>CM029676.1:21082944-21103714 GCA_017311315.1 Dendrocalamus latiflorus
GGTTTTGGACTCTTGGGGCTGGGACTCCGCTGCTCTGCTTTGCAGTTGGGTTTTGGGGGGGGGGGGGGGGGGGGGGAGGCGGAATCTCACGTGTGCTGGACCGCTTACACTACCTCCGTGAGATACTCGGGCGTAGGGCACGGCCCCTTTCGGTTCGTGAGTTAGAACCGTAGTTTCTGGGAAATATTGGCTGTAGTTTTGTTTTAAACATGAATTTTGGCTATATTTCACTCGAAGATAATGCTGTGTGAAAAATCATTTGGAGTATTTGGATTACGAAAATATAACTAAAAGTGGATATTTTTCATAATCCTAAAATGACCTTCCTCGTCCTCCCACTCCCTATAAGCTCCACGTGGACCCCACCACGTCGATTTTTAAAAGAAATCCGGTTTGTATAACGTTAGACCGACATATGGGACTGGTTAATTAGAAAATGATTTTACAGAAACCAATTCACCGTATGGCGCTGACATGTTGCCCCACAGCTCCCTCTCAGTCGTCACGAACCAGTTGCATGTGGACCACAGTCCGAAACCACCGTGGGCCCCATTTGTCGGCCCTACACTTTTTGTTGAGTAATGAAAAGGGAAAAAAATATAAAGCAGATTTTCAGCTCGCAAAAATTGGTGAGCCTGTTCTCCCTTGTTTTGACCCTGATTAAGTTGGTTTTTGTTTAAACATCATCTAAATTTGAAACCTTTACAACAGTATCAAAATTTGAATGTACAGAGTTAATATGAATTTGGAAGCTTTTCATAATTATAGATTTCGACGCTTTAGCGCTGCCGCCATTGATCAAGGACAAAACCTAGCTTCTATTGAGCAAGGCAAGACATTATCTTGATCGTGTTACTCTTAGATTTCAAATGGTAAGTACTTTTTTTTAATTTCCTATATTTTCATGCTTTGCTTTAATTAGTTGTTATGTCACTTGTAGTACTTAGTAAATTCGTATTTAGTTGTGCAATCTGGCTGAGCCACATCATCAAGAAAATAATAACCATCTGATTCATTTGTTAATAAAGGATAACCATTGGATCATGCCGGTTGCCAAATTCCATGTTCCCAAGGTTCGCCAGCAGAACATATGGTCAGTTACAGCAACTCACAACTTCATATTCTCATGAATCCCACCCCGTCAGATTAGGCCTGAAACCAGTTGCCTCTTATTGCCTTGCAATTGCAATCACCGTGCAGATGTTACTAGGTTTCCAGGCATCTCCTCATGCCTTGCTTCAATCTATCGACCCTACTATTGAGAAACCGTCATTAACAAGTTTAATCCAAATGATTACTCTTAAATAAAAGATAGATCAATCATAGAATAATACATAAAAATAATAAATTAAACACAAGAGATGAGATACTCCTTTTCCTTTTCTTTATTACTTTCTCCTCCAACAGTACAAGTTACAATGATTAGGACCACCTATTTATAGACTAAGCTATGAGGTGTCCACCATAGGCCAAGTTTGCAGGCCCAGACCCAGGTTTTCTAACACTCCCCCTGGGCGCTCATCCGGCACGTTCATGCCTAATCAAAACTCCATAAAAGTCCAGTGGAAAAATTTGGAGAAAAACTTGCAGATTGTCTTATTAAAAACCTTGGTCGAGAAACTTCCAGAAAACTTGTCAAGGGAAAAAGAATACAATCCACCCAATTTTATTTAATTTACAGGATTTATTCTTTGGGTACTCGATCTTTCTAATCAAGTTTTAAAGTGAGTTCGAGAAGAATATCTCTTGAGCTCTGCACTTCTTTAAATCTCATCATGTTAATTCCACATACACACCATTCAAAGTTAGATGCTAGAAGTGACTTAATGAATAAATCTGCAAGATTTTCACATGACTTAGCATGCAATATCTTAATTTCATCCATCTTTTTTAACTTATGAGCATAGAAGAACTTGGAGTTGATATGCTTTGTAAGATGACTTTTCACGTAACCCGTCTGCACTTATGTAACATAAGCTGCATTATCTTCATAGATAATTGTGGGAGCATGCACTATATTCAATCTACATGACTGCTGGATGTAGTGAATCATTTGCTGAAGCTAGTCACATTCTCGTGCAATTTTGTACAGTGTTACAATTTCTGAGTGATTCATCGAAATCGATACCAAACTTTGCTTAGACGATTTCTACGAAATTGCGGTTCCATCACATAGGAACTCATAGCTTGTTTGTGACCTAACTGTATGCGAATCTGACAGATACCCTGCATCTGCATAGCTAGTCATATTCAGGTCTTGGTTCTTTCTGTAGAACAACCCAAGGTCTTTGCTTCCTTGGAGGTATCAAAAGATGTCCTTTATTACCTGCCAATGCCTTTTGGTTGGTTCTACACTATACCTTGCTAATAGGTTTATAGCAAATGCAATGTCCAGTCATGTACAGTTTGCTAAATACATAAGTGCTCCTATTGCACTTAAATGTGGGAATTCTGGTCCCGAAACTTCCTCCCCCTCTTCTCTAAGTCAGTATGGATTCTTGTCTTACTGTAAAGATCTCTTGATCGTCAGGACTTTTGATGGATACGCCTTTTCAAAACTGAACCTTTCTAACACCTTTTGAGTGTATGAGGAATGATGTACTAATATCCCTTTGTAGACATGCTCAAGCTGCATGCCTAGCCAATATTTGGTTTTACCCAAATCTTTTATTTCATACTCTGACTCCAAATAAGTGCTCACTTCCTTTATATCTTGTAAGGTTCTGATGATATTCAAATCATCTACATATACTAAGAATATACAAAATACATTCTGGGATCGTCGTATAAATACACAGGGACAATCCTCATTGTTCGTGTAGCCTTTCTTGCATAGAAAGTCACTTAAGCTGTTACAGTTGTAATCTTGTTTTTTCAGTCGTGGTTGTAGTCCGAGTCGTGTACGAGTTTGGCCATGGTCGTATACGAGTCCGCTTCACAGTCGTAGTTGAGTTCGAGTCTGTTTTATAGTCGTAGCCAAGTTTGAGTAATAGTCATAGTCGTAATCGAGTCGGAGTCATAGAGTAGGGTACAAAAGGTAGAGCCATGTAACCGAGAGAGTATGGTGAAAAAGAGGGGCGAGAAGGAGCCAAGAGAGAGGCCAAGGTGATCGATGTGATCAAGAGGCAAGAGAGATCGACTTGTGTGATCGAGAGAAAGAAATAAAGAAGAGAATAGCGGTTTAGCTCTGGAAATCTATCGAGTTCATTGAGTTCTTAGACGTGGTCGTTAACGACTTATGACCACGGTGAGCAGAGGATTGCAGACGTGGTCGTAGTCGGAGTTATGACCACAGCGATCGGGCAGAGGGCGTCCGTAGGAGCAGCAGACGTGGTCATAAGGATTTACAACCACGGTGACAAGCAAAGGTATTCGCAGGTGCTGAAGACGTGGTCGTAAGTCGTTACGACCACAGCGGGGAGACGTGGTCGTAAGTCGTTATGACCATAGCGGTCGACAGAATCACTACATGGTTTTAAGGAGCTACGACTACGGTGATCGAAGGAAGTGCAATGCGAGGCACTAAACGTGGTCGTAATTTCAGCTGAAGTTTATGACTATGAGATCGGAGTAGTGAGGCGTGATTAGAGAGATCACAGTTTGGTCGTAACGACTATCTATGTGGTCGGAGAACCAACAAATCGGTCGTAGCAACTCAGGAGGTGGTCGTAGCCTCTTCAACATGGTCGTACGACTGCAGGAGGTGGTCGTAGTGACTTGAACGTGGTCGTAAAGATCCTAAAGCAGTTGTAAAGATTGTAACAAGTGGTATCAGAGCATGTGTGACAAGAAAAAGGCACAGGGTGGGCTAATCTTCCTCCAGTACCCTCTCTTGACGATTGACAACTACCCGGTGTGGGCAATGAAGATGAAGGCGAACGTGCGCACCTAGGGAGTCTGGGGCGTAGTCAATCCGAAGGGGAAGAACAAGGAGGTGGACGATAAGGTAGATCAGGCGGCTTTGGCCCTCATCTACCAGGTGGTGCCAGATGCAATGATGCATTAGCTCATCAGCAAGGAGACGGCACGGGAAGTGTGTGAGGTGCTTCAGATGATGCACGAAGGAGTTGATCGAGTCAAGGAGGTGTGGCTCCAGAATTTGCGGAGCGAGTTTGAGAATCTAAAGATGGAAGAGACCCAGTCGGTGGATGAGTTCATCAGCAAGCTGAGCTCATTGTATAATTAGATTAACTCTCTTGGCAACAAGATGGAGGAATCTATGGTGGTAAAGAAGAACCTGCATGTGCTTTCGGAGTACATACCTATTGTGATACGGGGTCGCCCGATCTTCTCGACGTAGGATCTGGATACTCACGAGGATTCGACGAACCACAGCGATCGAGCGGAGGGTGTCCGCAGGAGCAGTAGACGTGGCCGTAAGGAGTTACAACCACGGTGACAAGCGGAGGTGTCCGCAGGTGCTGAAGACATGGTCATAAGTTGTTACGACCACAGCGGTCGATAGAATCACTACGTGGTCATAAGGAGCTATGACTAGGTGATCAACCGTGGTCGAAGGAAGTGCAACGCGAGGCGCTGAACGTGGTCGTGACTTCAGCTAAGGTTTACGACTACGAGATCAGAGCAGCGAGGCTTGATTGGAGAGATCAAAGTGTGGTCGTAACGACTGTCTGCGTGGTCGGAGAACCAACATAGTGGTTGTAGCAATTCATGAGGTGGTTGTAGTCTCTTCAACGTGGTCATATGGCTGTAGGAGGTGGTCGTGGCGACTTGAACGTGGTTATAAAGATCCTGGAGTAGTCATAAAGGTTGTAACATAAGCGATTATACCACATTCTGCCTGATTGCTTAAGTCCGTATGAAAGACCATGTGGAGGTATCCCCATGTTGGTGATGAGTAATTGACAGTTGGTTTAGTGAGTTTGAGTTTGTTTTGGGTATTCTAGGGTTGAGTACCTTTACTTGTGCTATTATCGTTTATGCTGTTTCGTGCGGTGCTATGTGACGGTTTGCTTGTTTGTGTGATTGTAGGACTTCGGAGCTAGGTCATGGTGAGGCGAGGAGGACCGGGACTAGACACAGGAGGTGTTGAGGTCCAGACGATCGGTGATGCCGAAGATGATCGAGGCTGGTGAGGTGGTTGTGAGTCGGGAGACGAGGAACCGGAGCTGGAGCTACTGGTGACGGACACGACGGGTGACGACGAGAGAACCGGGACTAGGCTCAGGGAGGAGTCGGAGGTTCAGAACGGTTGGATGTCGGTTGCGGTCGTGCGCGACGGAACGGACCGGACTAGACTCAGGATGGAGTCGAGGTCCAGACGGTCGAGGAACCGGACGCGGGAAGCTTCTGGTAAGGCGCTTGAGGGGAAAATCCGGGATTTGACTCAAGTTTGGAGAGGGAGGCTGTTTCCCTCCATTTGGTTTGACTTGTTTGACTCTTGCCTCATGGGGTTATGAGGTGATGGAGTGGAGTGTGTATGACTCTTCTTGAATTTCTTCTTTGGGGTGAGCTTGTGCCTTCAAAAGGTGGAGAGGGAGGCAGCATTCAGATCATCCATTACAAGAAATGAGTAGAGTGTGAGTACTCTGGAGAGTAGTAGAAAGTGAGTACGTAGGAGCTCAGTGCAGAGTGTGTTCTGCCTATGAGCTGAGTGTGTGTGCATGTGTTCATGAGAGAACCATGTAGTGATTGGATTAAATCTCTTTCCAACTGCGTATGGGGACGTAGTGGGATGCTTGTAATCACTATGTAATCATTTATGTCTCTGCAAATGAATCCATTTGAGTTATCTTCAGTTTTCTGTTCTTTTCAGTTTTCTGCTTCTCTCGGTTGATTCTCTGGTTTTTGAGCAAATATTGTTTGGAGAAATGGTTTCTTGTTTGGTCTATGTTGGGAGCATGCCACAAGACCATTTGGTCAGATAAACTCCCAAGAATAAAATGGAACAACCAAAGATTCCCTTTTGCTCCATTTCCTCTGTTTGCTGAAAATTAGGGTTTTGAGTCAGGGGAAGATGAACTCTTGTAATTTCCCTTCAATAGATGGCTTGAGGTTTGAGATTTGATGTCCTGAGACCATTGCTAAGCTAATTGCAAAATCTCATAAGCAAAGGTTGGGTAAATGATGTGAAATCTGAAATTTACCATCTCTCACTTATCCATTTTCAGATTTCAGCATATTTCTTGATCTCTTGCTTTTAGATTGAATTAATTTGCTTCTTAAGATCTCTCTGCTATTTAGTTCATGTTCTTGACCTTTTGGCTTGAGGAGAAAAGAAGAAAAATCAAAATTTCCATGTTTGAGAAGAACTCAGTGTTTGCTGAAAAAGTTTCAGGCTACTGTGCCCGAGGACCGGTCTGACTGGAGTTATAAGGGTGGTCTGACCGGAGTTATAAGGGCGGTCTGACCAGACTTATAAGGGCGATCTAACCAGCGTTATAAGAGTGGTCAGATCTCCCTTTGAACTATGGTCAGACCGGCCCCTCTGGAAAATGTTGTTTGAGCTATTTTTCATCATTGCTTCTTTCTCGTGTGTGTTTAGGAGTTCCAAAAGACATGAGTATTCCTCTTCATAGTTTTTCATACCTATTGGAAAGGAGATTCATTCGTGAATACTTTTGAGGGGTCGTTTTTAAAAGAGGCACCATTCACCCCCCCTCTGTTGCCATATCCGATCCTACAATTGGTATCAGAGCCGATTAGCTCTTCTTGATAGATCTTTAACCGGTCTGTGAGCCATGGCAACTGATAAGTATTCCACCAAGCCCCCGATCTTCGTTGGGATGGACTATCCCTTTTGGAAGAGTCGGATGGAGACCTATATTCAGGCTCAGGGCTATGCGATTTGGCGCAAGGTCAAAGTTCGCTTTGTTGTTCCTGTCGATGAGAACATCAATGCCGGAAACATGGCTGATGTTAAGGCAAATGCTAAGGCAAGGAACATCATCATCCACGGTTTGAGCCGAAACGAGTTTGATCGCATTTCTCATCTTTCGTCGGCCTTTGATATTTGGGAGACCCTCGATGCTTACCATGAGGGCACCACCCAAATAAAAACGGTACGACAGGACCAGTTCAAGCGAGATTACAACAAGTTTGAAATGCTCGCTGGAGAGTCCCTTGATGAGTGTTTTGCGAGATTTCATAAGATTTTGAGCAACCTCCGAGCGGTCGGTCTCACATACCCCAACTCAGACAACGCTCGTCAAATGCTTTCGGCCTTGGATTTGCGTGTGTGGGAGATGAAGGTGACCACCATCAAGGACACCACAGACCTCTCGCCTTTGACTCTTGATGCGTTGTACTCACGCCTCAAGACTCACGAGATTGACATTGTCTCTCAAAAGTCGAAGTCACAATCGATGGTGTTGGTCACCGATCCCAGTCCTGCTTCTGGTTCTTCTGTTGACACTCTCTCGGGTTTCTCCTTAGCTGCTCTGTGTGATATTGATGATGAGCATCTAGACCAGCTCTCGGAGACCCAACTAGCTCTCTTGGCCAGAAAATTTTCTCGTGCTTACAAGAGGGCTAGAGAGAGAAAGAGAGGAGGATGAGTGATTTGCTTCGAGTGTGGTGGTCCCAACCACATTCGGGCAAACTGCCCCAAGTTGGAAGGCAAGAACGACTCCGGCGGTTCAAGCAAGAACGTCTATACCAACAAGAACCGCTTCAAGAAGACCGCAAGCAAAGGGAAGAAGTTCTGCAACCTTGGAAAAGCCAAGAAGCTCTTCCATCGCGTCCTCACCGCCTTCGACGACCTCGACCTCAGCGAGGTGGAGGGGTGGAGTGACGACGATGGGAAGGACGAGCAAGATTCCAAGGATGGCGAGGACTTCAGCGGCATGTGCTTCATTGCCCTTGAGGGCGAGATCAGCGACGTCAGCGACAGCGAGCTCTACTCCGACTCCGATGAGGTATACCCCTCCTACGATCAACTTTTGAGGGGTCGTTTTTAAAAGATGCACCATTCACCCCCCTCTGTTGCCATTTCCGATCCTACACCGTACAGTGATTTCCTGAGTTTTACACTGTCAAGTTTCTATTTGCTCTATCTTGATTTGGGATAGGGATACCTTCAAGTATCTTCATAGAAATGTTCGAATCTAAGTTTCCATAAAGGTATGTAGTTACCACATCCATCAATTTCATTTCTAAATTCAAGTTCACTGCCATCAAGATGAAATATCTAAGGTAATGCCACCCATGACCGGGGAATAGGTTTCTACATAATCAACTACTAGATGTTGAGTGAAACTTTGTGCAACGAGCCTTGTTTTATATCTTACAACTTCATTTTTCTCATTTCTCTTTCAAACAAATACTCACTTATGCCCTACGGGGTGCACATGGGAAGGTGTGTGGCTTACACGCCTAAACACCTCTCTTTTATTCAGAAATAATAATTCAGTTTCTATTGCCTTTTTCAATCCTCCCAATCTGATATTTTCTTGCATTCAACAAGTGATGCAGGCTTCAGATTAAGATCAATGATTGTGGAAATTTTCTTTGCAAATTAAATATCAACATTAGTTGTTGTCCTATTCATGGATTCTCCCGTGTGCACATAGTTTATAGCTATTTCGTCATAGGTTGATTCTTCTAGTATTTCTATTTGCTCACAGCTTATTCCAATTGTAGGGGTAAGTCCCTTTAGTTTTTTAGCTTCTATGCATGCACACACTTTCATGCTGGTTTCTTCTTCCATGGGAATGTTCAATCCAGTATGCCTTTCCTTGAATGTACCATACTAGTGCCAGGTCTCAACTGACTCCCCTTCTGATTTTGGGGAACTTCGGTGATTGGCTGTATCAAGTCCTTCTTATCCTTTTTCACCAGACATCCCTGGTTACTTGGGATTCGAGGGGCTAGAGTTCTCGTCCTTTTATTCTGAGGCTTCTGGATAGGATTAGGGATACCTTCAATTATCTTCAGTATTTCAATCCTCTCTAGTGCATTACATGCAGGCACATGCGACTTAGTCAGGCTTTTTAAATCACTAAAGTAGTCAAGCAGTTGATTCGCTAATGCCTACAAATCAATGATCTTCTGGACATCTCTATTTGCATCACTAGTGTTTGGGTCATGTGCATAGATTTCCGTGGCTTGCTACATAATTTTCCGATATTTTTCATCAAGAGGTTGATTTCCTCCTCATAATGTCAGGAAACTGTCCTCATCAAATTACTATCAACGAAATGAGCGGTGTGCAAATCTTCTACAATTAGGTTCAAATACCTAATTATGGATGTTTTCTCATAACTCATGCATATCTCAGACTTTCGGAGAGGGTCTATTGCAGTACGCTGTGTTGGAGGTATAGGTACATAAACTTTGCAACAAAACCTACGGAGATGAGAAATTTTCGGTGTTGTCCCTTGCGCTAGTTGCATAGGTGAATGGATGTTATATGCTGAGATCTAAAGTTGATGAGAGTTGCTACATGCAAGACTACAATCCTCAACAGGTAGTCGGTAAATTACAATTCTGCAAAAGTGGTCGGATAATAAATTTAATTCTCTTAATTAATACCTGTACTACTCCATTCTGGGTTTGGACATGTGGTACAAAATGCTCAACTTTAATTTCCATTGCTATATAATAATCATCAAATGCCTTGAAAGTAAATTCTCCGGCGTTTCTATTCTAATAGACTTTACATGATGATCAGGGAAATTGTTTTTAATTTGAATTATTTGCGAGATCAGCTTTGCAAAAGCATGATTTCTCATAGAAAATAAACACACATGTGACCATTCGAGGAAGTTTCGATGAGCACCATAAAATATTAAAATAGCCCTAACAGAGGATGTATAGGACCGCAATGTCTCCTTGGATGTGTTCTAGGAAAGCAGAGGCTTCATCCTTCACTTTCAGAGCATAAGGTCTAGTAATTAATTTCTCGGTGGCACATGTGGGGTATACGAAATCTTCTTGATTTATAAAATTCTTTACATCGATATTATGTCCTTGTGAATTGTTAATTGTATTTCTCAACATCCTTAGACCTGGGTGGCCTAATCTATCATGCTAGAGACAGAAGAGTTCAGAGCTTTTAAATATGGTTTTGAGGGTAGTATAGGCTACCTTGATAGTAGTGTAGTATAGCCCAGTCACAAATCAAAAACGTCTTTCTAATACCCTTTTTCAACTTGCTTCATGCTTTGTAATGAGCAAGTTTTCTTTACCATATCCTTCTTCAGTGTCAACATGGAAACTATTAGCGCGAATATCCTTAAAACTTAGGAGAGTTCTAGTCAATTCTAAGTACAATAAGGTTTTCCATACCATACCCTTCTTCAGTGGACTCGTCATCACCCTCACATTGAATTGGAGGTTGCAAGATGAAACGATATTAGTCACAATAAATATTCTGGGTGTACAATGCGAATCTCATACCCCTGAATGTGCAGCGAAGATGAACAATGGAGAGCGATAGTCTATGCAGGTGGTGCAGATATCAAAAGTGATGCATCTCGATGACAAACATATGGGGGGAGAACACTAAGATGTTAGTAGAATGCAAGGCTTAATAGGAAAACACAATGTAGGTTTGTACGTAAGTTACCTCCTCGTCGGTATGGTATACAGATGATCGGCGGCCAGTACTACGATGCCAGGCAGACTTAGTAGATTGTGATGGCCAGCCAGACTCGCTAGGTCACGACGACCTGCCGGATGAGCTTGGTGCCCCCACTAGGTGGCTCATGTGCGCACTGTGATCCGTGGAACGGCCGCAGCTTAGGTTGTGCACTGTTTTTGTGGCCTACTTTAGGATGAACTTCATAGTCTTTTGCAGGGCTAGTGGTATCTTCGGGCTGCTGATTTCAGCCTCTGACGCGCCTGCGATGCACTGCGCCCGCTCCAATTGAAGTGACTTACGAAACATGTTTAGTAACAAGTAGTGTAAATTTCTTGAATGAAATGATAAGATATTTGAAATGTCTTACGCTGTCATGCCGCCGCAAAGCGCTGTGGGGATCGATTGAGTGTTGCAGATGTTCCTCGTGCGTGATCTACTCGGGTCGATCTAGTGGAGGAAGGGTGAATCTGCTACGTGACCGGGGTACGTACCACTCCAAGTACTTGTCATACATCCGGACATCGTACAGACGCTGCTCCATGATGACATCGAGGTGTGCCATATCCATCCATGCCATCGTCCCGCTAGTCCATACCTTGCCGACCAGCCCTTGATTGCCTGCATTTCTAGAATCATCAATGTTACATAGCAAGATATACAAAATGTACACATTAGTCGGATGGAGTTTGACTCACCAATATACGGCTTGCGGTAGGAACCTACCGTTCAGAGGGGGCACAGCCTAGTGCAAACCGAACTATCGCATCACATACCATGGCACGTAAACCTCCACCATGTACGAGAACACCAGATGGTGTGTCGTCGCCCATAGCTCCGCATCCTCCAAGCATTGCAGGGACAACCCCGTACGGCGATACACGATGCACAAAATCTACCATCCATGGACCCCATATGATGTCGCTGTCGTGCAATGACTTGAACTCGTTGTGCTATAGCAAGTAGCACCTTGACAGTTTGCCCTTCGCTTACCTCAAATGGTGATACGGGGAGGGGTCCCAATCTTCTCAGTGAGGAACCGTGGATAGTTGATGCGAAGTAGATGATGTCGCTAGTTGAACACTCGCGCCAATGCACGAACCCTCAACTCTTCGGAATACGCCCAAAACACACCGGATAATTGTTCGTCGCGAGACCACAAACAACGAACGCCAAGTCCCCAATTCCAAATGGAACAACGACTTGACCCTGAATTGCAGAACAAACAATGGATCGCCTAGTTCTCTCTTAAAGTCCTCGCATGAACTCTGGTGTTGAAAGAACAAGCAATAGCTATGTTTCAATCTTATGCATAAATTGGTCTCCCGGATACAAGGGAGGGGCAAGGGTATTTAAGGCACCCTCCCTGACTCACGCACAGCCTAGGGCCGGCTAGACATGCCGAATCAAACTCTAATTCGGTTAAGACCCAAAAACACACAAAAAGGAAAACCTAGCTTAAATCCGTCACATTGTTTCGGCCATAGCGGCGCGGCCGTAAGTCTTCTGAAGCTGGGGCCATACCCATTGTGTGGGCGTTGGAATAAGCTTTCCAACAAGTCCATGTTGGACCGAAATGGCGACAGAGGGGGGGTGAATGTCGACTCTTTAAGAACTTGATCCCCAAGAATGCCCACTAGATTCTTCTCTCCGATAGCCAAAAAGAAGCTATGAAGGAAAAGCGTTCTAGTCCACTTAACACCTCAAACCACCAGAAGAGGGGCCAGAAGCCTAAAAACCAGAGAAGCAATCAAGAGACACACTCAAGGAAGGAGAACAACATATGCTGCAGAGGGCCGGTCAGACCGGTGGGTCATGGCCGGTCAGACCGCCCTGGCCAGTCAGACCGCCAAGCCAAGCCCGGTCAGACCGTCGGCTCTAGGCCGGTCTGGCCGCCAGCAAAATGCCGGTCTGACTGCCCGACCCAGTCTGACCGCTCTGCCTCCACCGGTTTGACCAGTTGCTCTGAAACCAGAAACAGAAACTGGAGCTCGAAGTAAAATGAAACTGAAAATATTCAGACTTCAGGAAAACTAAGAAAATGATGGATTTCTTCCAATCTTTTCAGACCACAAACACTAGACCTTAAACTAAATACCAGAGAGACTCCAAAAGATAAGGCAATTCAAACAAGAACTCAAGATTTTCAGAGAATGGTAAAAATCAAAAATTTTGCACGAACTAGACCAAAACTCAAATTACTCCCCAACCTTTGATCCTTTGGCCATGAAACTTTGAGGATAGCTAATAGATAGCCTCTGGACTCTAGGTACCAATTTTCATGCCATCTCTTGAAGGGAAACACGATTTGCATCAAAACCCTAGAAATGAAAATGAGAGCAGAGGAGATCAAAAACCAAAATCTGGAATCGAAGATGGGCTCTTGGGATTTTAACTGATCAAATGATCTTAGGGCATCATCCCAACATAGAGCAACCCATTTTTCATCATCCAGACACAAGAAAACTTCAAATCACAAAAACAAGAAAATCATCAGAGCAAGCATCGAAGAACACAGGAGCACGGGAAAGACTTCAGAGATTTCATTCATGAAACAAAAGGATTACAGAGGAGTCCCGATACGCATGGACATTAGAACAAGAGGAATGATTACAAGAGACTCAATCCATCCTCTCCCTCTCCCAATCCTCAAGAACACACCCACTCTCTACATGCTTAGGAATGAACACACAGAGGGAGGAGATACTACGAAGGAGACATACCCTGCTGTCTACAACAACTCTCCAACCACTAAAGCCTAAAGCCAAAACCACCTCCTAAAGAAACACATGGTCTCTCAATCTCCCCCTTGATGAGTATGTTGACAAACCTAGAAAAAGCGCAAAGTTGAGTTTAAAGAGAAAGTCAAACATGGTCCAAAGGAAGAAAATGATGCAAACGACCATGTCGACACAAGGAGCAAAAGAAAGAACAAGTTTTCCTCAAAGCTCCCAAAAAGGCTTTTTCTCCGCTATTCTCCCCTTTTTGGCAATAAACACATCAAGGATGCAAAAGAGAGAATAAGGTCACAAGAATGGATGAAATGGCTGAAGTTTATTTATTTTAAGCATTTAGAGCCATGAAGATTATCCAAAATGACCATATGAGAATTACACCAAGCCATAACATATAAGATGCTATCAAGATCATAACAAGACTGTAGGACCGAAATGGCGACAGAGGGGGGGTGAATGTCGATCTCTAAAAATCGCCCCCAACAAATATCTTCTTCTCCAATAGCTATGGGAGCTATGAAGGTAGAAGACAAGTACTTACAGGAAGAACAACAGCAGAGAAAACCAAATCCAGAAAGAAACAGCCAAGAAAAACGAATTCAGCGCAAGTCTGGCTGCAAGCGGTAGTACCGCTGAGACGAGCGGTAGTACCTCTGAGCGGTAGTACCTCTCGAGGAGCGGTAGTACCTCTCACGGAGCGGTAGTACCGCACGACGATCGGACTTGTCCGAACGTTTCTTCGCTGCCGATCGGACTGGTCCGAACAAAACCGGTAGTACCGCTAGGACGAGCGGTAGTACCTCCGAGCGGTAGTACCTCTCGGGGAGCGGTAGTACCTCTCGAGAAAAACAGCAAACTGAAATTTCAGAAAAACTGAGAAAATTGCAAGATTCTTGGATTCTTGGCTTGGGAAACTTTGAGGGAAGCTAGGGAACACTCCCAGAAAACTAAGCCAAGAGCCAATAACAAGAAATCCACTCCAAGAATCAAGAATTTCAGATTTGGGTAAAGATCTGAAATCTTGCAAGAACCGAGCCAAAAACCAAATAACTTCCCAACCGTTGATCCTTTGGCTATGAAATTTTGAGGGAAGCTAATTAATAGCCTCTGGACTCTTCAAACCAAATTTCAAGCCATCTTAACAAGGGAATCAAAATCTGGACCAAAACCAAGAAACGAAGAACAAGAACAGAGGAGGCCAAAACTGAAATATGAGAATCAAACTCGGTTTGCTCTTGGGATTAAATAGCCAAATGGCTTTTGAGCATCACCCATGTCATAGCAACCCATTTTGGCACTCTCCAGCAAGCAAGAACTCAGAACCACGAAAATCAAGAAATCTTGAAAAGAGGAAACTGAAGAACAGAAGCTACGAACAGGGAAAACCAAACTTCAGATTTCATTTCTTGAATCACAGGGAATACAGAGGAGTTCCGATACCCCGACTTGATACAAAAGGAAAGATTACAAACTCCTCAATCCATCCTCTCCCTCTCTACTCAAGAACACCACTCAAGAATACATGAGGGAGGAAGAACACACCTCTGTTCTATCACCTAGAACACATCGTAGGGGACAGAGGGAGCACCAGACTCTGCATCTCCAACCACTAAAGACTAAAGGAAAACCAACTCCTAAAGCCTCTTTTGACTAGAGCTAACCCTAATTCCCTCCAAAAATGCTCAAGTGCTCAAGGAGGGCATGCAGCCCCTCCTCTCCTTTTATAGCGCCTGCCTAACGGGTCTCCGTCCCGTTACGCCCGCTATTTCCAACGGAGCCCGCTCCCGCTTGTGCAGCCTTGCGAAATTCCCGTTTCGCCCCTCCTGCACCTTCCGGGAAGCTTCCGCGCTCCTTGCCTCGCACGCCTCGCAACCACCTCGAGTCCACGTCGTCTTCGACACATCCCGACCGTTCTGACCTCAGCGCCACCTGCGCCTAGTCCGGTCCACCGTGTCTCGCCACGACTCCAACTCGACGTCCTGCAGTCACACAGACAAGAAAACACGTCAAATAGCACCGCTCGACACATGAAAGCGTAAATACCATTACACTTACCACAGATGAAGTCAAAACCTGTCAAAACATTAGAATATGCATCCTAAACCCAAATGACCAGATTTGACCAAAGTCCGACCGAGCCCGATTGCGCCACGCAACGACTCGATTCCGAACCACTCAAACCAAACTCGACTATACTAAACCTTTGTCAATTACTCATCATTCACATGGAGTCACGACCACCTGGTCTCTCAATCTCCCCCTTGATGAGTATATTGACAAACTCAGAAAAAGCATGAAGTTGAGTTTGATTTTGAAGAATCCAACATGGTCCAAAGAAGAGAATGAAACTACTAATGACCATGTCGATAGAAGAAACACTAGAGCAACAACTGAAAGAGCAAATTGATCTCCAAAGCTCTAAACTGTTCCCAACAGACTTTTTCTTCTCTATTCTCCCCCTTTTGGCAATAAACACATCAAGATGCAATAGAGAGAATAAGACACGTCAATGGATGAATATGGCTGAAGTTTGTTTTTATTAAGCATTTTGAGCCATGAGAATTATCCATAATGACGAACATGTAATACACCAAGCCATAACTCAATTAAACGCTATCTAGATCATGACATGACATGTATAAGCTAGCTAGAACACATAGATGACAATCTGAAATATAGTACATTAAGTGAGAATGTCAAGTCATCAAGAAGTAAAGTCTAACTAGAGGTATCGAAGGATGATGCCGGCCATGTCAAGTAAGCTAAGCGGAACCAAGAAGCTAATATTGAGACCAACTAGAGTGCTATGCTCAAGAATGAAACATTAGCGCAAGTACTTGGTTCTTTTTGTAGATTAAGCAAATTGAGCACATGAAACATTATCTTTTTAAAGCTCATGGTCGTTTCCAACCCAATTTTTTATGTGCTAGATCTCAAGCCTTATGCGACTACTTCAAGCGAGAAGCTTAAGAAGATAGTCTAGGTCATCCAAAACTCCCCTGAGTTCATGCCTAGTGCAATGGCAAGCCGTCTCATGAGAAAGAATTGGTGAAATCAGTTTTTTCGCACAAAAGAGATTTTTTTTGTGCTAGATCTCAAGCCTTATGCGACTACTCCAAGCGAGAAGCTTAAGAAGATAGTCTAGGTCATCCAAAACTCCCCCTGAGTTCATGCCTAGTGCAATGGCAAGCCGCCTCATGAGAAAGACTTGGTGAAATCAGTTTTTTCGCACAAAAGAGATCTTTTTGCTTTGTAAACATGTTGTACTACCTCATGCTACATCAAGAGACTAAAATAGCTCAATCTAAGGCTCAATAAAAGATTCAACGCTCAGCTAAGCCTAGTTGACATGGCATGAATCATAAAGAGATAACTCCAGAAAGACTAAACTCAAATGCTAGCATGACAAGTTTTACTTCAAGTTTGGCAATTTAATTAACTTATCATGGTAAAAGCTAGTCTACACATATGAAGTCATCATCAATCTAGCATATACAGCACAAGACATGGCAAGGTGTAAAGCATTGAAGCATGTCATAACAGGATAATAATCAAGGCTCAATGCAGATTGATTATAATGCTAGAATGCTGAAAATGCAAGAAGGTCCAGCTCCCCCTCAACATTAGATGCAACTTTTAGTTCAAGTTGAGTTATGTCAAAATTAAGCTTCAGAAGCTCCCAAATGAACTCCCCCTGAACCAAAGCAATAAAATCGAGAAGCTGGCAAAGAAAACCAAACAGGCAGTCCTTAAAGCATAGACAAGATATAGAAGCAACTATGGCTTAAACTGACTCTCATCTACCCCAAATGACTCCAGGACTAACAGCTGATCGTCGAACACACACTAGAGAGCAAACACGTACCCTGTCTACCCGAGGGTGGCCCAACCCTCGCTAGAACCTACAAGAAGTGAGTGAGCTCAACCTAGTGAGATAAGAAATAGCTAATCCTGGAAGCACAAGATAAGAGTAAGAAGTCTAAGCAACTCAACATAAGAAACACTCTAACCTATACTAGAAGGACTTAACCCAATGCACCCGCAAATGCAATGCAACAGAAATGAGACAGAAGCATAATCAATATAATAAAGCAGTAAAGCCCAAAGCTCCCCCTCACTACAATCCGTAAGGACACACCACCCCAAGCTCTCCCCGCAGAAATGAAAACCTCGAACTATCCAAAGGCTTGGTGAAGATATCTGCCAACTGGTGGTCACTCTCCACAAAATTGAGCACTATGTCACCCTTCTCTACATGGTCTCTAAGGAAGTGGAAACGAATATCAATGTGCTTGGTCCGAGAGTGTTGCACTGGGTTCTTAGCAATGTTAATCGCAGACGTGTTATCACAAAAGAGTGGAACACTGTCTAAAGCTAACCCGAAGTCCCGCAGGGTCGAAACCATCCAAAGTACCTGGCTGCAACAACTGGCAGCAGCAACGTACTCGGCCTCTGCAGTGGACTGTGCAACACCGGACTGCTTCCTCGAAGACCAGGAAACGAGAGAAGTGCCAATGAATTGGCAGGTGCCGGAAGTGCTCTTCCTTTCTATCCTACAGCCAGCGAAGTCTGCATCCGAAAAGGCTCTCAGGGAAAGACAGGATGAGGAAGAGTACCATATACCATAGTCAATGGTAGCTCGAAGGTACCGAAAGATGCGCTTCACCGCCTGACGGTGAGATACGCGAGGAGAAGCCTGAAAACGAGCACACAGACACACTGAGAAGTGTATGTCTGGTCTCGAGGCAATGAGGTAAAGAAGGGAGCCGATCATACTTCTGAACTCTTTCTGATCAACTGGCTCGCCATCCTCATCTGGGTCAAGATAGGCTGTCGAAGCCATGGGAGTTGACACCGGCTTACCATCACTCATATCGAAGCGCTTCAGGAGGTCACGAGTGTACTTTCCTTGATGAAGAAATGTACCCTCCCGAGTCTGCTTAATTTGGAAGCCAAGAAAGAAGGTCAACTCACCCATCATACTCATTTCAAACTCGGTGCTCATGACATCCGAGAACTGGGAAACCATAGTATGGGAAGAGCCGCCAAAGATAATGTCATCGACATAGATCTGGACGAGCAGAAGGTCAGCGCCAAGCCGGCGGATGAACAAGGTCTTATCAACTTTACCCATTTCAAACCCATGACTCAACAAGTAGGACTTAAGCCTCTCATACCAAGCCCTGGGGGCCTGCTTAAGTCCATACAACGCTTTGGAAAGCTTAAAGACATGGTTTGGGTATTTGGAGTTTTCGAAACCAGGAGGCTGTCGGACGTAGACCTCTTCCTCAATAAGGCCATTGAGAAAGGCACTCTTGACGTCCATCTGGTAAAGCTTGAAACCCTTAGAAGCTGCAAAGGCAAGCAGGATTCTAATGGCTTCAAGTCTAGCTACAGGGGCAAAGGTCTCCTCGAAATCTAGACCTTCAACCTGGGAGAACCCCTGAGCAACCAGTCTAGCCTTGTTTCGAATAACCACTCCATCCTCGCTCTGCTTGTTCTTGAACACCCACTTAGTCCCAATAATATTGTGACCTCGCGGGGGCTCGACAAGCGACCAGACCTTGTTCCTCTCAAAATTTTCTAGCTCCTCATGCATGGCATTGACCCAAGACTCATCAGATAAAGCATGAGAGACATCTTTGGGCTCAAAGGAGGCAATGAAAGCAGAATGGAGACAGAATTGAGATAAGCCAGATTTTGAGCGGGTAACACGCTCGAAAAGGTCTCCAATGATCTGCTCTGAAGGATGAGCTTTCTGGATATGTCTAGGAGGTCCAGGATGAGATTGAGAAGTGGCCTCTACCTCGTGACCTGACGAGGTAGGAACAGAGCCACCAGCTCCAGAAGAAGCAGAAGGCATGGGCTGATCGCCTCGAGGTGCGGTGGAAGACGGCACCTCAAGGGGTGGATGAGGGACAGGATCAGGTAGACAACCGTCGTCTCCATCGTCCTCATCATCCACGAAGATGGTCTCGGACTGCTCTAAAGAACCTGAGATATCAGGCCTAGTCCCCGGACTGGCCTCATCGAAGGTCACCTCACAGGTCTCTACCATTTTGCTAGACTCGCAGTTCCAGACCCTATAAGCCCGCGAAGAAGGCGAGTAACCTAGAAAGATTCCATCACAAGAACGTGACTCGAACTTGTCTAGGTTCCCGGACTTCAAAACAAAGCACTTGCAACCAAACACACGAAAATGAGAGACGCTAGGCTTTTGCCCATATCTCAGCTCATAAGAAGTGCGATGCAAGTGTGCCCTAAGAAAAACTCGATTTGAGACATGGCACGCGGTGGCTATAGCCTCAGCCCAAAACTTCCGCGGTGTAGAGTACTCATCAAGCATCGTCCTGGCCATCTCGACCAAGGTACGGTTCTTCCTCTCCACAACGCCATTCTGCTGAGGGACGTATGGAGAAGAGAACTGGTGCTCTACACCTGTCTCACCACAGAAACTCTCAAAGTAGGAATTCTTGAACTCCGTGCCATTGTCACTGCGAATCGCTCGTAAGGCACCTGGGAGCTCAACGGAAAGCCTACTGAAAAGACCTCGGAAATGTGAAAACGTCTCATCCTTCGAGGCTAAGAAAAACACCCAAGAATACCTCGAGAAGTCATCGACCACAACAAGAACATACCACTTCCCTCCTGCTGACTGCACTCGAGCTGGTCCAACTGTGTCCATATGAAGCAGCTGTCCTGGTGCATCGGTCATAGTAACTGTGACCGGAGGATGAGAAGCAGCAACCATCTTGCCGTGCCGGCATGGAGTGCAAACAAGATCTTTAACCATCTTGAGTTTCGGCAGACCACGAATGAGATCGTGACCGCTAACTCGAGTCAAATGGTCAAAGCCTATATGACCAAGTCTCCTATGCCAGAAAGAGAGATCGCGGGACTCAGAAGCAACTAAACACCTGAGAGGATCACCAGAAGACTCAGAAAAATCAGCACGAAAGATCCTCCCATAACGAGAAATCCCGCAAACCAGACTACCCGAAGAATCAAGAATTTTACAAGCATTTTTCTTAAAGCTTACCTCGAAACCGTCATCGGTAAGCTGAGAGACTGAAAGCAAATTGTACTGCAGCTTACTAACCAAGGCAACATCTTTCAAAATGAAAGAATCATTAATGCGCACAGTACCTTTGGCGATGACGCGCCCAGATGAAGCATCTCCGAAGGTGATCGACTCATCACCTGGAGCACGGGCAAGGGAAGAAAACCAACGGGAATCTCCGGTCATGTGTCGTGAACACCCGGAGTCTACGAGCCAAACTTTTCCCTTCCCTGCCCGGCGAACCTGAGTCAAACAGAGAGTAAAGTCTCAGTACTGGGGTAAATCAAGAGAGATTTTGGCACCCAATACTGAACAACACGTCGAGCAGATGAAGTAGTCAAGCACGACTGACCTCTATCTACCCTACGCTCTCTGTCACTCAAAGCAGAAGGTCTGTGAGCAGACCTAAAGCTGTTGCGGGGTCCGACTGCTACG
>CM029676.1:21103814-21176432 GCA_017311315.1 Dendrocalamus latiflorus
TTTGCAAAGTTTTTACTGAAACTAGCAGAGCACAGGGGAATTTGTTGAGTATCTGCAATTCTTCTCAGGTCAGTTCAACTGAACTTCATCCCAAAGAACAAACCAACCTTAATGAGAAAGGATGCAAACAATCAGCAAGGGCAAACAGTAATTGCTGAAATTTGCCGAGAAGAATACAGCAAAATGAGGCAAAACCCAAAATACTCAAGATTTTTAGATTCTTTGCTCATGAGATTTTGCATTTCAGCAGGAAATGTTTTCACAATGAGAAAGCACACGAGTCTAGTACAAACTTTCTCCTAAATCCACAAGAGCTAGAATCCCCTCCCATCAAACCCTAGTTTTGACACAATAGAGGAAGTAAGGTGCATGCCAGAGAGAAGAGACTACCCATAGAATCTGATTTTTGCTCTTGGGAGTTAACTGGTCAAATGACCTTGAGACAAATTCCCATCACAGAGCAGCAAACAGAGGATACTCTTCTCAAGAACTTATCTGAGAGCCAAGAAAATAAACAAACAACAAGAAATGGCTTGAGCAACCAAAAGAGGCATAACAGAGAATGAAGGAAATCAAGGCATTTCATCCACACAGATTCTCACATTGAATCAAATAGGTGAATGATTACATGAAGTGTTCTACAGCCATTCCACTGCGGCCCCATACACAATTGGGATAACAAGAGGTGTCTACTACTCACTACATGCTTCTCAACAGAGAAGAACACACGCAGAGCACACTAAAACACACAGACTACTTGCTTCCCTAAGCTCTCTACTACCTGAGGCACCTCTGCTACCAGGCTCTCTACTCCATATAAAGAATGAGCTCACCCTCTCAATTAGCAAATCAAGAAGAGGTAGCCACATCTCACTACTTGCTTCACACACAAATGAGGCAAGAGGTCAACACAGGAAATGGAGGGGAAACATCCACTCCACTACAAACCCTAACCTTTCTTCTTCCATCCACTAACGGATCTCCAACCCATTATCTTCAATCGAATCCGCTTCCATTTTGCAGCCTTGCGCATTTTACCGAAATGACCCTGCTGCACCTTCCCGGAAGCTTCCTGTCCTTGCACGACTGCACCCGGCATCCTGACCATCTGGACCTCAGCTCCTCCCTGAGCCTAGTCCCGGTCTGCTCCGCTGCACACGACCGCACCCAGCATCCTGACCGTCTGGACCTCAGCTCCTCCCTGAGCCTAGTCCCGGTCGTCCTCGCCGTTGCCCGTCTTGTCCACCTCCGGTAGCTTCAGCTCCAGTTCTTCATCTCCCGACTCGTAACCACCTCAGCAGCCTCGATCATCTTCTGCGTCTCCAACTAACTATACCTCAACACCTCCTGTGCCTAGTCCCGGTCCTACCACGCCTCACCATGACCTAGCTCCAAAGTCCTACAGTCACACAGACAAGCAAACCGTCACATAGCACCGCTCAAAATAGCATAACCAACATTAGAAACAATGAAATATACTCAAACACAAAATAGCCCGAACGACCGATCGAGAAAAAGAACAAACGTCCTAAGCACGTCCGACCGCGTTCGACCAAGTCCAACCGAACCAGACTGCGCCATGCACCGAGTTGGCGCGAACCAACCAAACCAAACTTAAACTTTCAGAACACGAGTCAATTACTCATCACAAGCACGGGGACACCTCCACATGGTCTCTTAGCGCGACGCCACGACCCAAGTCTTGCCACTCTTCCTCTCCTCCTCTGTTTCTCACCCTCGCTTTCATGGAGACGAGCTACCCACCTCTCCACCATAGCTTCTCTGGCGAGGAGACCCTCGATGGTGAGATTTAGGGACAGGGTACTTAGAAACATGGGCTTGACGCATGCGTTTAGCATGGCGAAAGCAAAAGTCTACATGATATCCATTCTTCCCACAAAATGAGCAATGGTACAAAGGTCTACTAAGAGACACAGTCCATGAGGATAAAGCATCATTCTCACTCAAAAGAGAAATCCCTTGGGACAAGCATGAAGACCACATGTCAGCACTAGGTCCACACATGCCATGAGATGAACGATGTGTGCTCCTAAAGGCCCGATGATGAACTCAACACTCATGCTTGACATGGCAAAAGCAAAACTAAATAATATGTCCATCCTTCTTACAAAAGGTGCAACGATATTTTTCTTTGAATGATGTAGTATCATATGAGGAAGAAACACCCTTATCTTTAGAAGAGCCACAAGAAATATCACTAGTAAAGCCAGAGCTATCCAATCAATGGCACAAGTGTCAACATCAAGTAACTCAATAGAAGGATGAAAAGAATGCAAATCTGATTGCAAATAAGCAAGATCAACTTTTAAAACATCAATCTCAGATTGAAAATTAATACAAGAGTCACAAGACTTAGCGCTCGTATCATTGTACACTCTCTTCAAAAATTGAAGCTCTTTGTTCAAGGCAATGCAAGATGAGCAAGAGTTGAAGATGCATTCATAATGTGCATAGAATGCAAAGCATCAATATCATTTAATAAGCTAACACAATTCCTGCAAGACAGTAAATCATCATCAAGCAGTTTCTTAGTTTTTAAGAACATTCTAGGAGGACTAGACTTAATCCCATCAATTTCAGCCCTATCATTATCTAATTGCTCAAGAAAATTGGAAAATCTCAAATTCCATTTTTCATTTTCAGCTCTAGCAAGTTCAAGTTGTTCTACACATGTGGAATAAGCCAATTTTAACTTCTGAATTTTAGCAGGCATGCTAGAGCAAGAATCATATTCATTCCTAACCAAAGATCTAAAATTATCTAATTCAACTTAGCACAATCAAGCTCATGATGTAAGGCAACACAAGAATCATAAGGCATATAAGTATTAGATCTAAGCAATTCATTTTTCAGATTTCAATCATGCAAGGGAAGTTTTTAATTTATCATTACCCACCTGCAAGGACTTACATGACTCACATGGCAAAGGAAATTTTAACCTAGCAATTTCATAAAGTAATTACTCTTCTTCATCTATAGACTATTCACAAGATTGTGAAAAATATCAATTCTTGAATTTAGAGAGACAACATCCTTAATGAGTTTCTCATTGCTCATCTTGCTTAGCTTGAGTCAAAAATTATCTTCGGCAATGATATGATTGATGAACTTACAATAGTTGTGCTTCGTGTCATGGGCTTGAGGACAAATTTGAGAGTCCATCTCCTCCTTGGATTCCAAAGGCATCTTACCCTTGAGACTAGAACAGCTCAAAGAAGAGCAGCCAATGATGCCACAAAGGACACTGGCCTCATCAAAGTCATCGCCCAAAAAGTCACAAGAAGATGAATCAAAAGGTCCACAAGACCTTATACTAGTTGCCATGCTCATGATCGGTTAAGATCACTCAAAGGGAAAAACTTTACTCTGATAACACTTGTAGGACCGAAGATGGGAATAGTACCTCAAATTTTTTCTCAAATATTCACCAATCCTTCACTCCAACAGCTACAAAGCTGTAATGCTCAGGATGGAAAGCCAACACAAAACGTAGCGAAACGAAATGCTGAAAATTGAAGAAAAGATCAGCAATATCGGTAGTACTGCTTCAGAACTATGGTATTACCACTTGCTACATTACCATGTTACTACTATAGAACTTGCGATACTACCGCTGCTACAGTAAAATTAGGGTGGATAGTGTTTTTAATACGATTTCAAAAACCAAAATCGATGGAACTTTTTATCCATAGATCCAAATGACATGAAAATTTGCAAGGATCTTCTCTAGGATATTATAAACATATTCAAACAAACGATCATGAAAAATATGGAAAAATTGGGACTTTTTTCAGTTTGAAGGAAGGTTGCACCGAAGCCGAGCAAAAACCTAAAGTGGTGAATATGACTTGCTCGTGGGTCGATAATGGCCAAGATGGCTCTAGATCTATTCGCACATATCATAGCAAGTTAGAATACCAAATAAATCAAGCCAAAAACCTCAAAATAAGAAACACTTGATGAGACCGAAATCAACCAAAATTGGGTTTCCCCATCTCATTGAAGACTGAAGATGATTGAACCGAAATCAACCAAAACCGACTATCAAAGTGTTTAAATGATTAAAAATTTATTTCACGAGGTTATCTCCATCTCATTCACATTCTTGGCATAGCAAGATCAAGAAGGTGGAAGAGGAGAGATCAAAACCAACCAAATCAAGAGCAAATCAATCAAAACATGAAGAATCCATGAAGATGATCAAAGAGTGCTATATTGATTACTTGAGGAGGTAAATTTTATGGCCACTCTACCTTAGAGGACAGAGAGTACAAAAAGCACTCAACCCTAACTATAAACACAACAGCACAAGAGAAAGCCTAATACTAGATGCCAAATCATAGACAGTTTGACAAAACCGTCTGTGACCGACACTAACACAGACGGTTTTAATTTGGACACCGTCTGTGTTGATGGCGTTGGAGAAAACGAGTATCACAGACGGTTCTTACCGATGAACCGTCTGTGGTATTTCAGTATCACAGACAGTTTTTATTAAAAACCAACTGTGATAATCTGGAATTATCACAGATGGTTTTTATTGAAAACCGTCTGTGATAAGCTGATTATCACAGATGGTTTGTATTAAAAACCGTCTGTGATAATATTAGAATTACCACAGATGGTTTTTAATAAAAAAAACCATCTGTGATAATGCCGCTAGACATTTACTGCGTCGGTCAGAACCGCATCTGTCTTCATTTCGATCCAGATCTAGCCGGTGCTGCACTCTTTCGCTCAGGAGGCAAGCTAGGCGATTTCAGGCCAATTAATTTGGTGGGAGCAGGCAGAGATTGAGCTTTGAAGATTCATACGTTCCTGGTTGCTCTAGATATGGTTAGTAATGAAATTTTTTTTCTTTGCATTACAATTTAGATCTAAGTTTTGGTGAGTGTTATTGAAAATGGTTTGCATCTACTTGACCATACATGATCAGTTCCGTCATGTGGGAGGCCAAATTTGTCAAAATTGTTGGTTAGATACCTTCAGCGATCGCTAGGGAAATAGCTGTTGTGTTTATAATATGAATTAAGCTAGTAAAGCCTCAATGCATGTGGTATATATGTAGTAATAATTAATTAATTTAATTTTTAATACTAAGTTGTTATATATATACATAACGTAGGACCGAAGCTGGATGTATACTGTGAACTGTGTGAGTGAAGAGTACATTAATGGCGTGTCTGCTTTTACAAGAGCTGCCGAGGAGGATATGTTGAATAAGGGGGTGTAATATATGTACTGTCCTTGCACTGACCGTGAGAATATTTAAAGATGTTTAAGAACCAAGGGCAAATTGAAGCGCACTTGATTCGGAGGGGTTTCAAAAAGGGTTATATGTGTTGGACCAGTCATGGTGAAGTCAACGATCATATGCCGCCGGATGACATCACCAGTGAAGTGAATGATATGCCGCCGGATGACAACACCGGTGAAGTGAATGACATGCCGCCGGATGATGTCGATTGTTGTTCGGATTCGGATAGGTTGCACGATGACAATCTGGATCAGATGCTTCACGATGTAGAAGAGAACTATGATGAGAGAGAGCATGTTAAATTCAGGGGCTTGACGGAGGACTCAGAGAAACCTTTGTTCACGTGCTGCAGGTCAAAGTACACGAAGTTGTCGAGCGTGCTTGAACTATTGAAATTGAAGGCAAGCAACGGTTGGTCCGACAAGAATTCACAGTGCTGCTAGGTCTTTTAGCGGAAATGCTTCCGGAGGGAAATGAGTTGCTTGAAACCATGTATAAAGCCAAGAAGGTTCTTTGTCCATTGGGAATGGAAGTAGAAAGAATACATGCATGTCTGAACGACTGCATCCTCTACCGTAAAGAGTATGCAAACATGCATGTATGTCCGGTGTGCAACACATCCCGATACAAACGTAACAATCAATCAGATGACGGCAAGGGAACAGAGGTGAAGAAAGGACCTCCTGCTAAGGTGGCATGGTATTTTCCTATAATTCCCCGTTTGAAAAGTGTTGTGGCTACAGACCAAACAGAGAGAGAAATGGTAGTGGAGAGTTGGGAGACAATGGTAGTAATGGCTTGTCTCCTCCCCATGGCCTGTATTCCATATATATACATGGGGAGTGCTTTTACAATTATACCCTTACATCCGAGTATCCCTTTCAGGGGAACTTACGTCATTACACATGGCCCATTCTGGGCTTTATAACCTTCTACCAGGCCTGCTGGGTTTAGGTGGGGGCCACCCCTACAACAGGAACCTCTCATGGTAAAGGGCTTCACAGGGCTGAAGCCATGTTGCCGAGCCCTTTGGCCCCCTCCGTCCCTGCGGCCTGTCAATTTTTCCGAATCCTGACCGCAGGCTGAGGCCGTGGCCGAACCCAACGCTTGGATTGGTGCTTGACCCCTACCCTTCGAACGGGTAGCAGCGGAGCTGGCGCCTAACCGAAGTAGACGCGCGCGCTCTATCCCCTACACTTCAAATGGGTGGCAGCGCAGCTGGCGCCTAGCCGACGTAGACGCGCGCGCTCCGTCCCCTACCCTTCGAACGGGTGGCAGCGGAGCTGGTGCCTAGCCGAAGTAGACGCGCGCGCTCCGTCCCCTACCCTTCGAACGGGTGGCAGCGGAGCTGGCGCCTAGCCGAAGTAGACGCGCGCGCTCCGTCCCCTACCCTTCGAACGGGTGGCAGCGGAGCTGGCGCCTAGCCGAAGTAGACGCGCGCGCTACGTCCCCTACCCTTCGAACGGGTGGCACCGGAGCTGGTGCCTAGCCGAAGTAGACGCGCGCGCTCCGTCCCCTACCCTTCGAACGGGTTGCAGCGGAGCTGGCGCCTAAGCCAAGTAGACGCGCGCGCTCCGTCCCCTACCCTTCGAACGGGTGGCAGCGGAGCTGGCGCTTAGCCGAAGTAGACGCGCGCGCTCCGTCCCCTACCCTTCGAACGGGTGGCAGCGGAGCTGGCGCCTAGCTGAAGTAGACACGCGCTCCGTCCCCTTCCCTTCGAACGGGTGGCAGCGCAGCTGGCGCCTAGCCGAAGTAGACGCGCGCGCTCCGTCCCCTACCCTTCGAACGAGTGGCAGCGGAGCTAGCGCCTAGCCGAAGTAGACGCGCGCGCTTCGTCCCATGCCTTGGAACCGCTGTGACCCCGCAGTCTGGTAGTGCGCTTTTAATGGCGGCTGGAATCGTGCCGACGCCTGGCCTGTCAGGGGGAAGGCTGTCGTGTCGTGCAGTCTGCCTTCAAACACCTGGAAGGATCTGGCACGGTGTTGCAGACGCTGGAGCTCGGCGTGGCCCTCTGGTTCGGCGATGCCCTGCAGGAAGTTGAAGATGGGCTCTCGCCAGTCGCCCTGCTGGGCGACGTGGTGAACGAGAGCCGCATCCCGGTTGTCCTGCGCGATGGCCGCCTGCGGTAATACTTCGTAAAATGCCCCGTCAGGAGGTGGCAGCTGCTGGCTGGCCGCCTTCGCGAGAGCGTCGGCCTGCTCGTTTTCTGCGCGAGGGATGGCCTTGACTGTGACGCCCAAGAAATGTCTTTCCTTTGCTCTTACGGCGGTGAGGTATTTAGCCAGCTCAGGGTCCTTGGCTTGGTATGACTTGTCTACGTGGCCGGCCACCAAATGCGAGTCCGTGCAGACGAGGACTCGCCGCGCACCGATTGCCTTGAGCTTGGTCAAGCCGAAGAGTAGCGCTTCATACTCAGCTGTGTTGTTGGTGGCCGGAAACGCGAGGCGCGCCGAGTACGATAGGCGCTACCCCTCGGGTGTGACAATTACTGCGCCTACACCCGCGCCTGCGACGCCGTAAGCCCCATCTATGGTGAGGGCCCAGACCGGGTCGTCGTGCTTCTGGGCGGGCTGAGCCGGCGGAGTCCATTCTGCGAGGAAGTCGGCGAGGACTTGGGATTTGATTGCCGTCAGCGAGGCGTATGTCAGGGAGAACGGGGCGAGCTCGGCAGCCCACTTGCCGATGCGCCCCGTGGACTCCTTGTTGTGTAACATCTGCGCTAGGGGGAACGAGGAGGGCACCGTGATCGGATGGGCCAAGAAATAGTGTCGGAGCTTCCTGGAGGCCATGACCAATGCGTAAGCAAGCTTTTCGAGCTCCGTATATCTCGTCTTGGTGCCTTGGAGGGCTTCGGAGACGTAGTATACGGGCCGCTGTATGGCGCCTTCCTCTAGGACGAGGACGGCACTGACCGCTGTAGCCGACGCGGCCAGGTAAAGCAAGAGGGGAGCCTCTGGTGCTGGGGCGACCAGAGTGGGGAGGCTCGCCAGGCGTTTCTTGAGCTCGTTGAAGGCCTCCGCACAGTCGCTGTCCCACCGAAATCCGTCGCACCCGCGGAGTGTCTTAAAGAATGGTAGACCCTGTTCCGCTGCCTTAGACAGGAAGCGGCTTAGGGCTGCCATGCGGCCCGCCAGCCTCTGGACCTCCCTCATCGTTTTAGGCGGCTCCATGCCTAGGATGGCCTCAACCTTGTCGGGATTCGCCTGGATGCCCCGACCGGACACGAGGAATCCCAGTAATTTGCCCGCCTGGATGCCGAAGACGCATTTGTCGGGGTTGAGCTTGATGCCGGCCTTCCTGAGGTTGTCTAAGGTCTCCTGGAGGTCCCGGCCGTGCAAAGCGAGCTGCCGGGTTTTGACTACCACGTCGTCGACGTAGGCTTCCACGTTCCTCCCGAGCTGGGCGGCGAGGGCAAGTGCAACTAGGCAGGTAAAGGTAGCGCCTGCGTTCTTCAGGCCGAAGGGCATTCTGACGAAGCAGAAGGTCCCAATTGGTGTGATGAAGCTGGTCTTGTCCTCGTCATCTTCGGCCATGTATACCTGGTGATAACCAGAGTAAGCATCCAGGAAACTCATTAGTTCGCACCCGGCGGTAGCATCGACCAATTGGTCGATGCGTGGTAGGGGGTAATCGTCCTTTGGGCACGCCTTGTTGAGTGCCGTGAAGTCGATGCACATACGCCAGGCCCCGCTGGCTTTTTTGACCAACACGGGGTTGGCGAGCCACTCTGGGTGATGGACCTCGCGAATGACCCCGGCCCGGAGAAGCTTCGCCACCTCCAGCTTGGCCGCCTGCTGTCGATCCATGGACATACGGCGAAGCTTCTGTTTGATTGGCTTGGCGTCGGGGCGGACCGCCAAGCGGTGCTCGATTACGGTGCGATCTACGCCCTTGATGTCCTCCGGCGACCACGCAAAAATGTCGGCGTTGTCCCGAAGCACTTGGAGTAGATCTCGCTCGACCTCCGCCGGGAGCCCGTCGCCAATGGACAAACCTGCCCCTCCGCCTGGAGCGGCACCTTTTTGACTCCACCTTCGGGCCGAGGCTTAGGCGTCCATCCCGGAGCGGAGGGCGTGTCACCGAGCGTGCCCGAGAGGGCGTGCACCAGGCGGTGTAAATTCTGGCTGCTGACTTCGACGCGCCTGGCGAGGTCTTGGTCGCCGAAGACAGTGATCACGCCCTCCGGGCCTGGGAGTTTCATGCATAGGAAGGCGTGGTGCGGGACCGCCTCGAGGGAATTGATGGCGGGCCGTCCCAATATGACGTTGTAGGGGTGCGGGATGTCTACGACGTCGAAGACGACGTGCGCGCTTCGGACGTTACTCCCCTGGCGGAATGTAACTGGAAGGGACACTTGCCCTATGGCCTCCAGCGGTTGGCCTCCGAAGCCCTGAAGTGGCGCTTCTGATTGCTCTAGGCGACTTCGGGGGATTCCCATTTGTTCGAGGACCCCTGCGAACAGGATGTTCGCAGAGCTCCCCCCGTCGACGAGGATGCGCCTGACATCATGGTCTGCGATGTGAGCCTGGATGACTAAAGGGTCTTGGTGAGGGAACTCCACACCCCTGGCGTCATCCAGGGTAAAGGTGATGCTGCTGGGCGGCATCCACAGCTGTGACTGCTCCAAGGGGGCCCCTGCTAAGGAGCCTCCGGTGATGACGCTGACGGTGCGGTGCCGCCTGCCTTCTTTGGCGGAGGCTCGCAGGGGGTCACCTCTTGGCTGCCACTCCCGGACTACTGCCAGGGGCCTGGGGGGTGATACCCGAGCTTCGGCCACCACCCGTCGTAGTTCCGTGAGCGCGGTGCACGCCTTTGTATAGTGATCGCGGTAACTATGCACCTCGCACCACTTGCCGCGATCCCGAAGCTCTTGCTTCGCTCGGGGCCGCTCGTCATGAGCGGGTCCGCCTTCACATCCCCGGCCTTCTTTCCACGATATGGGGGCAGGCTCCCGAAGGGCGTTCCCAATGCCGAGGACATGGCGGGCCTTTTGTGGTGTGCGCTGGTGTCGCCGGGGCTTGCGCGTGCTCCGTGACGAGCCTTCCGGCTCCCCGGGGCCGTCGCTTCCGGGAGCATCCTCTCGGGGTTGTCGACTCCGGCCCTGGTTCGGGGAATCATTGCGCACCTGCTCTTCGCATGGCAAGCGCTTCACGTGGGCGAGGTCGGGAGCGGGGGCGTTGCGTCTCCGCGCATCTTCCTCGGCCCGCGCATATCCTTCCATTTTGTCGAAGAGCTTGGCGACTGTCTTGATAGGCTTGCGCGCGTTGTATTCGGCCAGGGGGCTCGGGCGGAGGCCTTGTATGGCTGCGTTGATGACAGTGGTCTCGTTGACGTCCTTGACCTAGCATCGCACCTTCGTGAAGCGCTTGAAATAGTCCCCGAGCCCTTCCGAAGGTTTCTGCTTCACGGCGAAGAGTTGGTCCGCGTCGACTTGCTCAGCATAGTTCCCTTGAAAGTTGTTGTGAAGACAGTCGCGGATCTGCTCCCACGCGTAGATGGAGTTTGGCTTTATGGTAAAAAACCAGGAAAGCGCCACCCCTTGCAACGCGAGGGGGAGCCCCTTCGCCTTTGTGGTGTCATGTCCTGAAGGAATACGCGTATGCTACGAGAGCAGAAAACAAAAATTTCTACCGCGCACACCAGGACATCATGCTAAGGAGGGATCATGGATCGTTACCACTAGACGCGCAGCGCAGCGGAAGAAGAGTTGGAGAAGCCGATCCAACCACGCGCGTCGAGGTAGTAGTGGAAGTAGCCGATCGTCCCGAACAGATTGTCTCCTCCACGCGATCAACCACACCACGAGCATATCCAATCTGTAGGTCGTTGATGCCGATCAACGCCGCAACGAGCAGCGCCTCCTCCACGACCGGGGCTGGAACGCCGATCGCGAGTGTACCAGCACTCGCGAGCGGCTAGGGTTTGGCTCGGGAGGTGGCGGCTAGGGTTTTGCTCGGGAGGAACAGAAGCATGCACCCCTCAGCCCCTCGCCTCCATATATATAGACCTCCTCACTTGGGCCTCGTGGACCGAGGCCCAATAGGAGTCTATCCGGATCTCTATCCGAATTGAGCCCACATCCGAATCACATTCGAATTAGCGTTCCAACCCGTTAAGTGTGCGACCCTGTAGGTTCACGTATACTTGGTCGCGACCCGGAAACGCCTTTCTGGTCACCCTGTTAATAGCGGCCTCTAGTAAGACATATTAACCCCAAAATATACGTAAAGATCATATCGGCTGAACCTGTAATGTTCTCATGTACGAATCCCTTTGCCTCACGATATAGATTAAGCTCAAGGCGAGACCTGTGTCATCCTCTTAATAGCTCAATCACTCTCTCGATTCTGTGATGGATTATAAACTTGTGATTGACTCCTCAATCACCTTGGCATGGCCATGCACTTTCATAATCCATTACATTGAGGGGCCCAGAGATATCTCTCCCATAAGGCGGGGCAAATTCTATCTTGATCATTCACATCCCACTACATGTTTCATGGCAAACCCGAAGACTACTTTTATGACTACCCAGTTACGGAGTAGTGTTTAGTAGTCTCAAAATAAGCTACTACGCATGTTGGGAACCATGATGATCTCAAGTCTAAGGATTCCACATAAACACTACTTGAGACCAACTGATGACACATGGAATCTCTGCAGTGTCTCATGGCGGGTCTATCCAACATATGCTCACTAGCACATGTCCATATTATTGATTTGGTATCTCCATACCATGATCCATGAGACATGATCATCAATCAATACATATGCTGATCTTTGAATCATATTTGTTCCTCATATGATATATAATCAGGGATCATTTAGAAATAGCAACATTTTGGCATTAAGAGTCTCATGAATAAGTCACATACTCATTGATCAATAATGATAATGTTTATTTCAAGGAATAAACTAATGCATCATAAACATAGTATGTGATATATATAACATCTCCATGTTGCCTCTAGGGCATATCACTAACATCTCCGCCCGCGGCTTCGATTGCGGTTTCGTACACGCGCACGAACTTGCGGGGGGTCCGTATCACCTTTGTACGACTCGATGACGCTGGGGAACTTGAAGTCTTCGGGCCACGCCGCATGCTGCAGTCCTGCCGAAAGCGGGGACTCCGGATCGACGCGCCGCAGCGGCACGCGGCTGAACATGGCGGCGTCGCGGCTGTCCGCCCATTCCGGCGCGGGCTCTGGCACGACCACTGGCGCGGCCTGCAAGCTCCGAGCCTCTTGTATGTCGTGGACAGCCCCACGGAGATCCCCTAGCTCCTGCTGGAACGCTTTGAGGGCCACCAGTAGGGCGCTTTCCACCGCCGGCACAAGTACGATCGCCTCGCGAGTCGTCGCAGCGTCGGTGGCGGGGTCGGCCGTCGCGGCGCCGGTGGCGGGGTCGGTCGTCGCAGCGCGAGCGTCGACGTCCTCGACCACCGCACCTGCGTCGTCGTCCGCACCTGCGGTAGCCGATGCCGACGCCCTGGTGCCCATGCGACGCTCCGACCCAGTCACCTTTTTTCCCTTCGCCGCCGTCAACGAAGCTTTTTTTGGTGCCATCCTTCTTCGGACTTCAGGCTTGCTCCTGTCCTCCCCACGGACGGCGCCAACTGTTTTGGCTACAGACCAAACAGAGAGAGAGATGGTAGTGGAGAGTTGGGAGACAATGGTAGTAATGGCTTGTCTCCTCCCCATGGCCTGTATTCCATATATACATGGGGAGTGCTTTTACAATTATACCCTTACATCCGAGTATCCCTTTCAGGGGTACTTACGTCATTACACATGGCCCATTCTGCGCTCCTTATTGTTCTGCACCATAAATGATTATCTTGCCCTTGGTAACCTATCGGGCCAGAGTACAAAAGGTGCCAAAGCTTGTACCCACTGTTTAGATGGTACCAAGAGTGTGTGGCTGAAACACTCACACAAAACCGTCTACATGCGTCACCGCCGGTTCCTACGGAGGGCTCACCCATACCGCAAGATGAAGAAACAATTTGACGGAGAGAAGGAAGACGGTTCAGCTCCAAGGAATTTAAGGGGAAAAGAGGTTTATAATATGGTTAAGGATTTAGATGTTGTCCTCGGAAAGGGACGTAAATTGAGGGCTCGTGAGAATAACACCTGGAAGAAGAGATCAATATTTTGGGACTTACCTTATTGGGAGTACCTAGATGTTCGACACTGCATCGACGTCATGCACGTAGAAAAGAATGTATGTGACAGCTTGATTGGTCTCTTACTGAACATTCGTGATAAAACAAAGAATAGTGTCAACGCACAATTTGACTTGGCTGATATGGACATCAGGCCTGAGTTAGCACCGACAAAAATAGATAATGGACAAACGTACCTTCCCCCTGCGTGTTACACTCTATCCAAGGCCGAGAAAACAGAACTGTGCCAGTGCTTGCTTAGTGTCAAAGTTCCGTCTGGTTACTCCAGCAATGTGAAGAAACTTGTTTCGATGCGAGATTTGAAGTTAAATGGCATGAAGTCTCATGATTGTCATGTGCTGATGACACAGATGCTCCCTATTACAATTAGAAATATTTTGCCGATCAAAGTTCGAGAGACAATCATGAGGCTATGTTATTCCTTTAACACAACTGCTCAGAAGGTCATCGATCCCGAATGACTAGATGCTCTGGAAGACGAGGTGGTGATGACTCTATGTCATCTTGAAATATATTTTCCTCCTTCGTTTTTTGATATCATGGTCCATCTCATTGTTCACGTTGTGTGGGAGATAAAAATGTGCGGGCCCGTATTCCTACGTAGCATGTACCCATTTGAGAGGTTCATGGGAATTCTCAAGTCCTACGTACGAAATCGATCTCGGTTGAAGGGTAGCATCGTCGAAGGATATGCAAGTGAAGAGGTCATTGAGTTTAGTGTCGATTATATGGCTCAGATTCAACCGATAGGTGTGCCTCAATCTAGTCATGAGGGGAGGCTGAAGGGTATCGGAACGATTGGAAGGAAAGCAATCACTCAAGATATGAACGTGTATACTCAAGTCCATTTCATGGTCTTGCAACACATGACTGAAGTGACGCCTTATGTCGACTAGCACAAGGATGTGCTTCGGCAACAGAATCCGAAGCGACCGGATGTTTGGATCATGAGGCAATACAACAGTCGGTTCAACAAATCGCTAGGAGCTCGCCAAGTGAGATGCTGACATGGTTGGCAAAAGGGCCAACATTTACAGTTGTGATATGGCAAGGATATGACATAAATGGGTACACATTCTATACACAGTCTCAGGATGTAAAGAGCACTAACCAGAACAGCGGTGTCCGCATAGATGCGTTAAGTACCGATAGGTTGAGAAACTCGTACTATGGGTTCATATAAGAGATTTGGGAGCTCGACTACGTGGTTTTCAAGATTCCCTTATTTTGCTGCCGTTGGGTTCATCTCCCACAGGTAAAGGTTGACAAGTACAGTGTCACTACCGTGGACCTCCAACGTGTCGGGTACAAAGACGAACCATTCGTACTCGCCAATCAAGTTGTTCAAGTTTTCTATGTAACCGACCCGGCAAATAAGAAACGCCATGTAGTTCTTCATGGAAAAAGGAGAATTGTCGAAGTATAGAATGTAGTGGACGAGGAAGAATACAATCAATTTGATGAGTTACCTCATTTTGGACATGGCATAAGGGTCAACGACGAACAACGTGACAAAACTAGTTACGTACGCATTGATCATCGTGAAGGGCTAATTTTTAGTAGAATGAGAATGTGTGATATATATGTGGGCATATGTATATATGTATATAACAATGCATGTATGTGATGTATATGTGAATTGGCATTTATGTATAAACAATGCATGTGTGTGATGTATTTGTGAATTTACATTTATGTATATGTGAAAATGTGTGAAGAAATACACTGTGTGAGGTAGGTGAATGTAGTGAATTTTGAGAATGAGAAAATGTGTAAAGAAATACACTGTGTGAGGTAGGTGAATTTTGAATGCTGGCTGGTGTTTATATTAATAACTACAGCCGAAGGCAAAGGCTTATCACAGACGGTTCTCAGTTTAGAACCATCTGTGATATTAATATCACATACGGTTCTATGTTTAGAACCGTCTGTGATATTTCTTATCACAGACGGTTCTAAGTTTAGAACCGTCTATGATAGTATAACTATCACAGACGGTTCTATGTTTAGAATCACAGACGGTTCTAAGTTTAGAACCGTCTGTGATATTGATATCACAGATGATTCTTAAATAGAACCGTCTGTAATAAGCCTTTATATATAACCCCCTGCTAGGGTTTTGCGCGTACACTGCAGTTATTAGACTTAGTCGCTCTCCCGAAGTCCCGATCGAGCCCATCGCTGCCGCCGTCCCCGAGCCCGTCGTCGGCCGCCTCTATCGAGCCCCCGAGCCCCTCGCCGATCACCGTCCCCTGAGCCCCTCACCGGCCGCCTCCGTCGAGCCCCCGAGCCCCTCGCCAGCTGCCTCCTCGGACCTCCGTCCACGCCGCCGTCGCCACCGCCTACACCTCAACGCCCGATCCCTAAGGTGCGCAACACTTTGTGAGCAGTTTTTAGTCAGATTTGGGTCATATGTGCTTTGTTGATCATTCTCTTTTATTCTCGATTGAGTCCATAAGCAAGTACTCATATTTGTTTTGCTACCAAATGTACCTTGTAAAGCATATATGGTGTACCAGTTTCTATCTGTGCCTTCAAAATGTCAAACCAGAGGGTCTGTGCTGGAACAACTTTCTTTGCCTTGCCCTGAAACCAGAAAGCTAGGTTACTGAAATCTGTTACCATTTCAATAGATTTCACATCTAAAATACAATTTCCAGCTTACATCTCTCTCATATTTCTTGTACAAATTCTCAAACTCATTGCCCAGCAATCAGCCAAACCTAGAGCTTCATTAGGACAAAACAATGACCATTCTTCATTACTTTGGACTCTTTACATGAATAGATCAAGAACCCAGAGCGCATAGAATAGATCCCTTGCACGATGCTCCTCCTGTTAAGTTGTCATTAACAATAACAAGCCTTTAAGAGTTTTTTCAGGCTAAGCCTTCGAAAAGTTAGAAGACATGGAATATGTTAACTAACATATATACCAGCCAAAGCACATATGCACATACGCTAATTCAGTGATCACAGTAAGCAGACAAAATATCGAAAAGCTTCTACATTATGGAGAAAACAAAGAAATATACTGCTATCCACTACTTTCAAATAAGGGAAACTAGGACTTGAAAAGCCATATGTAAGGTATGACACCCATTAAAGGTATGGAACCAATTTCCGGTGCTGGAATCGAGATTGATGTAAACCCACACTTATATCAGTTTATTATCACAGAGAGAATAGAAGGTTTGGACTGCTATAGTTGTCCTAAGTTAAAAAAAAGTAGTTAAATATCGTTTGGTTGAGATCTGACCTTCCCATGGTTCTTCCTCAGATCAAGGAACTCAAACATATCAGCATGCCAAGGCTCCAAGTATACAGCAAATGCACCTAGTTTTTAGGAGATTGTAAGAATTTCTGGAGGTTACGGAATCAGAACTTTCTTAGGCGAAATAGATAGATTGCACACCTCTAGCTAGTACGTATCTTTTCTTAGGCACTTTCTTATCTTATGGTCTTCTCTTTCCACCTGTTTATATCTTGAAGAAGTCACTGGATTCTTCTTTTCTGTTGCTTATAGTGCATGTAATTTGAATATATCCCTTGTATATGTTGTTTAGAAGGCCAACATGTCATTTGCACATTCTTCAACATCATCGCCGGATGCGTCCGCTCCAAAATCAAAACACTAAGGAAGAGAGCTATCGAAAAAGCCTGAGGGTCGATTTACCATCACAGAGGTCGATAGATCTGGGACCCCTCTCCTTCCTCGTCAAGCAGTATGCGCATTCCGAAGAATGATCGAAATAGTTGCACGAGAACGAATTGAGATCACATTCGATTCGTGGAAGAGCATTCCTGGGACTCAGAATCGTGAGCTGCTGACAGAAATTTTGGCATTGTTCGAGATCCCAGAAGAACACCAAGACACCGTGCAACGACAAGCCTTGCTAGTGGCGTGCAAAGCATGGAAGAACTTTAAGAGCACGCTTGTCAAGGACTACGTGGAGAAGGACGAAACGTTCTTTCATAAATACTCATTCCTAGAAACACAATAGGAAGAGTTCAAGGCGATGAAGATGACCGAAGTTTTCAAAAGTACAAGTGCGGCGCACAAGGTCCTCCAGGCAAAAAACACACACCCCCACAGACTCCCGCAGTGGAGGAGGGAGGACGAACAGGCAATCCTGTAGGACACCGCCCCGCCATTTGCCAATATCCCGGATGGCCACGTGTGAAATTAGATTAGAGCAAGGTCATCTACATGACATCGGGGGACGTCTCCTTTCGAAACCCTGCAGACCAGCAAGTGTCCCAGCGCCTGGTAAGATATCGATCGAACTACGTAGCTTGTAATTACTCCACAACTTTATAGGAAGTGAAATGACATATCGTGCTCTTGCAGGAAGCGCTGAGTGTTGAATCTTCCCAGGGATCATTCCAGGGAACAAGGCAGAAAGATATACTCTCCGCGGCCCTGAGAAACAAGGAGCACCTGGGTCGTACGAGAGGCCTTGGGCTTTACGTTCCTTGGAAACATGGTTTCCAAGATGACTCCGAAATGTATCGGCGTAGGAAGAGAACCAAAGCCGAGTGTGAGGCACGGCTACGAGAAGAGATCAAGGCATCTCTTAGAGAGGAGCTGGCTAATTATGTTAGAGACGAGATGCGGAGATTTACAGAAAATTAGCAGGGCGCCGCCGCCGCCGCTCCTGTGCTAGCTAGCCCGCCCATCCGTCGGAGTAGTTGCGCGTCCAATCCGATGGAAAGCGAGGCAAGATTTCCTGTGTACGACATCCTGGTAATAATTAATCTCTCGAATGCTTGATCCATTGATAGGCCTATTGGAGTAGCTGTAGGATCGATTCACACTAAGATAGGCAATCAGAGGGGGGTGAATGATTGCAGAAGCTAAAAATAAATTTTAATACTCCCATTTTAACACAAAACCTATTTAAGCCTTGTTTAAAGTTCCGGATAGAACATTGTATCCTTACTAAAACTGATCTCGATAAAAATCCGTAACTCCGATTAACCTCAAACTTTTTTAGAATAAACTAGAGATAGTTATGGAACTAACCCAACTGGAATTACATCAATCGGAGCTTTAGAACTTGAGATATAAAATAAACAAGATCGCTGATACAGATAGTGACGAAAATAAATTAAGCCCTAATTATGCAACTAAGCAAAATCTGAGATCGCTTGCCTGACCGATGGCCGAACAATGTCGTGCGCTTCGTGATCAAAGTGATGCCATGCCAAAGAAAATGTTCGGTCACCCCAAAAGCCGTATATATATTTTTCTTCCACGGCTGCTCGGTACAAACTCTTTCATGCCGCCGCATGCATATATATACACACACATCCCAACTCCAACTAGGCCTTAAAATCCTAATCCAACTCCAATTAGGCCTTAAAATCCTAATCCAACTCCAACAAGGCCTTAAAATCCTAATCGAACTTCAACTAGGTCTTAAAATCCTAATCCAACTCCAACAAGGCCTTAAAATCCTAATCCAACTCCAACTAGGCTTGGACCTTTTTTTACCTCAACTAGACTTTTGGCCCACTAATTTTCAAGGGACCCGAAACCCTTCCTAACACAGGTTTTTCACACTCACGACTTTTCTAACGCGTCACGTGTCGAAGCCTCCAGGACCGCACCTCCCGTAGCTTCTCCACGTATCATCCACCTTTGATCTCCATGCGCCCCAAGCATGAGCCCGATCATCACGTGATCTCCTTGACCGTCTGAACCTCAAATCTTCCCATCCTAGTTCCGGTCCACCTCGTCACCGACCATGATCACCTCTATGCTCAACCTGCACATGCAAAGACCAAAGAACATTCTTCCGGCACAAGTTCGTCTCAACTTGATCAACATCTGTCCGCACACACGCAACACAACTCGCATAACACCGCTTAAACAAAATCACTAATTATTCATCATAACAAATTAACCATTGTCAATTATTCATCACCAAAATATCCTAAACCTAGCCACATGGTCTAACAATCTCCCCCTTGATGAATACATTGACAACATCACAAAATTGTATGATGAATTTGTTTCAAATAGATATAAGTGAAGAACTGAAGCCGAAAAAACATTTAAGCCATAAACCAAATCTCTCCAAAAAATCTCCCCCTCAACACAAGAGATGCAATTTCTCATAAAGCACGCCATATCTCTCCCCCTTTGGCAATGTAATCATCAAGAAAATTTAAAAAAGGAATAATTCTAAGAAAGAGCAATGATAATAAAAATCTAGAAGCTTTGTAGATTATCCAAGCCATGTTGCATTGGTTTAATAACACAACCAAGTCATATTTTTTAGTAGAGCTATCTAGATCATATAAAACCATATATCATATAGCAATGTCACAACAAGTTTTCAATATGATTAAGAAATTTATATTAATGACATGCATCTCAACAATGACCAAACCAATTATAAAGAGCACAATGAGATATCACAACAAAAAGTCAAAACCTAAAAGTGAAGCAAATTTTAACTCTAGACGGGCTAGCAGTCTCATGTAACATCTTATTGCTGCACACTCAATTCTTAGGCATGTGGCATGCTTGTAGCATACTTCTTTTTATTTTGCGCACTTTTGTGCCTTTTTTTTGTTTCACCATGGCATGCTTGAAACATACATCTTTTCAATTCTCTTTTCTTATATACTTTTTTTAACAATAACATGCCAAATTGAGTGATCATAAAAATTGTAACATGAAACATACGAGCCTCATAGCCAAGAGTTAAAATAAGACTCACAATCAAGCTCATCCTTTTTTATGGATATCGCAAAGTAATAAATATAATCGTTCTAGTCAAAAAAATTCCGCCATGTCATGCTTTTATTTCAAATGTAGCAATTTAATTTTAACAAGTCGTGATCAAAGTTACATAGCATATGGATAAATATGATAAAAAAACTCTACTACTCAATTGGTTTCAATGACTTGGATTTGATGAGTTACTTGACAAAGATAATCAACAAAGCTTCCGAAATTTTTAAACAACAAGCTCCCCTCAGAATAATTCCATAAGATGTAATACGCCCAACTCACTTCGAAAATGAGGAAAACGAGAAGTATCAAATGATTCATGTGCAAATCAGCAACTTGAGAATTTAATAAGATGTAAGACAACATCAGCTTTTCCACATGGTCTCTCAAAAAGTGAAATCTCATGGAAGCTACCAAAGAGAGTGAAGAACCATCAAGTGTCCCAATCAAACAATGATGTAAAATATCGGAACCTAATCTAGCTCATGTTCTTCATCCTTGTCAACTATTCTTACATCACAGGAAACATCGGTCTCACAGTATTGGGGTTAGTGAAACAAGATCTAGGAATCCAGTACTGAGACACACGACGAACAGGAGCAACAAAGCTAGAACCAAAATCACGTGCATGTGGATGATCATAAGCCCAAAAAGAATGTGAATTATTTGAATTTGATCCCAATCTAGCATGTGAAGCAGATTTAAAGCCATCATGAAAGTTCTCTAAAAACATAGCTTTCGCATTTGATCTAGGAACAAAAGACATTGCACGTTTTTGTTTCAAAGTGTTTAATCTTTCTTCTTCTCTTTCTTTGCACGTCTAAAGCAAAATTCATGCAAGTGTCCAACTCTTCCACAATAGGTGCATTGCAATTTGACATAACCACTAATCTTTTGAGATGATGAGCTAGCACCTATATTATCATTTGATGAATTTTGCACAAAGCTAGAAGATTTAAACATAGTTTGTTTTGGTTCAAGTTTCACTTCAATCTTTTCGGGTTCAAGAAGCTTAATAACCTTAGGAGGATTATTCTTGGCATGCTCAACAGAATTAAATCCTAGACCACGATTTTTCACACTTATTTTTGACTTGTCCATAATCATATTTAAATTTTTCTTGCCAAAAGAAAATCTCTCTAAAGTGTCTTTCAAGTGCTCATTCTCTTTAGCTATTGTGGGACAAGTTGTGCATTTAACAGTTTCATTCACAAGATTTTTAGAAGCACTAGATTGAGCCAATCTTTCTTTTCAGGAAAATCATTAAGTTGTCTAGTCAAAACTTCTATTTCATTGTTTAGCTTAGGACAGTTAGAGCAAAAAGATATCTCATGATAAAGCATCTGTTGAATTGTTTCTTGAGATGAACTAAGTTTAGCTTCTAGCAAATCACATTTAGAGCAAGCTTTAGATTGAGCATTTAAAATACTTGATTCTAAACATGAAGAAGAACTAAACCTGAGGTTTCCAATTTCATTATTAGCACATTTCAATTTTTCATCACAAGAGTCATGTGCTAATCTTAATTCATCAAATTTAGCAGTTACATCTCTAAGTTGATCCATGTTTAAAGCATTAAGTGACCTAGCATTCTCTAACTCAGAATGTAAAATTTGACAAGACTCACAAGATTCATCATCAGGAATTAAAACTCTAAGTCTTGCAATTTCAGAATTTAGAGATTCAATCAAAGTATCATATTTCTTAATCTTTTTATTTTTCTTTTCTAGCAAAGTACCAAGTTTAGCAACAGCTTTAGCTAAATCATCATAAGAAGGTTCTACCTCATTGTAGTTGTTGCTGTCAAGATCATCATTGTCGGTGGAGCTTTTGCTACTTGCCATTAGACACAACCCAGTTAAATCTTTCTTGCCTTTGGGAGTATCATCCTCGCTGTTCGTGTCCACATCAGTCAAATTAATTTGCCCAAGAGCGGCAAGAACATGATGCACCACCTTGCGATTCATATAGCCCTTCTTTTTATTCTTCCTTTTTTCCATCTCTTCTTCCTTCTCATTCTTTTCCCTTGCAAATCTTGCTAGAAACTTTGGACATTTGAGACGAATATGATTGAGATCACCACACTCATAGCATCTTTGAGGACCAAAATTTCCTCTCTTTCTTGATCTCACATTCTGCAAAGCTCTTCTGAAGCGTGTAGAGAGGAGTGCCAAATCATCTTCCGGGAGTTGCTCTAGCTGTTCATCGGTTAGTGAAGACAACGAAGACAAAGCATAGCTAGTAGAAGAATTATCACAATTAGACTTGCTAGATTGTGAAGCTAAAGCAATTGATCTATTACCATTATATTTTCTAGCAAAAACATCTAATTCATGAGTTTTCAATTTAGAATAAAGTACATCTAATGTAAGTGTACTCATGACAGTAGATTCTCTAATGGATGTAACCTTCATCTCCCATATAGACATATCTAATGCTCCAAGTAATTGACGTGCATTTTCAGCATCAGTATAAGTAACATTAACAGCACGTAGATTACTAAGAATTTTATTAAAGCGAGCAAAAAGATCATCTATTGATTCACCAGGTTTCATCTCAAAACGCATGTAATCCTTTTTGTACATATCTTGACGTACCACTTTAATAGTGGATGAACCCTCATGATAATCACATAGTGCTTTCCATACCTCATATGCGGATTTGAGATGCACAACACGATCAAAATCACTCATTCCTAGTCCTTGATTTATCAAGTTCCTTGCCATGCTATTTGCCTCCACTTATGCTATATTTGTTGTTGTCACAGCATCATTCTCGGGTACTTGATAAGGCTTGCAAACCTTCTCCCACTCTGCAAAGCCTTGAGCTAAAAATGTATGCCTCCATCTTCGCTTTCCAATACTGAAAATCAACACCATAAAAAACACAAGGTTTGGTGGAATTCCTATCCGTCGACATATTTTCTAATCACCGGTTAAGAACAATTAAAAAAATAAACCTACTTTGATACCACTTGTAGGATCGATTCACACTAAGATAGGCAATCAGAGGGGGGGTGAATGATTGCGGAAGCAAAAAATAAATTTTAATACTCCCCTTTGAACACAAAACCTATTTAAGCCTTATTTAAAGTTCTGGACAGAACATTGTATCCTTACTAAAACTAATCTCGATAAAAATCCGTAACTCCGATTAACCTCAAACTTTTTCAGAATAAACTAGAGACAGTTATTGAACTAACCCAACTGGAATTACATCAATCGGAGCTCTAAAACTTGAGATATAAAATAACCAAGATCGCTGATGCAGATAGTGACGAAAATAAATTAAGCCCAAATTATGCAACTAAGCAAAATCTGAGATCGCTTGCCTGACCGATGGCCGAACAATGTCATGCGCTTCGTGATCAAAGAGATGTCATGCCAAAGAAAACGTTCGGTCACCCCAAAAGCCGTCTATATATTTTTCTTCCACGGCTGCTCGGTACAAACTCTTGCCATGCCGCCGCATGCATATATATACACACACATCCCAACTCCAACTAGGCCTTAAAATCCTAATCCAACTCCAATTAGGCCTTAAAATCCTAATCCAACTCCAACAAGGCCTTAAAATCCTAATCCAACTCCAACTAGGTCTTAAAATTCTAATCCAATTGCAACAAGGACTTAAAATTCTAATCCAACTCTAACTAGGCTTGGGCCTTTTTTTTACCTCAACTAGACTTTTGGCCCACTAATTTTCAAGGGACCCGAAACCCTTCCTAACACAGGTTTTTCACACTCACGACTTTTCTAACGCGTCACGTGTCGAAGCCTCCAGGACCGCACCTCCCGTAGCTTCTCCACGTATCATCCACCTTATCTCCATGCGCCCCAAGCATGAGCTCGATCATCTCGTGACCTCCTTGACCGTCTGAACCTCAGATCTCCCCATCCTAGTTCTGGTCCACCTCGTCACCGACAATGATCACCTCTATGCTCAACCTGCACATGCAAAGACCAAAAAACATTCTTCCGGCACAAGTTCATCTCAACTTGACAAACATCAGTCCGCACACACACAACACAATTCGCATAACACCGCTTAAACAAAATCACCAATTATTCATCATAACAAATCAACCATTGTCAATTATTCATCATCAAAATATCCTAAACCTAGCCAAATGGTCTAACAGTAGCTAATTTTGTATCATTATGTAGGAGCCTACGAAGTGCAGGCTCCAAGTGAGATATGCCTCCGTTCCTTTGTACGCTGCTTGGGGCCAGGCATATCTGTCTGCTATCGGGGCCATGGTGCACCGTACACCTATAGCACCAGGCTTTGCAAAAGTTAATGTGGATGGTGTGCATGTCAATTTTGAGGTCGTCCCGCTACCGAAGCCCCCCAACGGCGAGATTGTGACTCTAGGGCAAGCCATTGGAACATTCATCTAGTGGCCCAAAAGCGACATCTCCCTGGAGGCCTCTTCACCGGTGGCAGGACCACAAGGGCAGTGCGAACCAGAGCTACATGCACTGGTGCCATCTCCACAAGACTTATCTCCACCACCTCCACCTGCACTGGTGCTATCTCCACGGGTGCTATTCTCTCCAAAGCAACTAGCACCGGTGCTACCTTTACAGTCGACTACCATAAAGTCGACCTACAGTCGAGGCAGTGGCAGGGGCAAACCAAAGAAGGATGATGATGATATCCCGTACCTGCCATTGGCCCGCAAATTTGTGGTAGGCGAGCCGATGATAATCCCAGAAGAGCACCTCCTAACCCCAGGACTTGGTTGCCAAACATTACATGCTTGGTATATGGAACAGTCCAATAAGCCACAGGCAGAACGACGCTCAGGTATCACTATCAAATTCAGGCGGGATCATTTCCAACACGAAATTCAGGATTGTGTCTTCGCGGTGACCTTTGAGGATATATTTGATCTTTTCACGCTCATGCTCTCGATGCCTCACTCGTTCGATGCTGGACGCTGTAAGTCTGTACAATCACAGTCTCTGTTCATGTAATACCGATATATGTCATATATAATTTGTTGCTTTTTTGTGTATATATATAGATTCATGCCGACCCAAGCTAGATCATCGAAATCACCAATTGGTTTCCTGGACCCACGCTTGGTCGCCATTGATACCATCAACGAGGATGCATCCTTCGTCGAGAGCTATATTACATCAACACTGCTGGCTCACCGCGATAAGGAATTTGTTCTTATGCCATACAATGAGCACTTCCATTGGATTTTAATTGTAATTATACCAAAATAGAACAAGGCTATATACCTTGATTCTCTAAGTAAGAACAAATCCGAGTACACAGCTATCGCCCAATTACTCGATAGGTAAGTACATTTTCTCCATACATAACTACATTGTACTCTTTCTTTCCTTCCGAATGACTAATCTAACTTTTTTGAATAACGAAGGTCGTTCGCCACGTACGTTAAACAGACACGTGGCTCGACAAAAGGGGCCAAGCCCTTGAAACATGTTCGCAATTTTCGGGTATTCGCTAGTACACATTAATTAATCTTATACAACACTTGGTAGTAATGCCTCTTGAATTAACACATTCTATTTTTTGCAGTGCCACCAGCAGCAGCCGGGCAACACGTGTGGATTCTACATTTGCCACCATATGAGACTACTCCTCGATTCCCCGAAGATCACCAATTCTAAGGTTTGTCAATCTTCCCATATTTATTTCATATTTGTCAGGTTATATATATGCACATTGATATTCCTATCTACAGGCTGCGCCCATCTCTACAACTGCATCCAAGTATTGCTTGTGCAGCCTGACAAGTTTGTTGATTAGGGATCTGTTCCTTTCGCGAGACCTCGATTCCGGAGTGATAGAGCAATAAAAAATGCAATGTTACCATCTAAGTGCAAATGCAATGTAGATCTTTTGTAATTGTGTATTTGTTAATGGATATTTTGTTTCATTTCAATTAATTGATTTGCGAAATGGATGTTTTATGTTTGTGAAATGAAGTGCGATATGAATTGGATGTTTTATGTTTGTGAAATGCATTGAGATGTGAATTGTATGTATACATGTACATGTTGATCTGCTTGTTTCAGAGGGCATGGCTAGCATTTGCTGAGGCTAGCCAATAAATAGAAATAGATTTAGGGGTAGAAAAGAATATCACAGACAGTTTGTAACTAAAAACTGTATGTGATAGCTGACAATCACAGACGGTTTATAACTAAAAACCGTCTGTGATAGGTGATAATCACAGACGGTTTGTAAGTAAAAACCGTCTGTGATATATCAATATCACAGACGGTTTTTAGTTACAAACCGTCTGTGATAGCTGATAATCACATACAGTTTTTAGTTACAAACCGTCTGTGATATTTACACCACAAACGGTTCGAAAACCGTCTGTGATAACCTTCGATTATCACTGACCCATAAATTCAGACGGTTCAGAAACCGTCTGTAATACGGTTTTCTGTAGTAGTGGTTCATCACATCAGTTAGGACCTTCTCACATGGGCCTTCAGTTTGAAATGGTTAGTCTCTCTTGCACACGCACTCTTGCCCGAGGTAGACATTTTCCATCATGTCTGACCAAAGGTTTTCTCCTGTGAAATTTCTTCAGATTCGTAGGGAGGGATCAGTATTGCTCTGGAATCTGCTGGATCGATTCCCGTGAATCAAATGCATAAACAGTGACCAATTATGTGGAATAAAAATACTACGGTTTTATGAATCCTCTGAATCAAAGAGGACCTTATTGTTTTTCCTAAACATAGCTAAGCGAAAGTCTTAACATCCCAAGGCATATATAATAGACTAAAATAAGTTTACTAGCTTAGGGTGAGTCGGTGACAATGTGACGTGGCATGCATGAGTTACAATCATCAAGGAATACTAGGTGAACATCCTGGCCGGCTTTGCCTTGGGGGCTGATTGTGATTTTATAAAACTATTGTTTTAAATAGCATTTTTTTTTGCAAACGATCGGATTTGCGTGATGTAGGAAGGAGAAATATGATTGCAATTGTGAAGTCAGTGGGGGAGAATAAGACATATGTGCATACATGAGATTCGAGTTAAAGACAGATTTAGCACTGTTATATATTGTATTTACAGAACTAGTTGTATGTGAACTGTATTTATAAAAATGGCACTTCTGCCGTCCGGTGGACGGGCAGCAACACCGGTGAGGCGACATGAGGCGAGGCCGCCAGCGGCAGGCGCCTGCCGTCCCACCAGCAGATGGCAGGCTGCCTGCTGCCTGGTGGGGGGGATGGTAGGCAAGCTTGCCATATGGTGAGGAGGCGGCAGGTGATTAATCCGGCTAATTAGCCGGCTTAATTACCTACTCTAATTTTTGCATTTAGTGTTTGTTTGAATTTTTAAATATATCAAATGAGCTCAAAAATACAAAAATTTATGTTTTGGCTTCTGACATAACGTACCTCGTAGTGCAATTTTTGGGAAATTTTACCCATTGCGAATGTTGCTCAAAATTTTATACAATTTTGATAATTTTATGAGTTTTTACATATAGCAATTGAGCTCCAATAACTACAAAATTATATATGAAGCCTCTTGACTGTGTAATTTTTGGGAATTTTATGTGATCTGAATTTAGCATATTTATTCAGGTTAATTTAATCATGAATTTAATGATGGTCAGGCATGTTTTGAAGTGGCATGTGTCGGCCAATTGTGTTATATTTTATTTTTTGTTGTTGTCTGGTTCATACAATTGCCACTCTATGTGTATCGTGCCCCCCTCATGCACTCTCTCATTCACACTAATGTCATTATGTCCGTATCATCCCCCTCGCACATTTATCAGTCTTACAATGTCGCCCCCCTTCATCCGAAGCGCTACTCGTGATAATGGATCCTCAATGTATGGGATGAGCACACCGGATTCACTTTTGCTCAGCCATAAATATGACCTTCTCACAGTTCATCATTGCTCATCTCAGTCGCTCATTGCAGAAGCTCATTGTCGCGGTTGTCGCTCAAAATTGGGAGTGCATAGCTCATTACATCGAGAAACCAGTACGTAGCTCAAAATTGGCAGCGCTGATTTCTTCTCCCGAAAGGCAGGTAATTTTTTATCGTATGCTTTCGACATTATTCTCATAATTGTAGTCAATTAGTGTTATTTAGTTAATCATGATTAATATAGTTTGTATTAGAAGTAAGTAGGTCATAGTAATTTAGACATAGTTTTTACTATTTTTATGTACGTACGATACCCATAATTTATTATGGAATGAAAAAATATAATTAAGTAGTCGTAATTACTGTAGTGGTAATTAGTATGTGGTAAGTAATTAAGTGGTAAGGATGACGGTAATGAATGGCTCATCATTTTTTGGGATGAGTAATCAAATTATTGTTAATTAGTGAAGTATTCGAATGTAGTTACACGCATGTAATCGCTAACTTGTAGTATGTTGCGGTCATTATCAATCTTCACACTAATATTTCGTCTATCCCATTTGTTGCAAGGTACACTCAAAATTAATAGTGTGTACGTAATTCTTTAGAGAAGGTAGTATATAAGTCAATAAGGATACGACAGTGCTGATTAATTCTCTCAAAAGACATGTATTTTTTATAGCATGCTTTCAATGTTATTCCCATAGTCCTAATTATAATGATTGTTATTTACTTAGTCATAATTAATATAGTTTGTATTATAAAGTAAGTTTTACTGTCATTATTAATTTTCACATTAATATTTGGTATGTCCTATGTATTGGAATGTATGGCTTTACTGGAGCTTCTCGAACACTCGTACGATGAGAAACACTGTTGCCACTCATGGATGATGGATGACGTGGCTGGCCCTTTGCCGTTCAAGCTGCGGGGGGGGGGGGGGAGGGATCCGTGGGCGCTGGATGAGCGTTTATTCCCAACTCTGTAAGCCACGGACTTGTTGCCCTTTGCAAGGCTGGTCTCCACCAGACACGAGTCCACCATTGACGGCAGCCTGCTTGTGGCACTGGTGGACAGGTGGAGGCCCGAGATGCACACATTTCACTTTCGGTGGACTGACATGATGGTCACTACGAAGGACGTTGCGTTCTTGACTCGTTTCCCTCTTGGGGAGTGACGCACTTGTTCTAGCCTCTGCACCAACCGACTGGAAGGAGAGGCTAGCGGACTGGTTCGGTCGGCCTATCCCAGAGAGTGCACGCGGCATCCCCCACACTTGGTTGAACAAATTCAGAGTGTGCCTGCAGGATGCACCGTCAGAGCTCGCCAGGACACACATCATCACATTTCTTATTCAGCTATTTGGTTGGAGCATGTTTCCAGCCACACACGGCGATATTTGCAATGTTGAGTTCATCAGCTTCACCGAGTCTTCGGTGGACGCAAAGTTTGGGGCGATGCCTTGGTATAGCTAGGAATCAGCGGTTCTGTGCACCATATATCGGGGGTTATGCGATGCTTGCCAGCGCGCCACTACTAGAACCCCCAATCTGGCTATCTGCTATGTGCTCCTGCAGCTATGGAGCTGGGAGCACTTCTCTATCGGGCATCCAACCATCGTGACACCAGTGCATCCATTCGCGCAAGTTCACAGACCTGATAGATGGACCCACTATGGGCATCTAGTGGACTGCTGCCCATTTGATGAGGGCATCCCTAACACTTATACATCTTCTCCTATTGCTGGTCATGCACATACTGAGATGGACGCCATAAGTGCAGCCACAAGTAATACAAGTGCAGAAGTGCATGTTGGTCCACTGACTAGAGCAAGAGCTAAACTTCTAAATGAACAGGTGCTTTTGTTTCTTAATGACTCTATTGTCATTGATGAGAAATGGATACTACCTCATGCAAATGTTTTGTGCATTCTCAGGTTTGAACATTGTGAAGCCTTTAGGACCGCGAGGGAGGAGAGGGAGGCCAGAGCCAAAGTAATGGAGGAGAAGCTCACGTGGGTCAAGCAAGACGAGAAAAGCCCAAGAATTCATGCCCAATTCGGATCCTCCACAAGCCAAACCGAAAGTCATCTCAGAATCAACTCGGAATTCAGTTCGGGACAGCCCAACAGGCCTGTAATAAAAAAGTCATAACTTTCACATACGGAGTCCGATTGGGGTGATCTTGGACTGAGAGACCATGTGGAGGTCATCCCGTGTGAATGATGAGTAATTGACATTGGTTTAGGAAAGTCAAGTTTGGTTTGGGTGGTTCGGACCTTGACGTTGCGAGGTGCAATCGGGCTCGGTCGGACTTGGTCCTATGGGACTAGGATGCCTATTCTTTGATTCGACAGGTTTGGACTTCATCATGGGTAAGTATGATGTTTTGATGCTATTTATGCTTTCATGTATCGAGCGGTGCTATTTGATGTGTTTCTTGTTTGTAATGGCTGCAGGACGTCGAGGCGGAGTCGTGGCGAGACACGAGGTAACCGGACTAGACACGGGCAGTGTCGAGGTCAGAACGGTCAAATGTGTCGAAGACGGCGGAGACTCGAGGTGGTTGCGAGGCTTGGACGACAAGGAACGAGGAAGCTTCCCGGAAGGTGCACGAGGGGCGTTTCGGTAAAAGCGCAAGGTTGCACAGGTGGAAGCGGTTCTGTTCGGAGTTAGTGGGCAAAACGGGATGGAAACCCGGTATGCAAGGGCTATAAATAGGAGATTGAGAGACCATGTGGAGGTCATCCCATGTGTGTGATGAGTAATTGACATTGGTTTAGGAAAGTCGAGTTTGATTTGGTTAGTTCGGACCTTGACGTTGCGTGGTGCAATCGGGCTCGGTCGGACTTGGTCAAACCTGGTCAAAGTGGTTAGGATGCATATTATGTCGACTTGTCAGGTTTGGGCTATCTCATGCTTAATGTGCTTCATTAATGCTATTTATGCTTTCATGTATCGAGCGGAGTCGTGGTGAGACACGAGGTGACCGGACTAGACACAGGAGGTGTCGAGGTCAGACCGGTCGGATGTGTCAAAGACGGCGGAGATTCGATGTGGTTGCGAGTCGTGGATGATAAGGAGCGCGGAAGCTTCCCGGAAGGTGCAGGAGGGACGAATTGGTAATTTTGCGAGGCTGCACAAGCGGGAGACGGTTCCGTTCGGTTTAGCGGGCGTAACGGGTTGGAGACCCGGTAGCCAAGGGCTATAATAGGTGTAGGTGGCTTCATGTATCCCCATGGCTTTGGAAGAGAGTTAGGGTTTGTTTGAGTCAAAAGAAGCTTTGGGAGGTGGTTTTTCACTTTGCTCTTTAGTTGGTAGAAGAGAGCAGGATATGTCTCCCAAGTGCTCTGTGTGTGTGTACGTTGTGTCTTCTCCAAGTATGTAGAGAGTGGGTGAGTTCTTGGCTTGGGGAGAGGGAGAGGATGGATTGAGACTCTTGTAATCATTCCTCTTGTTCTAATGTCCATGCGTATGGGGACTCCTCTGTAATCGTTTGATTAGAAATGAAATTTCTGAGTTCCTCTCCTGTTCTTGCCTGTTTCCCTACGATGCTTTCTGTGCTTGATTTCTTGGATTCCTGTTTTTGAGTTGTTTCTTGCTGGGAAGGTCCAAAATGGGTTGCTCTATGTTGAGATGATGCCTCAAGATCATTTGATCAGTTAAAATCTCTAGAGCCCATCCTTGATTCCAGATTTGCTTTTTGGGCTCCCCTGTTCATCTCTTCTCTCTTTTAGGGTTTTGATGAATTTCTTGATTCCCTTGAGGAAATGGCCTGAGATTTTTGCTGGCGTGTCCTTAGATTATTGCTAACTTGATTGCAAAGTTTCATGTGCAAAGGATCTAAGGTTTACTGTGAATTTGAGATTTGGGGTAGGTCTCTACAAGTTTATCATTTCTAGAGTTTCCTTGTCAGGGCATGTTGGAATCTCCCATTTCCCTTCATGAGATGGCATGAGATTTGAGTTTTTGAGTCCTGAGTTAATTGCTAAAGTAATTGCAAAGTTTCTTAGGCAAAGAGTTAGGGGATTCGGAGTAATCTGAAAATAGCTTCATCCTGTACTCATGTTCAGGTTTTAGCTAATTGTTTGAATCCTTATTTTTCAGATGTGCAATTTCATTTCCTGAGGCCTTCCATCTATTTAGAATAGATTAGTGCTTCTTTGGCCAAAGGAAATCAGTGTCAATTCTTCCTTTTGGCCAAAGTCTCCATTTTCTGTAATTTCAGTCCAGTCGGGTTCAACATTCTGCTCTCTGCCCGCCCTGTTTTTCAGTTAGCCGGTCGGACTGATTTACTTTTGGTGGTCAGACCGGAACCCGTGAGGCTGTCAGACCGGCGCTTTCAAAGCGGTCAGACTGGCCGCATGAACCCGGTCAGACCGGCCACTTCATTCCAGTCAGACCGGCCCTAACCAGGCGATCAGACCGGCCCAGCCAGGGCGGTCAGACAGGCCAAATAAGTTTGAACACTTGTTTATTTTGATTTTTTTTAGTATTGCTTCATGCTTTAGTTTAGTCTTTTTACTCTGCTCTTCTCTTAGTCAGCTTGAAGTCCCAGTAAGATTTTTAGCTTCATTTCATAGCTTTCATAGCTATTGGTTTGGAGATTCTCTTAAGGGTACTTTTGAGGGGTCGTATTTTCAAGTAGCCGACATTCACCCCCCCTCTGTCGCCATTTCGGTCCAATAGAGATTATCTCCCTTTGTGGCTGCATGGCTTTGGGAGATAGTTAGGGTTTGCTAGAGTCAAAAGAGCCATTGGGAGGTGGTTTTGGCTTTAGGCTTTAGTGGTTGGAGAGTTGTTGTAGACAGCAGGGTATGTCTCCTTCGTAGTATCTCCTCCCTCTATGTGTTCATTCCTAAGCATGTAGAGAGTGGGTGTGTTCTTGAGGATTGGGAGAGGGAGAGGATGGATTGAGTCTCTTGTAATCATTCCTCTTGTTCTAATGTCCATGCGTATCAGGACTCCTCTGTAATCCTTTTCTTTCATGAATGAAATCTCTGAAGTCTTTCCCGTGCTCCTGTGTTCTTCGATGCTTGCTCTGATGATTTTCTTGTTTTTGTGATTTGAAGTTTTCTTGTGTCTGGATGATGCAAAATGGGTTGCTCTATGTTGGGATGATGCCCTAAGATCATTTGGTCAAACCGGTGGAGGCAGAGCGGTCAGACCGGGGTCGGACGGTCAAACCGGCATTTTGCTGGCGGTCAGACCGGCCTAGAGCCGGCGGTCCGACCGGGCTTGGCTTGGCGGTCTGACCGGCCAGGGTGGTCTGACCGGCCATGACCCACCGGTGTGACCGACCCTCTGCAGCATATGCTGTTCTCCTTCCTTGAGTGTGTCTCTTGATTGCTTCTCTGGTTTTTAGGCTTCTGGCCCCTCTTCTGGTGGTTTGAGGTGTTAAGTGGACTAGAACGCTTTTCCTTCATAGCTTCTTTTTGGCTATCGGAGAGAAGATTCTAGTGGGAATTCTTGGGGATCAAGTTCTTAAAGAGTCGACATTCACCCCCCCCTGTGTCGCAATTTCGGTCCAACAATTGGTATTAGAGCCGGTTAGCTCTTCTCAATAGATTTTAACCGGTCTCTAGAGCCATGGCGACGGACAAGTACTTGACCAAGCCCCTGGTTTTCGATGGGATTGATTATCCCTTCTGGAAGAGCCGAATGGAGACGTACATCCAGGATCAGGGGTACGCCATCTGGCGTAAGGTCAAGGTCTGGTTTGTTGTTCCTGCCAATGAGAACATCAATGCTGGAAATATGCATGATGTTGAGGCAAACGCTAAGGCAAGGAACATCATAATCCAGGGCCTGAGTCGTAGCGAGTTTGACCGCATATCTCATCTTTCGTCCGCCTTCGATATTTGGGAGACCCTCGATGCTTACCATGAGAGCACCACCCAAATAAAGACGGTGCGACAGGACCAGTTCAAGCGAGATTACAACAAGTTTGAAATGCTTGCTGGTGAGTCCCTCGATGAGTGTTTTGTGCGTTTCCACAAAATCTTGAGCAACCTCCGAGCGGTCGATCTCACATACCCCAACTCGGACAATGCTCAACAAATGCTCGCTGCTTTGGACCTGCGTGTGTGGGAGATGAAAGTGACCACCATCAAGGACACCACGGACCTCTCGACTTTGACTCTTGATGCGTTGTACTCACGCCTCAAGACTCACGAGATTGACATTGTCTCTCGAAAGTCGAAGTCACAATCGATGGCGCTAGTCACTGATCTCAGTCTGGTTTCCGGTTCTTCTTCCGATTTGACTTGTGGATTCTCCCTTGCTGCTCTCTATGACATAAGTGATGATCAGTTAGAGCAGCTTGCGGATGAGCAGCTAGCCCTCCTAGCTCGGAGATTTTCCCATGCTTACAAGAGGAGGAGGGACCGAAAAAGAGGAGGACCCATGATCTGCTTCAAGTGTGGTGGCCCCAACCACATTCGAGCGAACTGCCCCAAGCTGGGGAAGGGCAAGAACGACTATGGCGGTTCGGGGAAGAACGACTACACCGACAAGAACCGCAACAAGAAGCCTCAAGGCAAGAAGAAGTCCCGCGACTTTGGGATGGCCAAGAAGCTCTTCCACTGCATCCTCACCGCCTTCGACGACCTCGACCTTAGCGAGGTGGAGGGATGGAGCGACGACGAGACGGGTGACCAAGATCCCAAGGGCAGCGACGACTTCTCCGGCATGTGCTTCATGGCCCTTGAGGGCGAAGTGAGCGACAACGAGCTGTACTCTGACTCCGACGATGTATCCCCCACCTACGACCAGCTTAATGATGATTTTCTTAAGCTAGGTAGATTCCATGCTAGATCTAAAGCTAGGTGTAGCAAGTTGGAGAAGGAAGTATAGAGCTTGTCACGGGAGCTTACTTCACTTAGATCTGCTCCCTCCCGTGACGAGTGTGATGTATGTACTGCTCTGCTTGGTGACATGGAGAACCTAAGCTAGACATGATTAAGGTGGAGAATATTAGTCTTCTTGCTGAGATAGAGATGAGTAGGGTAGCACCTCCTCCATCTACTATTGTTGAGGCTATTTCTTGCACCTCATGTGAGGATAAGGACAATGGATATTTCTTGCACCTCATGTGAGGATAAGGACAATGCGTTTAGAGGTCTTTACACCATGTTGCTTGATCTGCCCGAGACTTGTGAAAATTGCAATAACCTGAAGATGAACCTAAAATGGGCAGATCATAAAATTGCTGAATTACAAGCTTTTCTACTTGAGCCTATTGTTTCATGCATGAATTACCCCAAGCTTACTGCTGAGCTTGAAGCTGTCTCCAAACAGTTTCAAGAATTAGTTGATGATAACAGCAGATTGGCACAATTTGCTTCTAAGGACCCTGTTAGCTCACCATGCATTAGTTGTAACAAACTAAAATCTGATTTGATTGCATTGAATGAGAAATATGTGAAGCTGACTAAGGACCTACTAGAGAAGCAACCTTCTGCTTGTAATGTGTGTGCTGCTGAGGGGGAGAAGCCCAAGGGTAAGGTAGAGACGCCTAGCGACGTGAACCAATTGGCTAGCAGTAGGACTGTCCACTCTGAGTCGGCTGTGCATGCACAAGCCATTCGTTCCTCTGCTGTTGGTTCTTCTTCCTCTACTCCCTTACCTTCTGCTACTCCTTCTTCCCCCTGTTCTTCTTGCACCTCTCTCTTTCGGGAGTGTCAGTACCTTATGAACACTCTCGAGAGGTTTGTAGGTGGCAAGAAGAAGCTTAATCTTATTCTAGACTAATCCAAGATTTGCAGATTTAATCAGGGTCTAGGATATGATTTCTATGAGGACATGAGGAAGCATCCACCTGCCATGCTCAGATCCATAGCACCAGGTGTGATCGAGATTGAGCTCAGGACCGAGAAAGTCCAATTTAAGTCTGTGGGCTTTGTCCAAGGGATTTCTGATAGTAAGGTGAGTTCACCTGCTGCTTCGGCCTCTCAGAAGGCGAAGCCTCACCATGTCACTTCTACCTCTCAGAAGGTGAAGTACCATTACACCTTCTGTCAAAGGGATGGACACTTGATCGAGCGATGCTTCAGGCGCGCCAAGATCGCGCGAAGAGACCGTGCTGAGGCTCTTAGGTGTATTCAGGTTCAGCCCCAGACCGTGAGTGCCCCTAAAACCCACACGAGGTCTAGGACTGTTCAGCTGGATGGGTTTGGGCAGCATCGAGGACTTGGTTTTTTCGAGTTTTCTGGTTTTCGTCCTCGATATGCCCCTGGTCGTGACTCCCGCCGTCCTGAGGGTAGATCTCGTTTCCCCCGTCGAGATAGCTGCCCGCGGCGTGATCAACCTGTTGCTGGTGTCTTGACTCGCTCCTCTGTAGCAGTCAAGCCCAACAACAGCTTCAGGTCTACACATAGACCGTCTGCTTCTTTGAGTGACAGAGAGCATAGGGTAGATAGAGGTCAGTCGTGTTTGACTACTTCGTCTGCTCGACGTGTCACTCAGTATTGGGTGCCAAAATCACTCTTGATTTACCCCAGTACTGAGACTTTACTCTCTTGTTGACTTAGGTTCGCCAGGCAGGGAAGGGAAAGGTTTGACTCGTAGACTCTGGGTGTTCACGACACATGACCGGAGACTCCCGTTGGTTTTCTTCCCTTGCCCGTGCTCCAGGTGATGAGATGATCACCATCGAAGACGCTTCATCTGGGCGCGTCATCGCCAAAGGTACAGTGCGCATTACTGATTCTTTCATTTTGAAAGATGTTGCTTTGGTCTGCAGTATAATTTGCTTTCCGTTTCTCAGCTTGTCGATGACGGTTTTGAGGTGAGCTTTAAGAAAAACAATTGCAAAATTCTTGATTCTTCGGGTAGTCTGGTTTGCGGGATTTCTTGTTTTGGGAGGATCTTTCGTGCTGATTTTTCTGAGTCTTCTGGTGATCCTCTCAGGTGTTTAATTGCTTCTGAGTCTCGCGACCTTTCTTTCTGGCATAGGAGACTCGGTCATATTAGATTTGACCATTTGACCCGAGTTAGCGGCCACGTCTCATTCGTGGTTTGCCGAAACTCAAGATGGTCAAAGATCTAGTTTGTGCTCCTTGCCGGCACGGCAAGATGGTTGCCGCTTCCCATCCTTCGGTCACAGTTACTATGACCGATGCACCAGGACAGCTGCTCCATATGGATACAGTTGGACGAGCTCGAGTGCAGTTAGCAGGAGGGAAGTGGTATGTCCTTGTCGTGGTCGATGACTTCTTGAGGTACTCTTGGGTGTTTTTCTTAGCCTCAAAGGATGAGACGTTTACACATTTTTGAGGTCTTTTTAGTAGGCTTTCTGTTGAGCTTCCGGGTGCCTTACGAGCGATCTGCAGTTACAATGGTACGGTGTTCAAGAATTCATACTTTGAGAGGTTTTGCGATGAGACGGGTGTAGAGCACCAGTTCTCTTCTCAACACGTCCCACAGCAGAATGGCGTCGTGGAGAGGAAGAACCGTGCCTTGGTCGAGATGGCATGGACGATGCTCGATGAGTACTCTACACTGCGAAAGTTTTGGACTGAGGCTATAGCCACCGCATGCCATGTTTTAAATCGAGTTTTTCTTCGGGCACACTTGCACCGCACCTCTTATGAGTTGAGATATGGGCGAAAGCCCAGTGTATCTCATTTTCGTGTGTTTGGTTGCAAGTGCTTTATTTTGAAGTCCGAGAACCTAGACAAGTTCGAGTCACGTTCTTGTGATGGCAGCTTTCTAGATTACTCGACTTCTTCGCGGGCTTATCGAGTTTGGAACTGCGAGTCTAGTAAAATGGTAGAGACCTGTGAGGTGACCTTTGACGAGGCCAGTCCGGGGACTAGGCCTGATATCTCAGGTTCTTTAGAGTAGTCTGAGCCCATCTTTGTGAATGATGAGGACGATGGAGATGAGGGTTGTCTACCCGATCCAGTCCCTCATCCACCCCTCGAGGTGCCTTCTTCCACCGCACCTCGAGGCGATCAGCGCATGCCTTCTGCTTCTTCTGGAGCTAGAGGCTCTGTTTCTATCTCGTCAGCTCATGAGGTAGAGGCCACTTCTTCATCTCATCCAGGACCTCCTCGACATATCCAGAAAGACCATCCTTTCGAGCAGATGATTGGAGACCTCTTTGAGCGAGTCACTCGCTCGAAGTCTGGCACGTCACTTTTCTGTCTCCATTCTGCCTTTGTTGCCACCTTTGAACCCAAGGATGTTAGTCATGCTCTCTCCGACGAGTCTTGGGTCAATGCCATGCATGAGGAGCTAGAGAATTTCGAGAGAAATAAGGTCTGGTCGCTTGTTAAGCCCCCTCGAGGTCACAATGTTATTGGGACTAAGTAGGTGTTTAAGAACAAGCAGAGTGAGGATGGGGTGGTTGTTCGAAACAAGGCTAGACTGGTAACTCAGGGCTTCTCCCAGGTTGAGGGTCTAGATTTTGTGGAGACCTTTGCCCCTGTAGCTAGACTTGAGGCCATTAGAATCCTGCTTGCTTTTGCGGCTTCTAAGGGTTTCAAGCTGTACCAGATGGATGTCAAGAGTGCCTTCCTTAATGGCTTTATTGAGGAAGAAGTCTATGTGAGACAGCCTCCAGGTTTCGAGAACCCCAAATACCCAAACCATGTCTACAAGCTTTCAAAAGCGTTGTATGGACTTAAGCAGGCCCCTAGAGCTTGGTATGAGAGGCTTAAGTCCTACTTGTTGAGTCATGGGTTTGAGATGGGTAAGTAGACAAGACCTTGTTCATTCGCCGGCATGGCACTGACCTTCTGCTCGTCCAGATTTATGTGGATGATATCATCTTTGGTGGTTCCTCGCATGCTCACGTTTCCCAGTTTTCTGATGTCATGAGCTCAAAGTTTGAGATGAGCATGATGGGCGAGTTGAGTTTCTTCCTTGGCTTCCAAATCAAGCAGACTCAGGAGGGTACTTTCTTGCATCAGGGCAAGTACACTCGAGACCTCCTGAAGCGCTTTGATATGAGTGATGGCAAGCCGGTGTCCACTCCTATGGCTACTTCAGCCTCACTTGACCCAGATGAGGACGGCGAGCCAGTTGATTAGAAGGAGTATCGTAGCATGATTGGCTCCCTCTTATACCTCACTGCCTTGAGACCGGACATACACTTTGCTATGTGTCTATGTGCTCGCTTTCAAGCTTCTCCTCGCGTATCTCACCACCAGGCGGTGAAGCGCATTCTTCGGTACCTTCGAGCTACCATTGACTATGGTATCTGGTACTCTTCCTCGTCCTGTCTTTCCTTGAGAGCCTTTTCGGATGCAGACTTTGCTGGCTGTAGGATAGATAGGAAGAGCACTTCGGGCACCTGCCATTTCATTGACACTTCTCTCATTTCCAGGTCTTCGAGGAAGCAGTCCGGTGTTGCACAGTCCACCGTAGAAGCCGAGTACGTTGCTGCAGCCAGGTGCTCTGGATGGTCTCGACCCTGCGGGACTTTGGGTTAGTTATCGACAGTGTTCCACTCTTTTGTAATAACACTTCTGCGATTAACATTGCTAAGAACCCAGTGCAGCATTCTCGGACCAAGCACATTGATATCAGATATCACTCCCTTCGAGACCATGTGGAGAAGGGTGACATAGTGCTCCAGTTTGTGGAGAGTGACCACCAGTTGGCTGATATCTTCACCAAGCCTTTGGATAGCTCTAGGTTTTCAGCTCTGCGGGGAGAGCTTGGGGTGGTTTGTCCTTATGGACTGTTGTGAGGGGGAGCTTTGTGCTTTACTGCTTTATCTTATTTATTATACTCTTACTCCTTTCTGTTGCATTGCATTCGGGGTGCATTGGGGTTAGTCCTTCTAGCATAGGTTAGAGTGGTTCTCTTGCCTAGATGCTTAGACTTCTTGCTCTTATCTTGTGATTCTAGGATGCTGCTTATTAGCTGTTTCTCTTCTCACTAGGTTGAGCTCGCTCACTTCTTGTAGGTTCGAGCGAGGGTTGGGCCACCCTCGGGTAGACAGGGTACGTGTTTGCTCTCTAGTATGTTAGGTGATCAGCTGATAGTCCTGGAGTCATATGGGGTAGATGAGAGTCAGTCTAAGCCATAGTATCCTCTTTATCTCATCTATGCTTTAAGGACTGCCCTTTTGGATTTTCTTTGCCAGCTTCTCTTGCTTATAGCTTTGGTTCAGGGGGAGTTCACTTGGGAGCTTCTGGAGCTTAATATTGACATAACTCAACTTGAACTAAAAGTGCATCACGTGTTGAGGGGGAGCTGGATTTTCTTGCATTTTAGCTTTCTGCATTGTAATATAACTGCATGGAGCCTTGATTATTATCCTTTCATGACATGTTTACATTGCTTTACATCCTGCCATGATTTGTGCTTCATTGCTAGATTAATCATGACTTCATATGTGCAGACTAGCTTTTGCCATGATGAGTTCATTAAAATTGCTCAACTAGAATTGAAACTTGTCATGTTAGTTCTCGAGACTAGTCTTTCTTTAGTTATCCTTTTATGATTCATGCCATGTCAAATAGGCTGAGTTGAGTCTTGAATCTCTATTGAGGTTTAGATTGAGCTATGCTAGTTCTTGATGTTGCATAAGTTAGTACAACCATTTATGAATGCAAAAAGATCTCTTTTGTGCGAGAAAACTGATCTCACCAATTCTTTCTCATGAGACTGCTTGCCATTACACTAGGCATGAACTCAGGGGGATTTTTGGATGACCAAGATCATCTTCTTAAGCTTCTTGCTTGGAGTGGTCGCATAAGGCTTGAGATCTAGCACATGACTAAAACAAAAATCTGGATGGAAACAATCATGTGATTTTTAAAGTCAAATTATGTCATTTGTGCTCAATTTGCTAAAATTTACAAGTACTTGAACAAATGTATCATTCTAGAACTTGTAGCACTCTATATTGGCTCAACACTAGCTTCTTGGTTCCACTTAGCTTATTGACATGGCCTGCATCATCTTTGGATACCTTTAGCTAGACTAGAATCATGAATGCCTTGACATGCTAAGAACTTCAACTAATTTTCAGATTGTAACATTTTGGCTTAGCTTGATTATACATGTCTTTGAGAGACCAGGTGGTCGTGACTCCATGTGAATGATGAGTAATTGACAAAGGTTTAGGATAGTCGAGTTTGGTTTGAGTGGTTCGGAATCGAGTCGTTGCGTGGTGCAATCGGGCTCGGTCGGACTTTGGTCAAATCTGGTCATTTGGGTTTAGGATGCATATTCTAATGTTTTGACAGGTTTTGACTTCATCTGTGGTAAGTGTAATGGTATTTACGCTTTCATGTGTCGAGCGGTGCTATTTGACGTGTTTTCTTGTCTGTGTGACTGCAGGACGTCGAGTTGGAGTCGTGGCGAGACACGGTGGACCGGACTAGGCGCAGGTGGCGCTGAGGTCAGAACGGTCGGGATGTGTCGAAGACGACGTGGACTCGAGGTGGTTGCGAGGCGTGCGAGGCAAGGAGCGCGGAAGCTTCCCGGAAGGTGCAGGAGGGGCGAAACGGGAATTTCGCAAGGCTGCACAAGCGGGAGCGGGCTCCGTTGGAAATAGCGGGCGTAACGGGACGGAGACCCGTTAGGCAGGCGCTATAAAAGGAGAGGAGGGGCTGCATGCCCTCCTTGAGCACTTGAGCATTTTTGGAGGGAATTAGGGTTAGCTCTAGTCAAAAGAGGCTTTAGGAGTTGGTTTTCCTTTAGTCTTTAGTGGTTGGAGATGCAGAGTCTGGTGCTCCCTCTGTCCCCTACGATGTGTTCTAGGTGATAGAACAGAGGTGTGTTCTTCCTCCCTCATGTATTCTTGAGTGGTGTTCTTGAGTAGAGAGGGAGAGGATGGATTGAGGAGTTTGTAATCTTTCCTTTTGTATCAAGTCGGGGTATCGGAACTCCTCTGTATTCCCTGTGATTCAAGAAATGAAATCTGAAGTTTGGTTTTCCCTGTTCGTAGCTTCTGTTCTTCAGTTTCCTCTTTTCAAGATTTCTTGATTTTCGTGGTTCTGAGTTCTTGCTTGCTGGAGAGTGCCAAAATGGGTTGCTATGACATGGGTGATGCTCAAAAGCCATTTGGCTATTTAATCCCAAGAGCAAACCGAGTTTGATTCTCATATTTCAGTTTTGGCCTCCTCTGTTCTTGTTCTTCGTTTCTTGGTTTTGGTCCAGATTTTGATTCCCTTGTTAAGATGGCTTGAAATTTGGTTTGAAGAGTCGAGAGGCTATTAATTAGCTTCCCTCAAAATTTCATAGCCAAAGGATCAACGGTTGGGAAGTTATTTGGTTTTTGGCTCGGTTCTTGCAAGATTTCAGATCTTTACCCAAATCTGAAATTCTTGATTCTTGGAGTGGATTTCTTGTTATTGGCTCTTGGCTTAGTTTTCTGGGAGTGTTCCCTAGCTTCCCTCAAAGTTTCCCAAGCCAAGAATCCAAGAATCTTGCAATTTTCTCAGTTTTTCTGAAATTTCAGTTTGCTGTTTTTCTCGAGAGGTACTACCGCTCCCCGAGAGGTACTTCCGCTCAGAGGTACTACCGCTCGTCCTAGCGGTACTACCGGTTTTGTTCGGACCAGTCCGATCGGCAGCGAAGAAACGTTCGGACAAGTCCGATCGTCGTGCGGTACTACCGCTCCGTGAGAGGTACTACCGCTCAGAGGTACTACCGCTCCTCGAGAGGTACTACCGCTCAGAGGTACTACCGCTCGTCTCAGCGGTACTACCGCTTGCAGCCAGACTTGCGCTGAATTCGTTTTTCTTGGCTGTTTCTTTCTGGATTTGGTTTTCTCTGCTGTTGTTCTTCCTGTAAGTACTTGTCTTCTACCTTCATAGCTCCCATAGCTATTGGAGAAGAAGATATTTGTTGGGGGCGATTTTTAGAGATCGACATTCACCCCCCCTCTGTCGCCATTTCGGTCCTACAATTGGTATCAGAGCCGGTTAGCTCTTTTCAATAGATCTTAACCGGTCTCAAGAGCCATGGCGACGGACAAGTACTCGACCAAGCCTCCCGTCTTTGATGGCCTGGATTACCCCTTCTGGAAGAGCCGAATGGAAACATACATCCAGGCTCAGGGGTATGCCATTTGGCGGAAGGTGAAGGTCAGATTTGTTGTTCCTGCCGATGAGAACATTAATGCTGGAAATATGCATGATGTTGAGGCAAACGCTAAGGCAAGGAACATCATAATCCAGGGCTTGAGTCGTAGCGAGTTTGACCGCATATCTCATCTTTCGTCCGCCTTCGATATTTGGGAGACCCTCGATGCTTACCATGAGGGCACCACCCAGATAAAGACGGTGAGACAGGACCAGTTCAAGCGAGATTACAACAAGTTTGAAATGCTCGCTGGCGAGTCCCTTGATGAGTGTTTTGCACGCTTTCACAAGATTCTGAGCAACCTCCGAGCGGTCGGTCTCACATACCCCAACTCGGATAACGCTCGACAAATGCTCGCTGCACTCGACCTTCGTGTTTGGGAGATGAAGGTGACTACCATCAAGGACACTACGGACCTCTCGACTTTGACTCTTGATGCGCTGTACTCGCGTCTCAAGACTCACGAGATTGACATTGTCTCTCGCAAGTCGAAGTCACAGTCGATGGCTTTAGTCACAGATCCCAGCTCGGCTTCTGGTCCCTCTTCTGATTCTTCTTGCGGTTTCTCCCTTGCTGCTCTCTGTGACATAACTGATGATCAGTTAGAGCAGCTTGCGGATGATCAGCTGGCCCTCCTTGCTCGAAGATTCTCCCATGCTTACAAGGGGAGGAGGGACAGAAAGAGAGGAGGACCCGTGATTTGCTTCGAGTGTGGTGGCCCCAACCACATTCTGGCAAACTGCCCCAAGCTGGAAAAGGGCAAGAACGACTACGGCGGTTCGGGCAAGATCGACTACACCGACAAGAACCGCAACAAGAAGCCTCCAGCTCAGACGCCGGGAAAGAAGAAGTTCCGCGACTTCGGGAAGGCCAAGAAGCTGTTTCACCGCGTCCTCACCGCCTTCGACGACCTCGACCTCAGCGAGGTGGAGGGATGGAGCGACGACGACGGGACGGGTGACCAAGATCCCAAGAGCGGCGACGACTTCTCCGGCATGTGCTTCATGGCCCTCGAGGGCGAACTCAGCGACAGCGAGCTGTACTCCGACTCGGACGAGGTATGTCCCTCCTATGACCAACTTAATGAAGCTTTCCTTAAGCTAGGAGGTTTTCATGCTAGAGCTAGGACTAGGTGTACCGAGTTAGAGAAGGAAGTAGATAGACTGTCACGGGAGCTTACTTCTCTTACATCTGCTCCCTCCCGTGACGACTGTGATACATGCTGTGCTTTGCTGGGTGATTTGGAGAAGTTAAGGACCTCGCATGATAGTGTGTCCTCCGAGCTTGATTCTATTAAGGTGGAGAATGTTAGTCTGCTTGCTGAGTTAGAGTTGAGTAGGATGGCTGTTACCCTACTTACTACTGATGAGACTACTTCTCCCACCTCATGTGAGGTTAAGGACATTGCTGCTAGAGGACCTTATGCCATGCTCCTTGATCTGCCCGAGTCTTGTGAAAATTGCAATAATTTAAAGATGAACCTAAAACGGGCAGATCACAAGATTGCTGAGTTGCGTGCTTCTTTACTTGAGCCTATTGATTCATGTTTGAATTGTCCTAGATTAACTGCTGAACTTGAATCTGTCTCAAAACAGTTTCAAGAAATGATTGACACTAATAAGAAAATGGCTCAATTCGCGACTAAGGATCCTGTTAGCTCACCTTGCATTAGCTGTGATAAACTAAAACTTGAACTCGTTGCCTTGAATGACAAATGTGTGAAGCTAACTAAGGATCAACTAGTGAAGGCACCAACTGCTTGTACTGTTTGTGCTGAGAAGGGGGAGAAGCCCCAGGGTAAGGTGGAGACGCCTAGGAACGTGAACCAACTGACTAGCAGTAGGACTGTCCATTCAGAGTCGGCTGTGCGTGCACAAGCCATTCTTCCCTCTGCTGTTGGTTCTTCATCTGCTCCCTTACCTCCTGCTGTTCCCTCTTCCCCCTGCTCTTCTTGCACCTCTCTCTTTCGGGAGTGTCAGTACCTTATGAACACTCTCGAGAGATTTGTAGGCGGCAAGAAGAAGCTTAATCTTATTCTAGACCAGTCCAAGATTTGCAGATTTAATCAGGGTCTAGGATATGACTATTATGAGGATATGAGGAAGCATCCACCTGCTGTGCTCAGACCCATAGCACCAGGTGTGATCGAGACCGAGCCCAGGACCGAGAAAGTCCAATTTAAGTCAGCGGGCTATGTCCAGGGGATTTCTGACAGCAAGGTGATTGCACCTGCTGCTTCGGCCTCTCAGAAGGCGAAGCCTGACCGTGCTACTTCTACCTCTCAGAGGAAGAAGTATCACTGCACCTTCTGTCAGAAGGATGGACACACGGTTGATCGATGCTTCAGGCGCGCCAAGATCGCGCGTAGAGACCGTGTTGAGTCTCTTAGGCGTATTCAGGGTCAGCCCCAGATCCTGAGTGCACCTAGGACCAGCACGAGGTCTAGGTTTACTGCTGCTGATGGGTTTGGGCAGCATCGAGGACTTGGTTTTTCTGAGTCTTCTGTTTTTCGTCCTCATGCTGCTCCTGTTCGTGACTTCCGCCGTCCTGAGGGTAGATCTCGTTTTCTCCATCGAGATAGCTACCCGCGGCGTGATCAGCATGTTGCCGGTGTTCCGACTCGCTCTCCCGTAGCAGTCGGACCCCGCAACAGCTTTAGGTCTGCTCACAGACCTTCTGCTTTGAGTGACAGAGAGCGTAGGGTAGATAGAGGTCAGTCGTGCTTGACTACTTCATCTGCTCGACGTGTTGTTCAGTATTGGGTGCCAAAATCTCTCTTGATTTACCCCAGTACTGAGACTTTACTCTCTGTTTGACTCAGGTTCGCCGGGCAGGGAAGGGAAAAGTTTGGCTCGTAGACTCCGGGTGTTCACGACACATGACCGGAGATTCCCGTTGGTTTTCTTCCCTTGCCCGTGCTCCAGGTGATGAGTCGATCACCTTCGGAGATGCTTCATCTGGGCGCGTCATCGCCAAAGGTACTGTGCGCATTAATGATTCTTTCATTTTGAAAGATGTTGCCTTGGTTAGTAAGCTGCAGTACAATTTGCTTTCAGTCTCTCAGCTTACCGATGACGGTTTCGAGGTAAGCTTTAAGAAAAATGCTTGTAAAATTCTTGATTCTTCGGGTAGTCTGGTTTGCGGGATTTCTCGTTATGGGAGGATCTTTCGTGCTGATTTTTCTGAGTCTTCTGGTGATCCTCTCAGGTGTTTAGTTGCTTCTGAGTCCCGCGATCTCTCTTTCTGGCATAGGAGACTTGGTCATATAGGCTTTGACCATTTGACTCGAGTTAGCGGTCACGATCTCATTCGTGGTCTGCCGAAACTCAAGATGGTTAAAGATCTTGTTTGCACTCCATGCCGGCACGGCAAGATGGTTGCTGCTTCTCATCCTCCGGTCACAGTTACTATGACCGATGCACCAGGACAGCTGCTTCATATGGACACAGTTGGACCAGCTCGAGTGCAGTCAGCAGGAGGGAAGTGGTATGTTCTTGTTGTGGTCGATGACTTCTCGAGGTATTCTTGGGTGTTTTTCTTAGCCTCGAAGGATGAGACGTTTTCACATTTCCGAGGTCTTTTCAGTAGGCTTTCCGTTGAGCTCCCAGGTGCCTTACGAGCGATTCGCAGTGACAATGGCACGGAGTTCAAGAATTCCTACTTTGAGAGTTTCTGTGGTGAGACAGGTGTAGAGCACCAGTTCTCTTCTCCATACGTCCCTCAGCAGAATGGCGTTGTGGAGAGGAAGAACCGTACCTTGGTCGAGATGGCCAGGACGATGCTTGATGAGTACTCTACACCGCGGAAGTTTTGGGCTGAGGCTATAGCCACCGCGTGCCATGTCTCAAATCGAGTTTTTCTTATGGCACACTTGCATCGCACTTCTTATGAGCTGAGATATGGGCAAAAGCCTAGCGTCTCTCATTTTCGTGTGTTTGGTTGCAAGTGCTTTGTTTTGAAGTCCGGGAACCTAGACAAGTTCGAGTCACGTTCTTGTGATGGAATCTTTCTAGGTTACTCGCCTTCTTCGCGGGCTTATAGGGTCTGGAACTGCGAGTCTAGCAAAATGGTAGAGACCTGTGAGGTGACCTTCGATGAGGCCAGTCCGGGGACTAGGCCTGATATCTCAGGTTCTTTAGAGCAGTCCGAGACCATCTTCGTGGATGATGAGGACGATGGAGACGACGGTTGTCTACCTGATCCTGTCCCTCATCCACCCCTTGAGGTGCCGTCTTCCACCGCACCTCGAGGCGATCAGCCCATGCCTTCTGCTTCTTCTGGAGCTGGTGGCTCTGTTCCTACCTCGTCAGGTCACGAGGTAGAGGCCACTTCTCAATCTCATCCTGGACCTCCTAGACATATCCAGAAAGCTCATCCTTCAGAGCAGATCATTGGAGACCTTTTCGAGCGTGTTACCCGCTCAAAATCTGGCTTATCTCAATTCTGTCTCCATTCTGCTTTCATTGCCTCCTTTGAGCCCAAAGATGTCTCTCATGCTTTATCTGATGAGTCTTGGGTCAATGCCATGCATGAGGAGCTAGAAAATTTTGAGAGGAACAAGGTCTGGTCGCTTGTCGAGCCCCCGCGAGGTCACAATATTATTGGGACTAAGTGGGTGTTCAAGAACAAGCAGAGCGAGGATGGAGTGGTTATTCGAAACAAGGCTAGACTGGTTGCTCAGGGGTTCTCCCAGGTTGAAGGTCTAGATTTCGAGGAGACCTTTGCCCCTGTAGCTAGACTTGAAGCCATTAGAATCCTGCTTGCCTTTGCAGCTTCTAAGGGTTTCAAGCTTTACCAGATGGACGTCAAGAGTGCCTTTCTCAATGGCCTTATTGAGGAAGAGGTCTACGTCCGACAGCCTCCTGGTTTCGAAAACTCCAAATACCCAAACCATGTCTTTAAGCTTTCCAAAGCGTTGTATGGACTTAAGCAGGCCCCCAGGGCTTGGTATGAGAGGCTTAAGTCCTACTTGTTGAGTCATGGGTTTGAAATGGGTAAAGTTGATAAGACCTTGTTCATCCGCCGGCTTGGCGCTGACCTTCTGCTCGTCCAGATCTATGTCGATGACATTATCTTTGGCGGCTCTTCCCATACTCTGGTTTCCCAGTTCTCGGATGTCATGAGCACCGAGTTTGAAATGAGTATGATGGGTGAGTTGACCTTCTTTCTTGGCTTCCAAATTAAGCAGACTCGGGAGGGTACATTTCTTCATCAAGGAAAGTACACTCGTGACCTCCTGAAGCGCTTCGATATGAGTGATGGTAAACCGGTGTCAACTCCCATGGCTTCGACAGCCTATCTTGACCCAGATGAGGATGGCGAGCCAGTTGATCAGAAAGAGTTCAGAAGTATGATCGGCTCCCTTCTTTACCTCATTGCCTCGAGACCAGACATACACTTCTCAGTGTGTCTGTGTGCTCGTTTTCAGGCTTCTCCTCGCGTATCTCACCGTCAGGCGGTGAAGCGCATCTTTCGGTACCTTCGAGCTACCATTGACTATGGTATATGGTACTCTTCCTCATCCTGTCTTTCCCTGAGAGCCTTTTCGGATGCAGACTTCGCTGGCTGTAGGATAGAAAGGAAGAGCACTTCCGGCACCTGCCAATTCATTGGCACTTCTCTCGTTTCCTGGTCTTCGAGGAAGCAGTCCGGTGTTGCACAGTCCACTGCAGAGGCCGAGTACGTTGCTGCTGCCAGTTGTTGCAGCCAGGTACTTTGGATGGTTTCGACCCTGCGGGACTTCGGGTTAGCTTTAGACAGTGTTCCACTCTTTTGTGATAACACGTCTGCGATTAACATTGCTAAGAACCCAGTGCAACACTCTCGGACCAAGCACATTGATATTCGTTTCCACTTCCTTAGAGACCATGTAGAGAAGGGTGACATAGTGCTCAATTTTGTGGAGAGTGACCACCAGTTGGCAGATATCTTCACCAAGCCTTTGGATAGTTCGAGGTTTTCATCTCTGCGGGGAGAGCTTGGGGTGGTGTGTCCTTACGGATTGTAGTGAGGGGGAGCTTTGGGCTTTACTGCTTTATTATATTGATTATGCTTCTGTCTCATTTCTGTTGCATTGCATTTGCGGGTGCATTGGGTTAAGTCCTTCTAGTATAGGTTAGAGTGTTTCTTATGTTGAGTTGCTTAGACTTCTTACTCTTATCTTGTGCTTCCAGGATTAGCTATTTCTTATCTCACTAGGTTGAGCTCACTCACTTCTTGTAGGTTCTAGCGAGGGTTGGGCCACCCTCGGGTAGACAGGGTACGTGTTTGCTCTCTAGTGTGTGTTCGACGATCAGCTGTTAGTCCTGGAGTCATTTGGGGTAGATGAGAGTCAGTTTAAGCCATAGTTGCTTCTATATCTTGTCTATGCTTTAAGGACTGCCTGTTTGGTTTTCTTTGCCAGCTTCTCGATTTTATTGCTTTGGTTCAGGGGGAGTTCATTTGGGAGCTTCTGAAGCTTAATTTTGACATAACTCAACTTGAACTAAAAGTTGCATCTAATGTTGAGGGGGAGCTGGACCTTCTTGCATTTTCAGCATTCTAGCATTATAATCAATCTGCATTGAGCCTTGATTATTATCCTGTTATGACATGCTTCAATGCTTTACACCTTGCCATGTCTTGTGCTGTATATGCTAGATTGATCATGACTTCATATGTGTAGACTAGCTTTTACCATGATAAGTTAATTAAATTGCCAAACTTGAAGTAAAACTTGTCATGCTAGCATTTGAGTTTAGTCTTTCTGGAGTTATCTCTTTATGATTCATGCCATGTCAACTAGGCTTAGCTGAGCGTTGAATCTTTTATTGAGCCTTAGATTGAGCTATTTTAGTCTCTTGATGTAGCATGAGGTAGTACAACATGTTTACAAAGCAAAAAGATCTCTTTTGTGCGAAAAAACTGATTTCACCAAGTCTTTCTCATGAGGCGGCTTGCCATTGCACTAGGCATGAACTCAGGGGGAGTTTTGGATGACCTAGACTATCTTCTTAAGCTTCTCGCTTGGAGTAGTCGCATAAGGCTTGAGATCTAGCACAAAAAAATCTCTTTTGTGCGAAAAAACTGATTTCACCAATTCTTTCTCATGAGACGGCTTGCCATTGCACTAGGCATGAACTCAGGGGAGTTTTGGATGACCTAGACTATCTTCTTAAGCTTCTCGCTTGAAGTAGTCGCATAAGGCTTGAGATCTAGCACATAAAAAATTGGGTTGGAAACGACCATGAGCTTTAAAAAGATAATGTTTCATGTGCTCAATTTGCTTAATCTACAAAAAGAACCAAGTACTTGCGCTAATGTTTCATTCTTGAGCATAGCACTCTAGTTGGTCTCAATATTAGCTTCTTGGTTCCGCTTAGCTTACTTGACATGGCCGGCATCATCCTTCGATACCTCTAGTTAGACTTTACTTCTTGATGACTTGACATTCTCACTTAATGTACTATATTTCAGATTGTCATCTATGTGTTCTAGCTAGCTTATACATGTCATGTCATGATCTAGATAGCGTTTAATTGAGTTATGGCTTGGTGTATTACATGTTCGTCATTATGGATAATTCTCATGGCTCAAAATGCTTAATAAAAACAAACTTCAGCCATATTCATCCATTGACGTGTCTTATTCTCTCTATTGCATCTTGATGTGTTTATTGCCAAAAGGGGGAGAATAGAGAAGAAAAAGTCTGTTGGGAACAGTTTAGAGCTTTGGAGATCAATTTGCGCTTTCAGTTGTTGCTCTAGTGTTCCTTCTATCGACATGGTCATTAGTAGTTTCATTCTCTTCTTTGGACCATGTTGGATTCTTCAAAATCAAACTCAACTTCATGCTTTTTCTGAGTTTGTCAATATACTCATCAAGGGGGAGATTGAGAGACCAGGTGGTCGTGACTCCATGTGAATGATGAGTAATTGACAAAGGTTTAGTATAGTCGAGTTTGGTTTGAGTGGTTCGGAATCGAGTCGTTGCGTGGCGCAATCGGGCTCGGTCGGACTTTGGTCAAATCTGGTCATTTGGGTTTAGGATGCATATTCTAATGTTTTGACAGGTTTTGACTTCATCTGTGGTAAGTGTAATGGTATTTACGCTTTCATGTGTCGAGCGGTGCTATTTGACGTGTTTTCTTGTCTGTGTGACTGCAGGACGTCGAGTTGGAGTCGTGGCGAGACACGGTGGACCGGACTAGGCGCAGGTGGCGCTGAGGTCAGAACGGTCGGGATGTGTCGAAGACGACGTGGACTCGAGGTGGTTGCGAGGCGTGCGAGGCAAGGAGCGCGGAAGCTTCCCGGAAGGTGCAGGAGGGGCGAAACGGGAATTTCGCAAGGCTGCACAAGCGGGAGCGGGCTCCGTTGGAAATAGCGGGCGTAACGGGACGGAGACCCGTTAGGCAGGCGCTATAAAAGGAGAGGAGGGGCTGCATGCCCTCCTTGAGCACTTGAGCATTTTTGGAGGGAATTAGGGTTAGCTCTAGTCAAAAGAGGCTTTAGGAGTTGGTTTTCCTTTAGTCTTTAGTGGTTGGAGATGCAGAGTCTGGTGCTCCCTCTGTCCCCTACGATGTGTTCTAGGTGATAGAACAGAGGTGTGTTCTTCCTCCCTCATGTATTCTTGAGTGGTGTTCTTGAGTAGAGAGGGAGAGGATGGATTGAGGAGTTTGTAATCTTTCCTTTTGTATCAAGTCGGGGTATCGGAACTCCTCTGTATTCCCTGTGATTCAAGAAATGAAATCTGAAGTTTGGTTTTCCCTGTTCGTAGCTTCTGTTCTTCAGTTTCCTCTTTTCAAGATTTCTTGATTTTCGTGGTTCTGAGTTCTTGCTTGCTGGAGAGTGCCAAAATGGGTTGCTATGACATGGGTGATGCTCAAAAGCCATTTGGCTATTTAATCCCAAGAGCAAACCGAGTTTGATTCTCATATTTCAGTTTTGGCCTCCTCTGTTCTTGTTCTTCGTTTCTTGGTTTTGGTCCAGATTTTGATTCCCTTGTTAAGATGGCTTGAAATTTGGTTTGAAGAGTCCAGAGGCTATTAATTAGCTTCCCTCAAAATTTCATAGCCAAAGGATCAACGGTTGGGAAGTTATTTGGTTTTTGGCTCGGTTCTTGCAAGATTTCAGATCTTTACCCAAATCTGAAATTCTTGATTCTTGGAGTGGATTTCTTGTTATTGGCTCTTGGCTTAGTTTTCTGGGAGTGTTCCCTAGCTTCCCTCAAAGTTTCCCAAGCCAAGAATCCAAGAATCTTGCAATTTTCTCAGTTTTTCTGAAATTTCAGTTTGCTGTTTTTCTCGAGAGGTACTACCGCTCCCCGAGAGGTACTTCCGCTCAGAGGTACTACCGCTCGTCCTAGCGGTACTACCGGTTTTGTTCGGACCAGTCCGATCGGCAGCGAAGACACGTTCGGACAAGTCCGATCGTCGTGCGGTACTACCGCTCCGTGAGAGGTACTACCGCTCAGAGGTACTACCGCTCCTCGAGAGGTACTACCGCTCAGAGGTACTACCGCTCGTCTCAGCGGTACTACCGCTTGCAGCCAGACTTGCGCTGAATTCGTTTTTCTTGGCTGTTTCTTTCTGGATTTGGTTTTCTCTGCTGTTGTTCTTCCTGTAAGTACTTGTCTTCTACCTTCATAGCTCCCATAGCTATTGGAGAAGAAGATATTTGTTGGGGGCGATTTTTAGAGATCGACATTCACCCCCCCTCTGTCGCCATTTCGGTCCTACAATTGGTATCAGAGCCGGTTAGCTCTTTTCAATAGATCTTAACCGGTCTCAAGAGCCATGGCGACGGACAAGTACTCGACCAAGCCTCCCGTCTTTGATGGCCTGGATTACCCCTTCTGGAAGAGCCGAATGGAAACATACATCCAGGCTCAGGGGTATGCCATTTGGCGGAAGGTGAAGGTCAGATTTGTTGTTCCTGCCGATGAGAACATTAATGCTGGAAATATGCATGATGTTGAGGCAAACGCTAAGGCAAGGAACATCATAATCCAGGGCTTGAGTCGTAGCGAGTTTGACCGCATATCTCATCTTTCGTCCGCCTTCGATATTTGGGAGACCCTCGATGCTTACCATGAGGGCACCACCCAGATAAAGACGGTGAGACAGGACCAGTTCAAGCGAGATTACAACAAGTTTGAAATGCTCGCTGGCGAGTCCCTTGATGAGTGTTTTGCACGCTTTCACAAGATTCTGAGCAACCTCCGAGCGGTCGGTCTCACATACCCCGACTCGGATAACGCTCGACAAATGCTCGCTGCACTCGACCTTCGTGTTTGGGAGATGAAGGTGACTACCATCAAGGACACTACGGACCTCTCGACTTTGACTCTTGATGTGTTGTACTCGCGTCTCAAGACTCACGAGATTGACATTGTCTCTCGCAAGTCGAAGTCACAGTCGATGGCTTTAGTCACAGATCCCAGCTCGGCTTCTGGTCCCTCTTCTGATTCTTCTTGCGGTTTCTCCCTTGCTGCTCTCTGTGACATAACTGATGATCAGTTAGAGCAGCTTGCGGATGATCAGCTGGCCCTCCTTGCTCGAAGATTCTCCCATGCTTACAAGGGGAGGAGGGACAGAAAGAGAGGAGGACCCGTGATTTGCTTCGAGTGTGGTGGCCCCAACCACATTCAGGCAAACTGCCCCAAGCTGGAAAAGGGCAAGAACGACTACGGCGGTTCGGGCAAGATCGACTACACCGACAAGAACCGCAACAAGAAGCCTCCAGCTCAGACGCCGGGAAAGAAGAAGTTCCGCGACTTCGGGAAGGCCAAGAAGCTGTTTCACCGCGTCCTCACCGCCTTCGACGACCTCGACCTCAGCGAGGTGGAGGGATGGAGCGACGACGACGGGACGGGTGACCAAGATCCCAAGAGCGGCGATGACTTCTCCGGCATGTGCTTCATGGCCCTCGAGGGCGAACTCAGCGACAGCGAGCTGTACTCCGACTCGGACGAGGTATGTCCCTCCTATGACCAACTTAATGAAGCTTTCCTTAAGCTAGGAGGTTTTCATGCTAGAGCTAGGACTAGGTGTACCGAGTTAGAGAAGGAAGTAGATAGACTGTCACGGGAGCTTACTTCTCTTACATCTGCTCCCTCCCGTGACGACTGTGATACATGCTGTGCTTTGCTGGGTGATTTGGAGAAGTTAAGGACCTCGCATGATAGTGTGTCCTCCGAGCTTGATTCTATTAAGGTGGAGAATGTTAGTCTGCTTGCTGAGTTAGAGTTGAGTAGGATGGCTGTTACCCTACTTACTACTGATGAGACTACTTCTCCCACCTCATGTGAGGTTAAGGACATTGCTGCTAGAGGACCTTATGCCATGCTCCTTGATCTGCCCGAGTCTTGTGAAAATTGCAATAATTTAAAGATGAACCTAAAACGGGCAGATCACAAGATTGCTGAGTTGCGTGCTTCTTTACTTGAGCCTATTGATTCATGTTTGAATTGTCCTAGATTAACTGCTGAACTTGAATCTGTCTCAAAACAGTTTCAAGAAATGATTGACACTAATAAGAAAATGGCTCAATTCGCGACTAAGGATCCTGTTAGCTCACCTTGCATTAGCTGTGATAAACTAAAACTTGAACTCGTTGCCTTGAATGACAAATGTGTGAAGCTAACTAAGGATCAACTAGTGAAGGCACCAACTGCTTGTACTGTTTGTGCTGAGAAGGGGGAGAAGCCCCAGGGTAAGGTGGAGACGCCTAGGAACGTGAACCAACTGACTAGCAGTAGGACTGTCCATTCAGAGTCGGCTGTGCGTGCACAAGCCATTCTTCCCTCTGCTGTTGGTTCTTCATCTGCTCCCTTACCTCCTGCTGTTCCCTCTTCCCCCTGCTCTTCTTGCACCTCTCTCTTTCGGGAGTGTCAGTACCTTATGAACACTCTCGAGAGATTTGTAGGCGGCAAGAAGAAGCTTAATCTTATTCTAGACCAGTCCAAGATTTGCAAATTTAATCAGGGTCTAGGATATGACTATTATGAGGATATGAGGAAGCATCCACCTGCTGTGCTCAGACCCATAGCACCAGGTGTGATCGAGACCGAGCCCAGGACCGAGAAAGTCCAATTTAAGTCAGCGGGCTATGTCCAGGGGATTTCTGACAGCAAGGTGATTGCACCTGCTGCTTCGGCCTCTCAGAAGGCGAAGCCTGACCGTGCTACTTCTACCTCTCAGAGGAAGAAGTATCACTGCACCTTCTGTCAGAAGGATGGACACACGGTTGATCGATGCTTCAGGCGCGCCAAGATCGCGCGTAGAGACCGTGTTGAGTCTCTTAGGCGTATTCAGGGTCAGCCCCAGATCCTGAGTGCACCTAGGACCAGCACGAGGTCTAGGTTTACTGCTGCTGATGGGTTTGGGCAGCATCGAGGACTTGGTTTTTCTGAGTCTTCTGTTTTTCGTCCTCATGCTGCTCCTGTTCGTGACTTCCGCCGTCCTGAGGGTAGATCTCGTTTTCTCCATCGAGATAGCTACCCGCGGCGTGATCAGCATGTTGCCGGTGTTCCGACTCGCTCTCCCGTAGCAGTCGGACCCCGCAACAGCTTTAGGTCTGCTCACAGACCTTCTGCTTTGAGTGACAGAGAGCGTAGGGTAGATAGAGGTCAGTCGTGCTTGACTACTTCATCTGCTCGACGTGTTGTTCAGTATTGGGTGCCAAAATCTCTCTTGATTTACCCCAGTACTGAGACTTTACTCTCTGTTTGACTCAGGTTCGCCGGGCAGGGAAGGGAAAAGTTTGGCTCGTAGACTCCGGGTGTTCACGACACATGACCGGAGATTCCCGTTGGTTTTCTTCCCTTGCCCGTGCTCCAGGTGATGAGTCGATCACCTTCGGAGATGCTTCATCTGGGCGCGTCATCGCCAAAGGTACTGTGCGCATTAATGATTCTTTCATTTTGAAAGATGTTGCCTTGGTTAGTAAGCTGCAGTACAATTTGCTTTCAGTCTCTCAGCTTACCGATGACGGTTTCGAGGTAAGCTTTAAGAAAAATGCTTGTAAAATTCTTGATTCTTCGGGTAGTCTGGTTTGCGGGATTTCTCGTTATGGGAGGATCTTTCGTGCTGATTTTTCTGAGTCTTCTGGTGATCCTCTCAGGTGTTTAGTTGCTTCTGAGTCCCGCGATCTCTCTTTCTGGCATAGGAGACTTGGTCATATAGGCTTTGACCATTTGACTCGAGTTAGCGGTCACGATCTCATTCGTGGTCTGCCGAAACTCAAGATGGTTAAAGATCTTGTTTGCACTCCATGCCGGCACGGCAAGATGGTTGCTGCTTCTCATCCTCCGGTCACAGTTACTATGACCGATGCACCAGGACAGCTGCTTCATATGGACACAGTTGGACCAGCTCGAGTGCAGTCAGCAGGAGGGAAGTGGTATGTTCTTGTTGTGGTCGATGACTTCTCGAGGTATTCTTGGGTGTTTTTCTTAGCCTCGAAGGATGAGACGTTTTCACATTTCCGAGGTCTTTTCAGTAGGCTTTCCGTTGAGCTCCCAGGTGCCTTACGAGCGATTCGCAGTGACAATGGCACGGAGTTCAAGAATTCCTACTTTGAGAGTTTCTGTGGTGAGACAGGTGTAGAGCACCAGTTCTCTTCTCCATACGTCCCTCAGCAGAATGGCGTTGTGGAGAGGAAGAACCGTACCTTGGTCGAGATGGCCAGGACGATGCTTGATGAGTACTCTACACCGCGGAAGTTTTGGGCTGAGGCTATAGCCACCGCGTGCCATGTCTCAAATCGAGTTTTTCTTAGGGCACACTTGCATCGCACTTCTTATGAGCTGAGATATGGGCAAAAGCCTAGCGTCTCTCATTTTCGTGTGTTTGGTTGCAAGTGCTTTGTTTTGAAGTCCGGGAACCTAGACAAGTTCGAGTCACGTTCTTGTGATGGAATCTTTCTAGGTTACTCGCCTTCTTCGCGGGCTTATAGGGTCTGGAACTGCGAGTCTAGCAAAATGGTAGAGACCTGTGAGGTGACCTTCGATGAGGCCAGTCCGGGGACTAGGCCTGATATCTCAGGTTCTTTAGAGCAGTCCGAGACCATCTTCGTGGATGATGAGGACGATGGAGACGACGGTTGTCTACCTGATCCTGTCCCTCATCCACCCCTTGAGGTGCCGTCTTCCACCGCACCTCGAGGCGATCAGCCCATGCCTTCTGCTTCTTCTGGAGCTGGTGGCTCTGTTCCTACCTCGTCAGGTCACGAGGTAGAGGCCACTTCTCAATCTCATCCTGGACCTCCTAGACATATCCAGAAAGCTCATCCTTCAGAGCAGATCATTGGAGACCTTTTCGAGCGTGTTACCCGCTCAAAATCTGGCTTATCTCAATTCTGTCTCCATTCTGCTTTCATTGCCTCCTTTGAGCCCAAAGATGTCTCTCATGCTTTATCTGATGAGTCTTGGGTCAATGCCATGCATGAGGAGCTAGAAAATTTTGAGAGGAACAAGGTCTGGTCGCTTGTCGAGCCCCCGCGAGGTCACAATATTATTGGGACTAAGTGGGTGTTCAAGAACAAGCAGAGCGAGGATGGAGTGGTTATTCGAAACAAGGCTAGACTGGTTGCTCAGGGGTTCTCCCAGGTTGAAGGTCTAGATTTCGAGGAGACCTTTGCCCCTGTAGCTAGACTTGAAGCCATTAGAATCCTGCTTGCCTTTGCAGCTTCTAAGGGTTTCAAGCTTTACCAGATGGACGTCAAGAGTGCCTTTCTCAATGGCCTTATTGAGGAAGAGGTCTACGTCCGACAGCCTCCTGGTTTCGAAAACTCCAAATACCCAAACCATGTCTTTAAGCTTTCCAAAGCGTTGTATGGACTTAAGCAGGCCCCCAGGGCTTGGTATGAGAGGCTTAAGTCCTACTTGTTGAGTCATGGGTTTGAAATGGGTAAAGTTGATAAGACCTTGTTCATCCGCCGGCTTGGCGCTGACCTTCTGCTCGTCCAGATCTATGTCGATGACATTATCTTTGGCGGCTCTTCCCATACTATGGTTTCCCAGTTCTCGGATGTCATGAGCACCGAGTTTGAAATGAGTATGATGGGTGAGTTGACCTTCTTTCTTGGCTTCCAAATTAAGCAGACTCGGGAGGGTACATTTCTTCATCAAGGAAAGTACACTCGTGACCTCCTGAAGCGCTTCGATATGAGTGATGGTAAGCCGGTGTCAACTCCCATGGCTTCGACAGCCTATCTTGACCCAGATGAGGATGGCGAGCCAGTTGATCAGAAAGAGTTCAGAAGTATGATCGGCTCCCTTCTTTACCTCATTGCCTCGAGACCAGACATACACTTCTCAGTGTGTCTGTGTGCTCGTTTTCAGGCTTCTCCTCGCGTATCTCACCGTCAGGCGGTGAAGCGCATCTTTCGGTACCTTCGAGCTACCATTGACTATGGTATATGGTACTCTTCCTCATCCTGTCTTTCCCTGAGAGCCTTTTCGGATGCAGACTTCGCTGGCTGTAGGATAGAAAGGAAGAGCACTTCCGGCACCTGCCAATTCATTGGCACTTCTCTCGTTTCCTGGTCTTCGAGGAAGCAGTCCGGTGTTGCACAGTCCACTGCAGAGGCCGAGTACGTTGCTGCTGCCAGTTGTTGCAGCCAGGTACTTTGGATGGTTTCGACCCTGCGGGACTTCGGGTTAGCTTTAGACAGTGTTCCACTCTTTTGTGATAACACGTCTGCGATTAACATTGCTAAGAACCCAGTGCAACACTCTCGGACCAAGCACATTGATATTCGTTTCCACTTCCTTAGAGACCATGTAGAGAAGGGTGACATAGTGCTCAATTTTGTGGAGAGTGACCACCAGTTGGCAGATATCTTCACCAAGCCTTTGGATAGTTCGAGGTTTTCATTTCTGCGGGGAGAGCTTGGGGTGGTGTGTCCTTACGGATTGTAGTGAGGGGGAGCTTTGGGCTTTACTGCTTTATTATATTGATTATGCTTCTGTCTCATTTCTGTTGCATTGCATTTGCGGGTGCATTGGGTTAAGTCCTTCTAGTATAGGTTAGAGTGTTTCTTATGTTGAGTTGCTTAGACTTCTTACTCTTATCTTGTGCTTCCAGGATTAGCTATTTCTTATCTCACTAGGTTGAGCTCACTCACTTCTTGTAGGTTCTAGCGAGGGTTGGGCCACCCTCGGGTAGACAGGGTACGTGTTTGCTCTCTAGTGTGTGTTCGACGATCAGCTGTTAGTCCTGGAGTCATTTGGGGTAGATGAGAGTCAGTTTAAGCCATAGTTGCTTCTATATCTTGTCTATGCTTTAAGGACTGCCTGTTTGGTTTTCTTTGCCAGCTTCTCGATTTTATTGCTTTGGTTCAGGGGGAGTTCATTTGGGAGCTTCTGAAGCTTAATTTTGACATAACTCAACTTGAACTAAAAGTTGCATCTAATGTTGAGGGGGAGCTGGACCTTCTTGCATTTTCAGCATTCTAGCATTATAATCAATCTGCATTGAGCCTTGATTATTATCCTGTTATGACATGCTTCAATGCTTTACACCTTGCCATGTCTTGTGCTGTATATGCTAGATTGATGATGACTTCATATGTGTAGACTAGCTTTTACCATGATAAGTTAATTAAATTGCCAAACTTGAAGTAAAACTTGTCATGCTAGCATTTGAGTTTAGTCTTTCTGGAGTTATCTCTTTATGATTCATGCCATGTCAACTAGGCTTAGCTGAGCGTTGAATCTTTTATTGAGCCTTAGATTGAGCTATTTTAGTCTCTTGATGTAGCATGAGGTAGTACAACATGTTTACAAAGCAAAAAGATCTCTTTTGTGCGAAAAAACTGATTTCACCAAGTCTTTCTCATGAGGCGGCTTGCCATTGCACTAGGCATGAACTCAGGGGGAGTTTTGGATGACCTAGACTATCTTCTTAAGCTTCTCGCTTGGAGTAGTCGCATAAGGCTTGAGATCTAGCACAAAAAAAAATCTCTTTTGTGCGAAAAAACTGATTTCACCAATTCTTTCTCATGAGACGGCTTGCCATTGCACTAGGCATGAACTCAGGGGAGTTTTGGATGACCTAGACTATCTTCTTAAGCTTCTCGCTTGAAGTAGTCGCATAAGGCTTGAGATCTAGCACATAAAAAATTGGGTTGGAAACGACCATGAGCTTTAAAAAGATAATGTTTCATGTGCTCAATTTGCTTAATCTACAAAAAGAACCAAGTACTTGCGCTAATGTTTCATTCTTGAGCATAGCACTCTAGTTGGTCTCAATATTAGCTTCTTGGTTCCGCTTAGCTTACTTGACATGGCCGGCATCATCCTTCGATACCTCTAGTTAGACTTTACTTCTTGATGACTTGACATTCTCACTTAATGTACTATATTTCAGATTGTCATCTATGTGTTCTAGCTAGCTTATACATGTCATGTCATGATCTAGATAGCGTTTAATTGAGTTATGGCTTGGTGTATTACATGTTCGTCATTATGGATAATTCTCATGGCTCAAAATGCTTAATAAAAACAAACTTCAGCCATATTCATCCATTGACGTGTCTTATTCTCTCTATTGCATCTTGATGTGTTTATTGCCAAAAGGGGGAGAATAGAGAAGAAAAAGTCTGTTGGGAACAGTTTAGAGCTTTGGAGATCAATTTGCTCTTTCAGTTGTTGCTCTAGTGTTTCTTCTATCGACATGGTCATTAGTAGTTTCATTCTCTTCTTTGGACCATGTTGGATTCTTCAAAATCAAACTCAACTTCATGCTTTTTCTGAGTTTGTCAATATACTCATCAAGGGGGAGATTGAGAGACCAGGTGGTCGTGACTCCATGTGAATGATGAGTAATTGACAAAGGTTTAGTATAGTCGAGTTTGGTTTGAGTGGTTCGGAATCGAGTCGTTGCGTGGCGCAATCGGGCTCGGTCGGACTTTGGTCAAATCTGGTCATTTGGGTTTAGGATGCATATTCTAATGTTTTGACAGGTTTTGACTTCATCTGTGGTAAGTGTAATGGTATTTACGCTTTCATGTGTCGAGCGGTGCTATTTGACGTGTTTTCTTGTCTGTGTGACTGCAGGACGTCGAGTTGGAGTCGTGGCGAGACACGGTGGACCGGACTAGGCGCAGGTGGCGCTGAGGTCAGAACGGTCGGGATGTGTCGAAGACGACGTGGACTCGAGGTGGTTGCGAGGCGTGCGAGGCAAGGAGCGCGGAAGCTTCCCGGAAGGTGCAGGAGGGGCGAAACGGGAATTTCGCAAGGCTGCACAAGCGGGAGCGGGCTCCGTTGGAAATAGCGGGCGTAACGGGACGGAGACCCGTTAGGCAGGCGCTATAAAAGGAGAGGAGGGGCTGCATGCCCTCCTTGAGCACTTGAGCATTTTTGGAGGGAATTAGGGTTAGCTCTAGTCAAAAGAGGCTTTAGGAGTTGGTTTTCCTTTAGTCTTTAGTGGTTGGAGATGCAGAGTCTGGTGCTCCCTCTGTCCCCTACGATGTGTTCTAGGTGATAGAACAGAGGTGTGTTCTTCCTCCCTCATGTATTCTTGAGTGGTGTTCTTGAGTAGAGAGGGAGAGGATGGATTGAGGAGTTTGTAATCTTTCCTTTTGTATCAAGTCGGGGTATCGGAACTCCTCTGTATTCCCTGTGATTCAAGAAATGAAATCTGAAGTTTGGTTTTCCCTGTTCGTAGCTTCTGTTCTTCAGTTTCCTCTTTTCAAGATTTCTTGATTTTCGTGGTTCTGAGTTCTTGCTTGCTGGAGAGTGCCAAAATGGGTTGCTATGACATGGGTGATGCTCAAAAGCCATTTGGCTATTTAATCCCAAGAGCAAACCGAGTTTGATTCTCATATTTCAGTTTTGGCCTCCTCTGTTCTTGTTCTTCGTTTCTTGGTTTTGGTCCAGATTTTGATTCCCTTGTTAAGATGGCTTGAAATTTGGTTTGAAGAGTCCAGAGGCTATTAATTAGCTTCCCTCAAAATTTCATAGCCAAAGGATCAACGGTTGGGAAGTTATTTGGTTTTTGGCTCGGTTCTTGCAAGATTTCAGATCTTTACCCAAATCTGAAATTCTTGATTCTTGGAGTGGATTTCTTGTTATTGGCTCTTGGCTTAGTTTTCTGGGAGTGTTCCCTAGCTTCCCTCAAAGTTTCCCAAGCCAAGAATCCAAGAATCTTGCAATTTTCTCAGTTTTTCTGAAATTTCAGTTTGCTGTTTTTCTCGAGAGGTACTACCGCTCCCCGAGAGGTACTACCGCTCGGAGGTACTACCGCTCGTCCTAGCGGTACTACCGGTTTTGTTCGGACCAGTCCGATCGGCAGCGAAGAAACGTTCGGACAAGTCCGATCGTCGTGCGGTACTACCGCTCCGTGAGAGGTACTACCGCTCCTCGAGAGGTACTACCGCTCAGAGGTACTACCGCTCGTCTCAGCGGTACTACCGCTTGCAGCCAGACTTGCGCTGAATTCGTTTTTCTTGGCTGTTTCTTTCTGGATTTGGTTTTCTCTGCTGTTGTTCTTCCTGTAAGTACTTGTCTTCTACCTTCATAGCTCCCATAGCTATTGGAGAAGAAGATATTTGTTGGGGGCGATTTTTAGAGATCGACATTCACCCCCCCTCTGTCGCCATTTCGGTCCTACAGTTGGTATCAGAGCCGGTTAGCTCTTTTCAATAGATCTTAACCGGTCTCAAGAGCCATGGCGACGGACAAGTACTCGACCAAGCCTCCCGTCTTTGATGGCCTGGATTACCCCTTCTGGAAGAGCCGAATGGAAACATACATCCAGGCTCAGGGGTATGCCATTTGGCGGAAGGTGAAGGTCAGATTTGTTGTTCCTGCCGATGAGAACATTAATGCTGGAAATATGCATGATGTTGAGGCAAACGCTAAGGCAAGGAACATCATAATCCAGGGCTTGAGTCGTAGCGAGTTTGACCGCATATCTCATCTTTCGTCCGCCTTCGATATTTGGGAGACCCTCGATGCTTACCATGAGGGCACCACCCAGATAAAGACGGTGAGACAGGACCAGTTCAAGCGAGATTACAACAAGTTTGAAATGCTCGCTGGCGAGTCCCTTGATGAGTGTTTTGCACGCTTTCACAAGATTCTGAGCAACCTCCGAGCGGTCGGTCTCACATACCCCGACTCGGATAACGCTCGACAAATGCTCGCTGCACTCGACCTTCGTGTTTGGGAGATGAAGGTGACTACCATCAAGGACACTACGGACCTCTCGACTTTGACTCTTGATGTGTTGTACTCGCGTCTCAAGACTCACGAGATTGACATTGTCTCTCGCAAGTCGAAGTCACAGTCGATGGCTTTAGTCACAGATCCCAGCTCGGCTTCTGGTCCCTCTTCTGATTCTTCTTGCGGTTTCTCCCTTGCTGCTCTCTGTGACATAACTGATGATCAGTTAGAGCAGCTTGCGGATGATCAGCTGGCCCTCCTTGCTCGAAGATTCTCCCATGCTTACAAGGGGAGGAGGGACAGAAAGAGAGGAGGACCCGTGATTTGCTTCGAGTGTGGTGGCCCCAACCACATTCAGGCAAACTGCCCCAAGCTGGAAAAGGGCAAGAACGACTACGGCGGTTCGGGCAAGATCGACTACACCGACAAGAACCGCAACAAGAAGCCTCCAGCTCAGACGCCGGGAAAGAAGAAGTTCCGCGACTTCGGGAAGGCCAAGAAGCTGTTTCACCGCGTCCTCACCGCCTTCGACGACCTCGACCTCAGCGAGGTGGAGGGATGGAGCGACGACGACGGGACGGGTGACCAAGATCCCAAGAGCGGCGATGACTTCTCCGGCATGTGCTTCATGGCCCTCGAGGGCGAACTCAGCGACAGCGAGCTGTACTCCGACTCGGACGAGGTATGTCCCTCCTATGACCAACTTAATGAAGCTTTCCTTAAGCTAGGAGGTTTTCATGCTAGAGCTAGGACTAGGTGTACCGAGTTAGAGAAGGAAGTAGATAGACTGTCACGGGAGCTTACTTCTCTTACATCTGCTCCCTCCCGTGACGACTGTGATACATGCTGTGCTTTGCTGGGTGATTTGGAGAAGTTAAGGACCTCGCATGATAGTGTGTCCTCCGAGCTTGATTCTATTAAGGTGGAGAATGTTAGTCTGCTTGCTGAGTTAGAGTTGAGTAGGATGGCTGTTACCCTACTTACTACTGATGAGACTACTTCTCCCACCTCATGTGAGGTTAAGGACATTGCTGCTAGAGGACCTTATGCCATGCTCCTTGATCTGCCCGAGTCTTGTGAAAATTGCAATAATTTAAAGATGAACCTAAAACGGGCAGATCACAAGATTGCTGAGTTGCGTGCTTCTTTACTTGAGCCTATTGATTCATGTTTGAATTGTCCTAGATTAACTGCTGAACTTGAATCTGTCTCAAAACAGTTTCAAGAAATGATTGACACTAATAAGAAAATGGCTCAATTCGCGACTAAGGATCCTGTTAGCTCACCTTGCATTAGCTGTGATAAACTAAAACTTGAACTCGTTGCCTTGAATGACAAATGTGTGAAGCTAACTAAGGATCAACTAGTGAAGGCACCAACTGCTTGTACTGTTTGTGCTGAGAAGGGGGAGAAGCCCCAGGGTAAGGTGGAGACGCCTAGGAACGTGAACCAACTGACTAGCAGTAGGACTGTCCATTCAGAGTCGGCTGTGCGTGCACAAGCCATTCTTCCCTCTGCTGTTGGTTCTTCATCTGCTCCCTTACCTCCTGCTGTTCCCTCTTCCCCCTGCTCTTCTTGCACCTCTCTCTTTCGGGAGTGTCAGTACCTTATGAACACTCTCGAGAGATTTGTAGGCGGCAAGAAGAAGCTTAATCTTATTCTAGACCAGTCCAAGATTTGCAAATTTAATCAGGGTCTAGGATATGACTATTATGAGGATATGAGGAAGCATCCACCTGCTGTGCTCAGACCCATAGCACCAGGTGTGATCGAGACCGAGCCCAGGACCGAGAAAGTCCAATTTAAGTCAGCGGGCTATGTCCAGGGGATTTCTGACAGCAAGGTGATTGCACCTGCTGCTTCGGCCTCTCAGAAGGCGAAGCCTGACCGTGCTACTTCTACCTCTCAGAGGAAGAAGTATCACTGCACCTTCTGTCAGAAGGATGGACACACGGTTGATCGATGCTTCAGGCGCGCCAAGATCGCGCGTAGAGACCGTGTTGAGTCTCTTAGGCGTATTCAGGGTCAGCCCCAGATCCTGAGTGCACCTAGGACCAGCACGAGGTCTAGGTTTACTGCTGCTGATGGGTTTGGGCAGCATCGAGGACTTGGTTTTTCTGAGTCTTCTGTTTTTCGTCCTCATGCTGCTCCTGTTCGTGACTTCCGCCGTCCTGAGGGTAGATCTCGTTTTCTCCATCGAGATAGCTACCCGCGGCGTGATCAGCATGTTGCCGGTGTTCCGACTCGCTCTCCCGTAGCAGTCGGACCCCGCAACAGCTTTAGGTCTGCTCACAGACCTTCTGCTTTGAGTGACAGAGAGCGTAGGGTAGATAGAGGTCAGTCGTGCTTGACTACTTCATCTGCTCGACGTGTTGTTCAGTATTGGGTGCCAAAATCTCTCTTGATTTACCCCAGTACTGAGACTTTACTCTCTGTTTGACTCAGGTTCGCCGGGCAGGGAAGGGAAAAGTTTGGCTCGTAGACTCCGGGTGTTCACGACACATGACCGGAGATTCCCGTTGGTTTTCTTCCCTTGCCCGTGCTCCAGGTGATGAGTCGATCACCTTCGGAGATGCTTCATCTGGGCGCGTCATCGCCAAAGGTACTGTGCGCATTAATGATTCTTTCATTTTGAAAGATGTTGCCTTGGTTAGTAAGCTGCAGTACAATTTGCTTTCAGTCTCTCAGCTTACCGATGACGGTTTCGAGGTAAGCTTTAAGAAAAATGCTTGTAAAATTCTTGATTCTTCGGGTAGTCTGGTTTGCGGGATTTCTCGTTATGGGAGGATCTTTCGTGCTGATTTTCTGAGTCTTCTGGTGATCCTCTCAGGTGTTTAGTTGCTTCTGAGTCCCGCGATCTCTCTTTCTGGCATAGGAGACTTGGTCATATAGGCTTTGACCATTTGACTCGAGTTAGCGGTCACGATCTCATTCGTGGTCTGCCGAAACTCAAGATGGTTAAAGATCTTGTTTGCACTCCATGCCGGCACGGCAAGATGGTTGCTGCTTCTCATCCTCCGGTCACAGTTACTATGACCGATGCACCAGGACAGCTGCTTCATATGGACACAGTTGGACCAGCTCGAGTGCAGTCAGCAGGAGGGAAGTGGTATGTTCTTGTTGTGGTCGATGACTTCTCGAGGTATTCTTGGGTGTTTTTCTTAGCCTCGAAGGATGAGACGTTTTCACATTTCCGAGGTCTTTTCAGTAGGCTTTCCGTTGAGCTCCCAGGTGCCTTACGAGCGATTCGCAGTGACAATGGCACGGAGTTCAAGAATTCCTACTTTGAGAGTTTCTGTGGTGAGACAGGTGTAGAGCACCAGTTCTCTTCTCCATACGTCCCTCAGCAGAATGGCGTTGTGGAGAGGAAGAACCGTACCTTGGTCGAGATGGCCAGGACGATGCTTGATGAGTACTCTACACCGCGGAAGTTTTGGGCTGAGGCTATAGCCACCGCGTGCCATGTCTCAAATCGAGTTTTTCTTAGGGCACACTTGCATCGCACTTCTTATGAGCTGAGATATGGGCAAAAGCCTAGCGTCTCTCATTTTCGTGTGTTTGGTTGCAAGTGCTTTGTTTTGAAGTCCGGGAACCTAGACAAGTTCGAGTCACGTTCTTGTGATGGAATCTTTCTAGGTTACTCGCCTTCTTCGCGGGCTTATAGGGTCTGGAACTGCGAGTCTAGCAAAATGGTAGAGACCTGTGAGGTGACCTTCGATGAGGCCAGTCCGGGGACTAGGCCTGATATCTCAGGTTCTTTAGAGCAGTCCGAGACCATCTTCGTGGATGATGAGGACGATGGAGACGACGGTTGTCTACCTGATCCTGTCCCTCATCCACCCCTTGAGGTGCCGTCTTCCACCGCACCTCGAGGCGATCAGCCCATGCCTTCTGCTTCTTCTGGAGCTGGTGGCTCTGTTCCTACCTCGTCAGGTCACGAGGTAGAGGCCACTTCTCAATCTCATCCTGGACCTCCTAGACATATCCAGAAAGCTCATCCTTCAGAGCAGATCATTGGAGACCTTTTCGAGCGTGTTACCCGCTCAAAATCTGGCTTATCTCAATTCTGTCTCCATTCTGCTTTCATTGCCTCCTTTGAGCCCAAAGATGTCTCTCATGCTTTATCTGATGAGTCTTGGGTCAATGCCATGCATGAGGAGCTAGAAAATTTTGAGAGGAACAAGGTCTGGTCGCTTGTCGAGCCCCCGCGAGGTCACAATATTATTGGGACTAAGTGGGTGTTCAAGAACAAGCAGAGCGAGGATGGAGTGGTTATTCGAAACAAGGCTAGACTGGTTGCTCAGGGGTTCTCCCAGGTTGAAGGTCTAGATTTCGAGGAGACCTTTGCCCCTGTAGCTAGACTTGAAGCCATTAGAATCCTGCTTGCCTTTGCAGCTTCTAAGGGTTTCAAGCTTTACCAGATGGACGTCAAGAGTGCCTTTCTCAATGGCCTTATTGAGGAAGAGGTCTACGTCCGACAGCCTCCTGGTTTCGAAAACTCCAAATACCCAAACCATGTCTTTAAGCTTTCCAAAGCGTTGTATGGACTTAAGCAGGCCCCCAGGGCTTGGTATGAGAGGCTTAAGTCCTACTTGTTGAGTCATGGGTTTGAAATGGGTAAAGTTGATAAGACCTTGTTCATCCGCCGGCTTGGCGCTGACCTTCTGCTCGTCCAGATCTATGTCGATGACATTATCTTTGGCGGCTCTTCCCATACTATGGTTTCCCAGTTCTCGGATGTCATGAGCACCGAGTTTGAAATGAGTATGATGGGTGAGTTGACCTTCTTTCTTGGCTTCCAAATTAAGCAGACTCGGGAGGGTACATTTCTTCATCAAGGAAAGTACACTCGTGACCTCCTGAAGCGCTTCGATATGAGTGATGGTAAGCCGGTGTCAACTCCCATGGCTTCGACAGCCTATCTTGACCCAGATGAGGATGGCGAGCCAGTTGATCAGAAAGAGTTCAGAAGTATGATCGGCTCCCTTCTTTACCTCATTGCCTCGAGACCAGACATACACTTCTCAGTGTGTCTGTGTGCTCGTTTTCAGGCTTCTCCTCGCGTATCTCACCGTCAGGCGGTGAAGCGCATCTTTCGGTACCTTCGAGCTACCATTGACTATGGTATATGGTACTCTTCCTCATCCTGTCTTTCCCTGAGAGCCTTTTCGGATGCAGACTTCGCTGGCTGTAGGATAGAAAGGAAGAGCACTTCCGGCACCTGCCAATTCATTGGCACTTCTCTCGTTTCCTGGTCTTCGAGGAAGCAGTCCGGTGTTGCACAGTCCACTGCAGAGGCCGAGTACGTTGCTGCTGCCAGTTGTTGCAGCCAGGTACTTTGGATGGTTTCGACCCTGCGGGACTTCGGGTTAGCTTTAGACAGTGTTCCACTCTTTTGTGATAACACGTCTGCGATTAACATTGCTAAGAACCCAGTGCAACACTCTCGGACCAAGCACATTGATATTCGTTTCCACTTCCTTAGAGACCATGTAGAGAAGGGTGACATAGTGCTCAATTTTGTGGAGAGTGACCACCAGTTGGCAGATATCTTCACCAAGCCTTTGGATAGTTCGAGGTTTTCATTTCTGCGGGGAGAGCTTGGGGTGGTGTGTCCTTACGGATTGTAGTGAGGGGGAGCTTTGGGCTTTACTGCTTTATTATATTGATTATGCTTCTGTCTCATTTCTGTTGCATTGCATTTGCGGGTGCATTGGGTTAAGTCCTTCTAGTATAGGTTAGAGTGTTTCTTATGTTGAGTTGCTTAGACTTCTTACTCTTATCTTGTGCTTCCAGGATTAGCTATTTCTTATCTCACTAGGTTGAGCTCACTCACTTCTTGTAGGTTCTAGCGAGGGTTGGGCCACCCTCGGGTAGACAGGGTACGTGTTTGCTCTCTAGTGTGTGTTCGACGATCAGCTGTTAGTCCTGGAGTCATTTGGGGTAGATGAGAGTCAGTTTAAGCCATAGTTGCTTCTATATCTTGTCTATGCTTTAAGGGACTGCCTGTTTGGTTTTCTTTGCCAGCTTCTCGATTTTATTGCTTGGTTCAGGGGGAGTTCATTTGGGAGCTTCTGAAGCTTAATTTTGACATAACTCAACTTGAACTAAAAGTTGCATCTAATGTTGAGGGGGAGCTGGACCTTCTTGCATTTTCAGCATTCTAGCATTATAATCAATCTGCATTGAGCCTTGATTATTATCCTGTTATGACATGCTTCAATGCTTTACACCTTGCCATGTCTTGTGCTGTATATGCTAGATTGATGATGACTTCATATGTGTAGACTAGCTTTTACCATGATAAGTTAATTAAATTGCCAAACTTGAAGTAAAACTTGTCATGCTAGCATTTGAGTTTAGTCTTTCTGGAGTTATCTCTTTATGATTCATGCCATGTCAACTAGGCTTAGCTGAGCGTTGAATCTTTTATTGAGCCTTAGATTGAGCTATTTTAGTCTCTTGATGTAGCATGAGGTAGTACAACATGTTTACAAAGCAAAAAGATCTCTTTTGTGCGAAAAAACTGATTTCACCAAGTCTTTCTCATGAGGCGGCTTGCCATTGCACTAGGCATGAACTCAGGGGGAGTTTTGGATGACCTAGACTATCTTCTTAAGCTTCTCGCTTGGAGTAGTCGCATAAGGCTTGAGATCTAGCACAAAAAAAATCTCTTTTGTGCGAAAAAACTGATTTCACCAATTCTTTCTCATGAGACGGCTTGCCATTGCACTAGGCATGAACTCAGGGGAGTTTTGGATGACCTAGACTATCTTCTTAAGCTTCTCGCTTGAAGTAGTCGCATAAGGCTTGAGATCTAGCACATAAAAAATTGGGTTGGAAACGACCATGAGCTTTAAAAAGATAATGTTTCATGTGCTCAATTTGCTTAATCTACAAAAAGAACCAAGTACTTGCGCTAATGTTTCATTCTTGAGCATAGCACTCTAGTTGGTCTCAATATTAGCTTCTTGGTTCCGCTTAGCTTACTTGACATGGCCGGCATCATCCTTCGATACCTCTAGTTAGACTTTACTTCTTGATGACTTGACATTCTCACTTAATGTACTATATTTCAGATTGTCATCTATGTGTTCTAGCTAGCTTATACATGTCATGTCATGATCTAGATAGCGTTTAATTGAGTTATGGCTTGGTGTATTACATGTTCGTCATTATGGATAATTCTCATGGCTCAAAATGCTTAATAAAAACAACTTCAGCCATATTCATCCATTGACGTGTCTTATTCTCTCTATTGCATCTTGATGTGTTTATTGCCAAAAGGGGGAGAATAGAGAAGAAAAGTCTGTTGGGAACAGTTTAGAGCTTTGGAGATCAATTTGCTCTTTCAGTTGTTGCTCTAGTGTTTCTTCTATCGACATGGTCATTAGTAGTTTCATTCTCTTCTTTGGACCATGTTGGATTCTTCAAAATCAAACTCAACTTCATGCTTTTTCTGAGTTTGTCAATATACTCATCAAGGGGGAGATTGAGAGACCAGGTGGTCGTGACTCCATGTGAATGATGAGTAATTGACAAAGGTTTAGTATAGTCGAGTTTGGTTTGAGTGGTTCGGAATCGAGTCGTTGCGTGGCGCAATCGGGCTCGGTCGGACTTTGGTCAAATCTGGTCATTTGGGTTTAGGATGCATATTCTAATGTTTTGACAGGTTTTGACTTCATCTGTGGTAAGTGTAATGGTATTTACGCTTTCATGTGTCGAGCGGTGCTATTTGACGTGTTTTCTTGTCTGTGTGACTGCAGGACGTCGAGTTGGAGTCGTGGCGAGACACGGTGGACCGGACTAGGCGCAGGTGGCGCTGAGGTCAGAACGGTCGGGATGTGTCGAAGACGACGTGGACTCGAGGTGGTTGCGAGGCGTGCGAGGCAAGGAGCGCGGAAGCTTCCCGGAAGGTGCAGGAGGGGCGAAACGGGAATTTCGCAAGGCTGCACAAGCGGGAGCGGGCTCCGTTGGAAATAGCGGGCGTAACGGGACGGAGACCCGTTAGGCAGGCGCTATAAAAGGAGAGGAGGGGCTGCATGCCCTCCTTGAGCACTTGAGCATTTTTGGAGGGAATTAGGGTTAGCTCTAGTCAAAAGAGGCTTTAGGAGTTGGTTTTCCTTTAGTCTTTAGTGGTTGGAGATGCAGAGTCTGGTGCTCCCTCTGTCCCCTACGATGTGTTCTAGGTGATAGAACAGAGGTGTGTTCTTCCTCCCTCATGTATTCTTGAGTGGTGTTCTTGAGTAGAGAGGGAGAGGATGGATTGAGGAGTTTGTAATCTTTCCTTTTGTATCAAGTCGGGGTATCGGAACTCCTCTGTATTCCCTGTGATTCAAGAAATGAAATCTGAAGTTTGGTTTTCCCTGTTCGTAGCTTCTGTTCTTCAGTTTCCTCTTTTCAAGATTTCTTGATTTTCGTGGTTCTGAGTTCTTGCTTGCTGGAGAGTGCCAAAATGGGTTGCTATGACATGGGTGATGCTCAAAAGCCATTTGGCTATTTAATCCCAAGAGCAAACCGAGTTTGATTCTCATATTTCAGTTTTGGCCTCCTCTGTTCTTGTTCTTCGTTTCTTGGTTTTGGTCCAGATTTTGATTCCCTTGTTAAGATGGCTTGAAATTTGGTTTGAAGAGTCCAGAGGCTATTAATTAGCTTCCCTCAAAATTTCATAGCCAAAGGATCAACGGTTGGGAAGTTATTTGGTTTTTGGCTCGGTTCTTGCAAGATTTCAGATCTTTACCCAAATCTGAAATTCTTGATTCTTGGAGTGGATTTCTTGTTATTGGCTCTTGGCTTAGTTTTCTGGGAGTGTTCCCTAGCTTCCCTCAAAGTTTCCCAAGCCAAGAATCCAAGAATCTTGCAATTTTCTCAGTTTTTCTGAAATTTCAGTTTGCTGTTTTTCTCGAGAGGTACTACCGCTCCCCGAGAGGTACTACCGCTCGGAGGTACTACCGCTCGTCCTAGCGGTACTAACCGGTTTTGTTCGGACCAGTCCGATCGGCAGCGAAGAAACGTTCGGACAAGTCCGATCGTCGTGCGGTACTACCGCTCCGTGAGAGGTACTACCGCTCCTCGAGAGGTACTACCGCTCAGAGGTACTACCGCTCGTCTCAGCGGTACTACCGCTTGCAGCCAGACTTGCGCTGAATTCGTTTTTCTTGGCTGTTTCTTTCTGGATTTGGTTTTCTCTGCTGTTGTTCTTCCTGTAAGTACTTGTCTTCTACCTTCATAGCTCCCATAGCTATTGGAGAAGAAGATATTTGTTGGGGGCGATTTTTAGAGATCGACATTCACCCCCCCTCTGTCGCCATTTCGGTCCTACA
>CM029676.1:21176532-21231532 GCA_017311315.1 Dendrocalamus latiflorus
CTGCGCCTAGTCGAATTGAAGGAACGCGCGTAGGCTACGATAGCAGAAAATAAAAAATTTCTACCGCGCACACCAGGACATCATGCTAAGAAGGGATCATAGATCGTTACCACTAGACGCGCAGCGCAGCGGAAGAAGAGTTGGAGAAGCCGATCCAACCACGCGCGTCGAGGTAGTAGTGGAAGTAGCCGATCGTCCCGAACAGATCGTCTCCTCCACGCGATCAACCACACCACGAGCAGATCCAATCTGTAGTTTGTTGATGCCGATCAACGCCGCAACGAGCAGCGCCTCCACCGGTATCCACACGTCCGGGGCTGGAACTCCGATCGCGAGTGTACCAGCACTCGCGAGCGGCTAGGGTTTGGCTCGGGAGGTGGCGGCTAGGGTTTTGTTCGGGAGGAACATATGCGTCCATCCCTCAGCCCCCCGCCTCCAAATATATAGACCTCCTCACTTGGGCCTCGTGGACCGAGGCCCAATAGGAGTCTATCCGGATCTCTATCCGAATTGAGCCCACATCCGAATCACATTCGAATTAGTGTTCCAACCCGTTAAGTGTGCGACCCTGTAGGTTCACGTATACTTGGTCGCGACCCGGAAACACCTTTCCGGTCACCCTGTTAATAGCGGCCTCTAGCAAGACATATTAACCCCAAAGTATACGTAAAGATCATATCGGCTGAACCTGTAATGTTCTCATGTACGAATCCTTTTGCCTCACGATATAGATTAAGCTCAAGGCGAGACCTGTGTCATCCTCTTAATGGCTCAATCACTCTCTCGATTCCGTGATGGATTATAAACTTGTGATTGACTCCTCAATCACATTGGCATGGCCATGCACTTTCATAATCCATTACATCGAGGGGCCCAGAGATATCTCTCCCACAAGGAGGGGCAAATTCTATCTTGATCATTCACATCCCACTACATGTTTCATAGCAAACCCGAAGACTACTTTTATGACTACCCAGTTACGGAGTAGTGGTTAGTAGTCCCAAAATAGGCTACTACGCATGTTGGGAACCATGATGATCTCAAGTCTAACGATTCTACATAAACACTACTTGAGACCAACTAATGACACATGGAATCTCTGCAGTGTCTCATGGCGGGTCTATCCAACATATGTTCACTAACACATGTCCATATTATTGATTTGGTATCTCCATACCATGATCCATGAGACATGATCATCAATCAATACATATGCTGATCTTTGAATCATATATGTTCCTCATATGATATATGATCAGGGATCATTTAGAAATAGCAACATTTTGGCATTAAGAGTCTCATGAATAAGTCACATACTCATTGATCAATAATGATAATGTCTATTTCAAGGAACAAAGCAATGTATCATAAACATAGTATGTGATATATTCAACATCTCCATGTTGCCTCTAGGGCATATCACCAACAGTCTCCCACTTGCACTAGAGTCAACCATGTAGGTATCTAATACCCATTGCCCTAGTGTGAGCCTCATGCTTTGGCTGGGGAAGCGGCTTTGTCAACGGATCTGCAATGTTCAAATCCGTTTGTACTTTGCATATCTTCACATCGCCTCTCTCCACAATCTCGCGGATGAGATGAAATCGCCGTAGAATGTGCTTGGACTTCTGGTGCGATCTAGGCTCCTTGGCTTGCGCAATGGCCCCACTATTGTCACAGTAGAGGTCCATTGGGCTGGAGGCACTAGCCACCACACCAAGCTCAGAAAAAAATTTCTTGATCCAAACAGCCTCTTTAGCAGCTTCAGAAGCTGCTATGTACTCGGCCTCTGTTGTAGAATCAGCAACCGTCTCCTGCTTGGAACTCTTCCAGCTCACCGCACCGCCATTCAGGCAGAACACAAATCCAGATTGCGATCTAAAATCATCTTTGTCAGTTTGGAAGCTAGCATCGGTGTAACCATTTACAACGAGCTCTTCCTCACCCCCATAGACGAGGAACACATCTTTAGTTCTTCTCAAGTACTTCAAGATGTTCTTTACGGCAATCCAGTGACTTTCACCTGGATCTGACTGGTATCTACTTGTAGCACTTAAAGCATACGAGACATCTGGACGTGTACAAAGCATGGCATACATAATGGATCCCATAGCCGAAGCATATGGAATCGCATTCATTTTATCCCGCTCATCAGGTGTACTAGGACACTGACTCTTGCTAAGATGTATACCATGTGACATAGGTAGGAAGCCTTTCTTGGAATCCTGCATGTTGAACCTTTTCAACACCTTGTCAATGTACGTATCTTGGCTTAATCCAATTAGCCTTCTTGATCTATCCCTATAGATCTTGATGCCCAGAATATATGCCGCCTCTCCTAAGTCTTTCATAGAGAAACTATTTTTCAATGAAGACTTAACAGATTCGAGCATAGGAATGTCATTTCCGATCAGTAATATGTCATCCACATATAAGACCAGAAACACGAGTGCGCTCCCACTAGCCTTTTTGTAAACACAAGGCTCTTCTTCGTTCTTGATGAAACCAAACCCTTTGATTACTTCATCAAAACGAATGTTCCAACTCCGAGATGCCTGCTTTAATCCATAAATGGATCTTTGCAGCTTGCATATCTTTCCAGCTGATTGCGGATCGACAAAACCCGTGGGCTGTGTCATGTACACATCCTCACTCAGATTTCCATTAAGGAAAGCTGTTTTGACATCCATTTGCCATATTTCATAGTCGAAATATGCAGCAATCGCTAGAATGATCCGAATAGACTTTATCATTGCGACGGGCGAAAAAGTTTCATCATAATCAACACCTTGAATTTGTTTGAAACCTTTGGCCACCAATCGCGCTTTATAGATGTGAACATTTCCATCTATGTCTATCTTTTTCTTGAAAATCCATTTGCACTCAATGGTTTTAACACCATCAGGTGGATCAACCAAGTTCCAAACATGATTACTGTGCATGGATTCAATTTCGGATCTCATGGCTTCAAGCCATTTCTCAGAGTCTGGTCCCACCATCGCTTCTTCATAGGTCTTAGGCTCATCGTTGTCTAACAACAATATGTCCCGTTGTTGAGTAGTCAAGAACATGTACCTTTCAGGTGCACGACGTGACCTCTCTGACCTACGTGGTGCCGGTGTGTCCACAACAGGTTCTTCAACAGTTTGTTCATCCTGTTGTGGTTCTGTAGGAGCTGAAACGTTTTCAGGTGTTTCCCGAATTTCTTCAAGTTGCACCATGCTCCCACTATCCCTTCTTGAGAGAAACTCTTTCTCTAAGAAGACACCATGCCGGGCGACAAACACTTTGCCTTCTCCTTGATTATAGAAGTAATATCCTTTTGTTTCCTTAGGATACCCGATAAAGAAGCATTTATCAGATTTAGGACTGAGCTTATCAGATTGTAAACGTTTTACATAAGCCTCACATCCCCAAATCTTAAGAAAAGACAAGCTAGGACGTTGTCCTGTCCACATCTCATATGGTGTCTTTTCTACTGATTTTGATGGAACCCTGTTTAGTGTGAAAGCGGCTGTTTCAAGAGCGTACCCCCAAAAAGACAACGGAAGATCACTTTGGCTCATCATGGAGCGCACCATATCTAATAAGGTGCGATTTCTCCGTTCAGATACCCCATTCCATTGAGGTGTTCCTGGCGGAGTCAATTGTGGAACAATTCCACAATCCTTCAGATGATTGCCAAACTCATGGCTCAAATACTCGCCTCCACGATCAGATCGTAGAAACTTGATTGTCTTGCCTAAATGATTTTGCACTTCATTTTGGAATTCTTTGAACTTTTCAAAGGATTCGGACTTATGCTTCATCAGGTAGATATACCCATATCTACTAAAATCATCAGTAAAAGTTATGAAGTACTGAAAACCACCTCTGGCTGTTGAGCTCATTGGTCCACATACATCAGAATGTACGAGTGCCAATAAGTCACTTGCCCGTTCACCTTGACCGGTGAAAGGTGCCTTTGTCATCTTGCCAAGTAAACAAGATTCGCATGTCTCAAATGATTCAAAATCAAATGAGTGCAGAATACCATCTCTATGGAGCTTCTCCATGCGTTTCTCATTTATGTGACCTAAGCGACAGTGCCAAATAAACGTGGGATTCAAATCATTCGAACGTTGCCTCTTTGCATTAATGTTATAGACCGGTGACTCTTCAAGAGTAAGAACATATAACCCATTCACCAATGGAGTATGACAATAGAACATATCTTTGAAATAAAGAGAACAACCATTGTTCACAGATCTAAAGTCATAACCTTCTGCTTGCAAACATGAAGCAGAAATAATGTTCTTGGAAAGAGATGGAACACAATAACAATTATTCAATTCCAAAACTAATCCTGAAGGTAAAGACAATGGCATGGTGCCAACAGCGACCGCAGCAACTTTTGCTCCATTGCCAACGCGAAGATCCACTTCGCTCCTCCTCAAACTTCTACTTCTTCTTAGCCCCTGCAACGATTTGCAAAGGTGAGCAACCGATCCGGTATCAAATACCCAAGAATCAGTGGATGAAGTAGCAAGATTGATCTCTATAACATTTATACCTGGAGAGGAAGTCGTACTTCCCTTCTTCTTCTCAAGATCCTCCAAGTACTTTGGGCAGTTCCTTTTCCAATGACCTGATTGCTTACAGTAGTAACAATCTGCATTAGGAGCAGCGCCCTTCTTGACTTGCTTGGCCTTAGAACTGCTCGCGATCTCATCGGGAGCTAACTTTCTTTTGACCGCGCCTTTCTTGACATTGGGCTTGCCCTTGCCTTTCTGCATCATCATCACATGATTGCTGCTTTTCTTAATGCTTTCCTCGGCAGCTTTTAGCATCCCATGCAACTCTGCCAAGGTCTTATCCATGTTGTTCATGTGATAGTTCAGTATGAATGGCTCAAAGCTCGGGGGGAGCGACTGGAGAATCACATCAGTAGCCAACTCTTGGCTAAGGGGAAAACCAAGCTTTTCCAGACTCTCAATGTAGCCAATCATCTTAATCACATGAGGGCTGACGGGATTCCCTTCTGCAAGCCTGCACGCAAACAAGGACTTTGAAGTGTTGAACCTCTCAGCCCTTGCTTGGTTCTCAAACATACCACGCAACCCCACAATGATATTGTAGGCATCTGTGTTCTCATATTGCTTCTGAAGCTCAGAGGACATTGTGGCAAGCATGAGACAGCTCACATCAAGGTAATCATTCGTTTGCTTCTCATAAGCTCTCCGTGCAGCCGCAGTAGCATTATCAGGCAAGTCATCAGGATAATGAGACTCAAGGACATACTCCTTGCGCTCTTGCTTGAGAACAATTCTCAAGTTGCGATACCAATCCATAAAGTTCGTTCCATTGAGTTTTTCTTTCTCAAGAATAGATCGCAAATTAAAAGAACTGGATGCGGCATTAGTTGACATGATCTACAACAAAGAATATGCAAAGTTTAGCACTATGTTTATGTTCATCTTTTATTAAACAATTTAACAAAAGACTCCCACTATGTGTTTTGCAACAAAACTCCCTCTAAGTTACATAGTGGGTCAAGAACCTCATTTCACTAATTCCTAGTGAGCTTTGGCATCACGGCTAGAAAACTAGTGACATGGGTAAGCAACACCTTGCTAATCACATCCCTATGTGACTCTTGCTTGTTGGGTGACATCAACATGCCCCGGCCCCAATCTATGCCCCAAGGTCCAAAACTGTTTTGATAACCTTGTTAAGTAAACCAAATGCTTCCGCATGTAGATGTCCGACATCTACCCCAAATAATGATGATAACCGACGGCACTCTACTTTGGTAGACCTACCATGCGGTGATCATTATCTTTTGGTGCAACATATGGAAGGGCATGAACACCTAATTTTATGAGGGATTCTATCCTACCAAAGCAACATATGACAAAAACATTGCATAAGAATAAGATAGATAATATCACAGATAAACACATTTAACTGTGAAGTAGTATGGCCCAAACAAATGGTGATCTCCATCTCCATGTAGGTGTAGACGATCTCCATCCTCCACATCACTCCTTTAGGCCACCATGCTTGAAAGCTTGTAACCTCAAAACTAGGCTACTACCTATAATAGCTAGAAATTGAAGATTACAAAGATAGATTCAAGCATTAAGGTCGACACGCAGGTCGTTAAATACAATATAGACAGCTAACAATAGCTGAAATAATCATGACACGCAGGCCATGAACGAATGTTACATGCATCACATACATCTCATACATTCCAATAAGATATAGGGCCATACTATTCACGTCATTCTCTGCAAAAACAAGTTAGACGTAGAATCGTATTCTACCTAACGATGTGAACCCAAGACGCTATACAAGGCGGGTACGCACGAAATTTACACCCTACGAAATTTACAGATCCAATCTATGAAATCGCAATGGAAAAACTATTCGGCACAACCACCTTATGCCGATCCGAGACATTCTCTAGGATGCTAGTTTTTCCACTGGGCCGAGGCCATCAGATCCGTAACCTACTAGTATTCGGCATAACCACCTTATGCCGATCCGAGACAATCTCTAGGGCACTAGTATTCCCACTGGCCCGAGGCTATCAGATTCGTATCCTACTAGTATTCGACATAACCACCTTATGCCGATCCGAGACAATCTCTAGGGCACTAGTAGTGATACAATCTGCGCCTCATCCAACCCCTATTCACCGATTGATCTCATCAACCCGTGCTACCATCGATTCATCACATGAACCGACTGATCTAGACTGTAATAGATCCAATCTACTACAACCGCATATCATCATATGCGCTGATCCAGATCGCAAACTAAGCAAGATGGCTCTGATACCACTGAAGGAACGCGCGTAGGCTACGATAGCAGAAAATAAAAAATTTCTACCGCGCACACCAGGACATCATGCTAAGAAGGGATCATAGATCGTTACCACTAGACGCGCAGCGCAGCGGAAGAAGAGTTGGAGAAGCCGATCCAACCACGCGCGTCGAGGTAGTAGTGGAAGTAGCCGATCGTCCCGAACAGATCGTCTCCTCCACGCGATCAACCACACCACGAGCAGATCCAATCTGTAGTTTGTTGATGCCGATCAACGCCGCAACGAGCAGCGCCTCCACCGGTATCCACACGTCCGGGGCTGGAACTCCGATCGCGAGTGTACCAGCACTCGCGAGCGGCTAGGGTTTGGCTCGGGAGGTGGCGGCTAGGGTTTTGTTCGGGAGGAACATATGCGTCCATCCCTCAGCCCCCCGCCTCCAAATATATAGACCTCCTCACTTGGGCCTCGTGGACCGAGGCCCAATAGGAGTCTATCCGGATCTCTATCCGAATTGAGCCCACATCCGAATCACATTCGAATTAGTGTTCCAACCCGTTAAGTGTGCGACCCTGTAGGTTCACGTATACTTGGTCGCGACCCGGAAACACCTTTCCGGTCACCCTGTTAATAGCGGCCTCTAGCAAGACATATTAACCCCAAAGTATACGTAAAGATCATATCGGCTGAACCTGTAATGTTCTCATGTACGAATCCTTTTGCCTCACGATATAGATTAAGCTCAAGGCGAGACCTGTGTCATCCTCTTAATGGCTCAATCACTCTCTCGATTCCGTGATGGATTATAAACTTGTGATTGACTCCTCAATCACATTGGCATGGCCATGCACTTTCATAATCCATTACATCGAGGGGCCCAGAGATATCTCTCCCACAAGGAGGGGCAAATTCTATCTTGATCATTCACATCCCACTACATGTTTCATAGCAAACCCGAAGACTACTTTTATGACTACCCAGTTACGGAGTAGTGGTTAGTAGTCCCAAAATAGGCTACTACGCATGTTGGGAACCATGATGATCTCAAGTCTAACGATTCTACATAAACACTACTTGAGACCAACTAATGACACATGGAATCTCTGCAGTGTCTCATGGCGGGTCTATCCAACATATGTTCACTAACACATGTCCATATTATTGATTTGGTATCTCCATACCATGATCCATGAGACATGATCATCAATCAATACATATGCTGATCTTTGAATCATATATGTTCCTCATATGATATATGATCAGGGATCATTTAGAAATAGCAACATTTTGGCATTAAGAGTCTCATGAATAAGTCACATACTCATTGATCAATAATGATAATGTCTATTTCAAGGAACAAAGCAATGTATCATAAACATAGTATGTGATATATTCAACATCTCCATGTTGCCTCTAGGGCATATCACCAACAGAAATAGACGCGCGCGCTCCGTCCCCTACCCTTCGAACGGGTGGCCGCGAAGCTGGCGCCTAGTCCAAGTAGACGCGCGCGCTCCGTCCCCTACCCTTCGAACGGGTGGCAGCGAAGCTGGCGCCCAAGTCGAAGTAGACGCGCGCGCTCCGTCCCCTACCCTTCGAACGGGTGGCAGCGAAGCTGGCGCCTAGTCGAAGTAGACGCGCGCGCTCCGTCCCCTACCCTTCGAACGGGTGGCAGCGAAGCTGGCGCCCAAGTCGAAGTAGACGCGCGCGCTCCGTCCCCTACCCTTCGAACGGGTGGCGGCGAAGCTGGCGCCTAGTCCAAGTAGACGCGCGCGCTCTGTTCTTTACCCTTCAAACGGGTGGCAGCGAAGCTGGCGCCCAAGTCGAAGTAGACGCGCGCGCTCCGTCCCCTACCCGTCGAACGGGTGGGGGCGAAGCTGGCGCCTAGTCGAAGTAGACGCGCGCGCTCCGTCCCCTACCCTTCGAACGGGTGGCCGCGAAGCTGGCGCCTAGTCGAAGTAGACGCGCGCGCTCCGTCCCCTACCCTTCGAACGGGTGGCGGCGAAGCTGGCGCCTAGTCGAAGTAGACGCGCGCGCTCCGTCCCCTACCCTTCGAACGCGTGGCGGCGAAGCTGGCGCCTAGTCGAAGTAGACGCGCGCGCTCCGTCCCCTACCCTTCGAACGGGTGGCGGCGAAGCTGGCGCCTAGTCGAAGTAGACACGCACGCTCCGTCCCCTGCCCTTCGAACGGGTGGCGGCGAAGCTGGCGCCTAGTCGAAGTAGACGCGCGCGCTCCGTCCCCTACCCTTCGAACGGGTGGCCGCGAAGCTGGCGCCTAGTCGAAGTAGACGCGCGCGCTCCGTCCCGTACCCTTCGAACGGGTGGCCGCGAAGCTGGCGCCTAGTCCAAGTAGACGCGCGCGCTCCGTCCCCTACCCTTCGAACGGGTGGCAGCGAAGCTGGCGCCGAAGTCAAGGTAGACGCGCGCGCTTCGTCCCCTACCCTTCGAACGGGTGGCGGCGAAGCTGGCGCCTAGTCGAAGTAGACGCGCGCGCTCCGTCCCCTACCCTTCGAACGGGTGGCGGCGAAGCTGGCGCCTAGTCGAAGTAGACGCGCGCGCTCCGTCCCCTACCCTTCGAACGGGTGGCGGCGAAGCTGGCGCCTAGTCGAAGTAGACGCGCGGGCTCCGTCCCCTACCCTTCGAACGGGTGGCGGCGAAGCTGGCGCCTAGTCGAAGTAGACGCGCGCGCTCCGTCCCCTACCCTTCGAACGGGTGGCGGCGAAGCTGGAGCCTAGTCGAAGTAGACGCGCGCGCTCCGTCCCCTACCCTTCGAACGGGTGGCGGCGAAGCTGGCGCCTAGTCGAAGTAGACGCGCGCGCTCCGTCCCCTACCCTTCGAACGGGTGGCCGCGAAGCTGGCGCCTAGTCGAAGTAGACGCGCGCGCTCCGTCCCCTGCCCTTCGAACGGGTGGCGGCGAAGCTGGCGCCTAGTCGAACTAGACGCGCGCGCTCCGTCCCCTACCCTTCGAACGGGTGGCCGCGAAGCTGGCGCCTAGTCCAAGTAGACGCGCGCGCTCCGTCCCCTACCCTTCGAACGGGTGGCAGCGAAGCTGGCGCCCAAGTCGAAGTAGACGCGCGCGCTCCGTCCCCTACCCTTCGAACGGGTGGCGGCGAAGCTGGCGCCTAGTCCAAGTAGACGCGCACGCTCTGTTCTTTACCCTTCAAACGGGTGGCAGCGAAGCTGGCGCCCAAGTCGAAGTAGACGCGCGCGCTCCGTCCCCTACCCTTCGAACGGGTGGCGACGAAGCTGGCGCCTAGTCAAAGTAGACGCGCGCGCTCCGTCCCCTACCCGTCGAACGGGTGGCGGCGAAGCTGGCGCCTAGTCGAAGTAGACGCGCGCGCTCCGTCCCCTACCCTTCGAACGGGTGGCCGCGAAGCTGGCGCCTAGTCGAAGTAGACGCGCGCGCTCCGTCCCCTACCCTTCGAACGGGTGGCGACGAAGCTGGCGCCTAGTCGAAGTAGACGCGCGCGCTCCGTCCCCTACCCTTCGAACGCGTGGCGGCGAAGCTGGCGCCTAGTCGAAGTAGACGCGCGCGCTCCGTCCCCTACCCTTCGAACGGGTGGCGGCGAAGCTGGCGCCTAGTCGAAGTAGACGCGCGCGCTCCGTCCCCTACCCTTCGAACGGGTGGCCGCGAAATTGGCGCCTAGTCGAAGTAGACGCGCGCGCTCCGTCCCCTACCCATCGAACGGGTGGCGGCGAAGCTGGCGCCTAGTCGAAGTAGACGCGCACGCTCCGTCCCCTGACCTTCGAACGGGTGGCGGCGAAGCTGGCGCCTAGTCGAAGTAGACGCGCGCGCTCCGTCCCCTACCCTTCGAACGGGTGGCAGCGAAGCTGGCGCCTAGTCGAAGTAGACGCGCGCGCTCCGTCCCCTACCCTTCGAACGGGTGGCGGCGAAGCTGGCGCCTAGTCGAAGTAGACGCGCGCGCTCCGTCCCCTACCCTTCGAACGGCTGGCGGCGAAGCTGGCGCCTACTCGAAGTAGACGCGCGCGCTCCGTCCCCTACCCTTCGAACGGGTGGCGGCGAAGCTGGCGGCTAGTCGAAGTAGACGCGCGCGCTCCGTCCCCTACCCTTCGAACGGGTGGCAGCGAAGCTGGCGCCTAGTCGAAGTAGACGTGCGCGCTCCGTCCCCTACCCTTCGAACGGGTGGCGGCGAAGCTGGCACCCAAGTCAATGTAGACGCGCGCGCTCCGTCCCCTACCCTTCGAACGGGTGGCGGCGAAGATGGCGCCTAGTCGAAGTAGACGCGCGCGCTCCGTACCCTACCCTTCGAACGGGTGGCGGCGAAGCTGGCGCCTAGTCGAAGTAGACGCGCGCGCTCCGTCCCCTACCCTTCGAACGGGTGGCCGCGAAGCTGGCGCCTTGTCGAAGTAGACGCGCTCGCTCCGTCCCCTACCCTTCAAACGGGTGGCGGCGAAGATGGCGCCTAGTCGAAGTAGACGCGCGCGCTCCGGGGCTGTTGTGACCTTGTAGTCCCGTAGTGCGCTTTTAATGGCGGCTGGAATTAGGCCGACGCCTGGCCTGGCAGAAGCCAGGCTGTCGCGTCGTGCAATCTGCCATGCTGCAGGTGGGGCACGTGGCGACTCACGACTGGTGCGTCGTGGGATGTGAGCGGTTGGCGGTGCGGTGTCCAACTTTGGCGGTGTGGACTTTGAGCTCCGGGCGTCCTGCGCAACGTTGTTTCCTGTGTCCGCCTCGCCAGGGCAGTGGGCGTCCGGCTGGACGCGGTGGTGGTTCTATTACACCGTGACCGACAAGAGCAGAATGCAGCGCCTAGTCGAAGTAGACGCGCGCGCTCCGTCCCCTACCCTTCGAACGGGTGGCGGCGAAGCTGGCGCCTAGTCGAAGTAGACGCGCGCGCTCCGTCCCCTACCCTTCGAACGGGTGGCGGCGAAGCTGGCGCCTAGTCGAAGTAGACGCGCGCGCTCCGTCCCCTACCCTTCGAACGGGTGGCGGCGAAGCTGGCGCATAGTCGAAGTAGACGCGCGCGCTCCGTCCCCTACCCGTCGAACGGGTGGCGGCGAAGCTGGCGCCTAGTCGAAGTAGACGCGCGCGCTCCGTCCCCTACCCTTCGAACGGCTGGCCGCGAAGCTGGCGCCTAGTCGAAGTAGACGCGCGCGCTCCGTCCCCTACCCTTCGAACGGGTGGCGGCGAAGCTGGCGCCTAGTCGAAGTAGACGCGCGCGCTCCGTCCCCTACCCTTCGAACGCGTGGCGGCGAAGCTGGCGCATAGTCGAAGTAGACGTGCGCGCTCCGTCCCCTACCCTTCGAACGGGTGGGGGCGAAGCTGGCGCCTAGTCGAAGTAGACGCGCGCGCTCCGTCCCCTACCCTTCGAACGGGTGGCCGCGAAGCTGGCGCCTAGTCGAAGTAGACGCGCGCGCTCCGTCCCCTACCCATCGAATGGGTGGCGGCGAAGCTGGCGCCTAGTCGAAGTAGACGCGCCCGCTCCGTCCCCTGACCTTCGAACGGGTGGCGGCGAAGCTGGCGCCTAGTCGAAGTAGACGCGCGCGCTCCGTCCCCTACCCTTCGAACGGGTGGCGGCGAAGCTGGCGCCTAGTCGAAGTAGACGCGCGCGCTCCGTACCCTACCCTTCGAACGGGTGGCGGCGAAGCTGGCGCCTAGTCGAAGTAGACGCGCGCGCTCCGTCCCCTACCCTTCGAACGGGTGGCGGCGAAGCTGGCGCCTAGTCGAAGTAGACGCGCGCGCTCCGTCCCCTACCCTTCGAACGGGTGGCGGCGAAGCTGGCGCCTAGTCGAAGTAGACGCGCGCGCTCCGTCCCCTACCCTTCGAACGGGTGGCGGCGAAGCTGGCGCCTAGTCGAAGTAGACGCGCGCGCTCCGTCCCCTACCCTTCGAACGGGTGGCGGCGAAGCTGGCGCCTAGTCGAAGTAGACGCGCGGGCTCCGTCCCCTACCCTTCGAACGGGTGGCGGCGAAGATGGCGCCTAGTCGAAGTAGACGCGCGCGCTCCGTACCCTACCCTTCGAACGGGTGGCGGCGAAGCTGGCGCCTAGTCGAAGTAGACGCGCGCGCTCCGTCCCCTACCCTTCGAACGGGTGGCCGTGAAGCTGGCGCCTTGTCGAAGTAGACGCGCTCGCTCCGTCCCCTACCCTTCGAACGGGTGGCGGCGAAGATGGCGCCTAGTCGAAGTAGACGCGCGCGCTCCGGGGCTGTTGTGACCTTGTAGTCCCGTAGTGCGCTTTTAATGGCGGCTGGAATTACGCCGACGCCTGGCCTGGCAGAAGCCAGGCTGTCGCGTCGTGCAATCTGCCATGCTGCAGGTGGGGCACGTGGCGACTCACGACTGGTGCGTCGTGGGATGTGAGCGGTTGGCGGGGCGGTGTCCAACTTTGGCGGTGTGGACTTTGAGCTCCGGGCGTCCTGCGCAACGTTGTTTCCTGTGTCCGCCTCGCCAGGGCAGTGGGCGTCCGGCTGGACGCGGTGGTGGTTCTATTACACCGTGACCGACAAGAGCAGAATGCAGCGCCTAGTCGAAGTAGACGCGCGCGCTCCGTCCCCTACCCTTCGAACGGGTGGCGGCGAAGCTGGCGCCTAGTCGAAGTAGACGCGCGCGCTCCGTCCCCTACCCTTCGAACGGGTGGCGGCGAAGCTGGCGCCTAGTCGAAGTAGACGCGCGCGCTCCGTCCCCTACCCGTCGAACGGGTGGCGGCGAAGCTGGCGCCTAGTCGAAGTAGACGCGCGCGCTCCGTCCCCTACCCTTCGAACAGGTGGCGACGAAGCTGGCACCCAAGCCAATGTAGCGGCGCGCGCTCCGTCCCCTACCCTTCGAACGGGTGGCGGCGAAGATGGCGCCTAGTCGAAGTAGACGCGCGCGCTCCGTACCCTACCCTTCGAACGGGTGGCGGCGAAGCTGGCGCCTAGTCGAAGTAGACGCGCGCGCTCCGTCCCCTACCCTTCGAACGGGTGGCGGCGAAGCTGGCGCCTAGTCGAAGTAGACGCGCGCGCTCCGTCCCCTACCCTTCGAACGGGTGGCGGCGAAGCTGGCGCCTAGTCGAAGTAGACGCGCGCGCTCCGTCCCCTACCCTTCGAACGGGTGGCGGCGAAGCTGGCGCCTAGTCGAAGTAGACGCGCGGGCTCCGTCCCCTACCCTTCGAACGGGTGGCGGCGAAGCTGGCGCCTAGTCGAAGTAGACGCGCGCGCTCCGTCCCCTACCCTTCGAACGGGTGGCGGCGAAGCTGGAGCCTAGTCGAAGTAGACGCGCGCGCTCCGTCCCCTACCCTTCGAACGGGTGGCGGCGAAGCTGGCGCCTAGTCGAAGTAGACGCGCGCGCTCCGTCCCCTACCCTTCGAACGGGTGGCGGCGAAGCTGGCGCCTAGTCGAAGTAGACGCGCGCGCTCCGTCCCCTACCCTTCGAACGGGTGGCGGCGAAGCTGGCGCCTAGTCGAAGTAGACGCGCGCGCTCCGTCCCCTACCCTTCGAACGGGTGGCCGCGAAGCTGGCGCCCAAGTCGAAGTAGACGCGCGCGCTCCGTCCCCTACCCTTCGAACGGGTGGCGGCGAAGCTGGCGCCTAGTCCAAGTAGACGCGCGCGCTCTGTTCTTTACCCTTCAAACGGGTGGCAGCGAAGCTGGCGCCCAAGTCGAAGTAGACGCGCGCGCTCCGTCCCCTACCCGTCGAACGGGTGGGGGCGAAGCTGGCGCCTAGTCGAAGTAGACGCGCGCGCTCCGTCCCCTACCCTTCGAACGGGTGGCGGCGAAGCTGGCGCCTAGTCGAAGTAGACGCGCGCGCTCCGTCCCCTACCCGTCGAACGGGTGGCGGCGAAGCTGGCGCCTAGTCGAAGTAGACGCGCGCGCTCCGTCCCCTACCCTTCGAACAGGTGGCGACGAAGCTGGCACCCAAGTCAATGTAGACGCGCGCGCTCCGTCCCCTACCCTTCGAACGGGTGGCGGCGAAGCTGGCGCCTAGTCGAAGTAGACGCGCGCGCTCCGTACCCTACCCTTCGAACGGGTGGCGGCGAAGCTGGCGCCTAGTCGAAGTAGACGCGCGCGCTCCGTCCCCTACCCTTCGAACGGGTGGCGGCGAAGCTGGCGCCTAGTCGAAGTAGACGCGCGCGCTCCGTCCCCTACCCTTCGAACGGGTGGCGGCGAAGCTGGCGCCTAGTCGAAGTAGACGCGCGCGCTCCGTCCCCTACCCTTCGAACGGGTGGCGGCGAAGCTGGCGCCTAGTCGAAGTAGACGCGCGCGCTCCGTCCCCTACCCTTCGAACGGGTGGCGGCGAAGCTGGCGCCTAGTCGAAGTAGACGCGCGGGCTCCGTCCCCTACCCTTCGAACGGGTGGCGGCGAAGCTGGCGCCTAGTCGAAGTAGACGCGCGCGCTCCGTCCCCTACCCTTCGAACGGGTGGCGGCGAAGCTGGAGCCTAGTCGAAGTAGACGCGCGCGCTCCGTCCCCTACCCTTCGAACGGGTGGCGGCGAAGCTGGCGCCTAGTCGAAGTAGACGCGCGCGCTCCGTCCCCTACCCTTCGAACGGGTGGCGGCGAAGCTGGCGCCTAGTCGAAGTAGACGCGCGCGCTCCGTCCCCTACCCTTCGAACGGGTGGCGGCGAAGCTGGCGCCTAGTCGAAGTAGACGCGCGCGCTCCGTCCCCTACCCTTCGAACGGGTGGCAGCGAAGCTGGCGCCCAAGTCGAAGTAGACGCGCGCGCTCCGTCCCCTACCCTTCGAACGGGTGGCGGCGAAGCTGGCGCCTAGTCCAAGTAGACGCGCGCGCTCTGTTCTTTACCCTTCAAACGGGTGGCAGCGAAGCTGGCGCCCAAGTCGAAGTAGACGCGCGCGCTCCGTCCCCTACCCGTCGAACGGGTGGGGGCGAAGCTGGCGCCTAGTCGAAGTAGACGCGCGCGCTCCGTCCCCTACCCTTCGAACGGGTGGCCGCGAAGCTGGCGCCTAGTCGAAGTAGACGCGCGCGCTCCGTCCCCTACCCTTCGAACGGGTGGCGGCGAAGCTGGCGCCTAGTCGAAGTAGACGCGCGCGCTCCGTCCCCTACCCTTCGAACGGGTGGCGGCGAAGCTGGCGCCTAGTCGAAGTAGACGCGCGCGCTCCGTCCCCTACCCTTCGAACGGGTGGTGGCGAAGCTGGCGCCTAGTCGAAGTAGACGCGCGCGCTCCGTCCCCTACCCTTCGAACGGGTGGCCGCGAAGCTGGCGCCCAAGTCGAAGTAGACGCGCGCGCTCCGTCCCCTACCCTTCGAACGGGTGGCGGCGAAGCTGGCGCCTAGTCCAAGTAGACGCGCGCGCTCTGTTCTTTACCCTTCAAACGGGTGGCAGCGAAGCTGGCGCCCAAGTCGAAGTAGACGCGCGCGCTCCGTCCCCTACCCGTCGAACGGGTGGGGGCGAAGCTGGCGCCTAGTCGAAGTAGACGCGCGCGCTCCGTCCCCTACCCTTCGAACGGGTGGCGGCGAAGCTGGCGCCTAGTCGAAGTAGACGCGCGCGCTCCGTCCCCTACCCGTCGAACGGGTGGCGGCGAAGCTGGCGCCTAGTCGAAGTAGACGCGCGCGCTCCGTCCCCTACCCTTCGAACAGGTGGCGACGAAGCTGGCACCCAAGTCAATGTAGACGCGCGCGCTCCGTCCCCTACCCTTCGAACGGGTGGCGGCGAAGCTGGCGCCTAGTCGAAGTAGACGCGCGCGCTCCGTACCCTACCCTTCGAACGGGTGGCGGCGAAGCTGGCGCCTAGTCGAAGTAGACGCGCGCGCTCCGTCCCCTACCCTTCGAACGGGTGGCGGCGAAGCTGGCGCCTAGTCGAAGTAGACGCGCGCGCTCCGTCCCCTACCCTTCGAACGGGTGGCGGCGAAGCTGGCGCCTAGTCGAAGTAGACGCGCGCGCTCCGTCCCCTACCCTTCGAACGGGTGGCGGCGAAGCTGGCGCCTAGTCGAAGTAGACGCGCGCGCTCCGTCCCCTACCCTTCGAACGGGTGGCGGCGAAGCTGGCGCCTAGTCGAAGTAGACGCGCGGGCTCCGTCCCCTACCCTTCGAACGGGTGGCGGCGAAGCTGGCGCCTAGTCGAAGTAGACGCGCGCGCTCCGTCCCCTACCCTTCGAACGGGTGGCGGCGAAGCTGGAGCCTAGTCGAAGTAGACGCGCGCGCTCCGTCCCCTACCCTTCGAACGGGTGGCGGCGAAGCTGGCGCCTAGTCGAAGTAGACGCGCGCGCTCCGTCCCCTACCCTTCGAACGGGTGGCGGCGAAGCTGGCGCCTAGTCGAAGTAGACGCGCGCGCTCCGTCCCCTACCCTTCGAACGGGTGGCGGCGAAGCTGGCGCCTAGTCGAAGTAGACGCGCGCGCTCCGTCCCCTACCCTTCGAACGGGTGGCAGCGAAGCTGGCGCCCAAGTCGAAGTAGACGCGCGCGCTCCGTCCCCTACCCTTCGAACGGGTGGCGGCGAAGCTGGCGCCTAGTCCAAGTAGACGCGCGCGCTCTGTTCTTTACCCTTCAAACGGGTGGCAGCGAAGCTGGCGCCCAAGTCGAAGTAGACGCGCGCGCTCCGTCCCCTACCCGTCGAACGGGTGGGGGCGAAGCTGGCGCCTAGTCGAAGTAGACGCGCGCGCTCCGTCCCCTACCCTTCGAACGGGTGGCCGCGAAGCTGGCGCCTAGTCGAAGTAGACGCGCGCGCTCCGTCCCCTACCCTTCGAACGGGTGGCGGCGAAGCTGGCGCCTAGTCGAAGTAGACGCGCGCGCTCCGTCCCCTACCCTTCGAACGGGTGGCGGCGAAGCTGGCGCCTAGTCGAAGTAGACGCGCGCGCTCCGTCCCCTACCCTTCGAACGGGTGGCGGCGAAGCTGGCGCCCAAGTCCATGTAGACGCGCGCGCTCCGTCCCCTACCCTTCGAACGGGTGGCGGCGAAGATGGCGCCTAGTCAAAGTAGACGCGCGCGCTCCGTACCCTACCCTTCGAACGGGTGGCGGCGAAGCTGGCGCCTAGTCGAAGTAGACGCGCGCGCTCCGTCCCCTACCCTTCGAACGGGTGGCCGTGAAGCTGGCGCCTTGTCGAAGTAGACGCGCTCGCTCCGTCCCCTACCCTTCGAACGGGTGGCGGCGAAGATGGCGCCTAGTCGAAGTAGACGCGCGCGCTCCGGGGCTGTTGTGACCTTGTAGTCCCGTAGTGCGCTTTTAATGGCGGCTGGAATTACGCCGACGCCTGGCCTGGCAGAAGCCAGGCTGTCGCGTCGTGCAATCTGCCATGCTGCAGGTGGGGCACGTGGCGACTCACGACTGGTGCGTCGTGGGATGTGAGCGGTTGGCGGGGCGGTGTCCAACTTTGGCGGTGTGGACTTTGAGCTCCGGGCGTCCTGCGCAACGTTGTTTCCTGTGTCCGCCTCGCCAGGGCAGTGGGCGTCCGGCTGGACGCGGTGGTGGTTCTATTACACCGTGACCGACAAGAGCAGAATGCAGCGCCTAGTCGAAGTAGACGCGCGCGCTCCGTCCCCTACCCTTCGAACGGGTGGCGGCGAAGCTGGCGCCTAGTCGAAGTAGACGCGCGCGCTCCGTCCCCTACCCTTCGAACGGGTGGCGGCGAAGCTGGCGCCTAGTCGAAGTAGACGCGCGCGCTCCGTCCCCTACCCGTCGAACGGGTGGCGGCGAAGCTGGCGCCTAGTCGAAGTAGACGCGCGCGCTCCGTCCCCTACCCTTCGAACAGGTGGCGACGAAGCTGGCACCCAAGTCAATGTAGACGCGCGCGCTCCGTCCCCTACCCTTCGAACGGGTGGCGGCGAAGATGGCGCCTAGTCGAAGTAGACGCGCGCGCTCCGTACCCTACCCTTCGAACGGGTGGCGGCGAAGCTGGCGCCTAGTCGAAGTAGACGCGCGCGCTCCGTCCCCTACCCTTCGAACGGGTGGCGGCGAAGCTGGCGCCTAGTCGAAGTAGACGCGCGCGCTCCGTCCCCTACCCTTCGAACGGGTGGCGGCGAAGCTGGCGCCTAGTCGAAGTAGACGCGCGCGCTCCGTCCCCTACCCTTCGAACGGGTGGCCGCGAAGGTGGCGCCTAGTCGAAGTAGACGCGCGCGCTCCGTCCCCTACCCTTCGAACGGGTGGCGGCGAAGCTGGCGCCTAGTCGAAGTAGACGCGCGCGCTCCGTCCCCTACCCTTCGAACGGCTGGCGGCGAAGCTGGCGCCTACTCGAAGTAGACGCGCGCGCTCCGTCCCCTACCCTTCGAACGGGTGGCGGCGAAGCTGGCGCCTAGTCGAAGTAGACGCGCGCGCTCCGTCCCCTACCCTTCGAACGGGTGGCGGCGAAGCTGGCGCCTAGTCGAAGTAGACGCGCGCGCTCCGTCCCCTACCCTTCGAACGGGTGGCCGCGAAGGTGGCGCCTAGTCGAAGTAGACGCGCGCGCTCCGTCCCCTACCCTTCGAACGGGTGGCGGCGAAGCTGGCGCCTAGTCGAAGTAGACGCGCGCGCTCCGTCCCCTACCCTTCGAACGGGTGGCCGCGAAGCTGGCGCCTAGTCGAAGTAGACGCGCGCGCTCCGTCCCCTACCCTTCGAACGGGTGGCAGCGAAGCTGGCGCCCAAGTCGAAGTAGACGCGCGCGCTCCGTCCCCTACCCTTCGAACGGGTGGCGGCGAAGCTGGCGCCTAGTCCAAGTAGACGCGCGCGCTCTGTTCTTTACCCTTCAAACGGGTGGCAGCGAAGCTGGCGCCCAAGTCGAAGTAGACGCGCGCGCTCCGTCCCCTACCCGTCGAACGGGTGGGGGCGAAGCTGGCGCCTAGTCGAAGTAGACGCACGCGCTCCGTCCCCTACCCTTCGAACGGGTGGCCGCGAAGCTGGCGCCTAGTCGAAGTAGACGCGCGCGCTCCGTCCCCTACCCTTCGAACGGGTGGCGGCGAAGCTGGCGCCTAGTCGAAGTAGACGCGCGCGCTCCGTCCCCTACCCTTCGAACGGGTGGCGGCGAAGCTGGCGCCTAGTCGAAGTAGACGCGCGCGCTCCGTCCCCTACCCTTCGAACGGGTGGCGGCGAAGCTGGCGCCCAAGTCCATGTAGACGCGCGCGCTCCGTCCCCTACCCTTCGAACGGGTGGCGGCGAAGATGGCGCCTAGTCGAAGTAGACGCGCGCGCTCCGTACCCTACCCTTCGAACGGGTGGCGGCGAAGCTGGCGCCTAGTCGAAGTAGACGCGCGCGCTCCGTCCCCTACCCTTCGAACGGGTGGCCATGAAGCTGGCGCCTAGTCGAAGTAGACGCGCGCGCTCCGGGGCTGTTGTGACCTTGTAGTCCCGTAGTGCGCTTTTAATGGCGGCTGGAATTACGCCGACGCCTGGCCTGGCAGAAGCCAGGCTGTCGCGTCGTGCAATCTGCCATGCTGCAGGTGGGGCACGTGGCGACTCACGACTGGTGCGTCGTGGGATGTGAGCGGTTGGCGGGGCGGTGTCCAACTTTGGCGGTGTGGACTTTGTGCTCCGGGCGTCCTGCGCAACGTTGTTTCCTGTGTCCGCCTCGCCAGGGCAGTGGGCGTCCGGCTGGACGCGGTGGTGGTTCTATTACACCGTGACCGACAAGAGCAGAATGCAGCGCCTAGTCGAAGTAGACGTGCGCGCTCCGTCCCCTACCCTTCGAACGGGTGGCGGCGAAGCTGGCGCCTAGTCGAAGTAGACGCGCGCGCTCCGTCCCCTACCCTTCGAATGGGTGGCGACGAAGCTGGCGCCTAGTCGAAGTAGACGCGCGTGCTCCGTCCCCTACCCTTCGAACGGGTGGCGGCGAAGCTGGCGCATAGTCGAAGTAGACGCGCGCGCTCCGTCCCCTACCCTTCGAACAGGTGGCAGCGAAGCTGGCGCCCAATTCGAAGTAGACGCGCGCGCTCCGTCCCCTACCCTTCGAACGGGTGGCAGCGAAGCTGGCGCCTAGTCGAAGTAGACGCGCGCGCTCCGTCTCCTACCCTTCGAACGGGTGGCAGCGAAGCTGGCGCCTAGTCGAAGTAGACGCGCGCGCTCCGTCCCCTACCCATCGAACGGGTGGAGGCGAAGCTGGCGCCTAGTCGAAGTAGACGCGCGCGCTCCGTCCCCTGCCCTTCGAACGGGTGGCGGCGAAGCTGGCGCCTAGTCGAAGTAGACGCGCGCGCTCCGTCCCCTACCCTTGGAACGGGTGGCCGCGAAGCTGGCGCCTAGTCCAAGTAGACGCGCGCGCTCCGTTCTTTACCCTTCGAACGGGTGGCCGCGAAGCTGGCGCCCAAGTCGAAGTAGACGCGCGCGCTCCGTCCCCTACCCTTCGAACGGGTGGCAGCGAAGCTGGCGCCTAGTCGAAGTAGACGCGCGCGCTCCGTCCCCTACCCGTCGAACGGGTGGCGGGAAGCTGGCGCCTAGTCGAAGTAGACGTGCGCGGTCCGTCCCCGACCCTTCGAACGGGTGGCGGCGAAGCTGGAGCCAAGTCGAAGTAGACGCGCGCGCTCCGTCCCCTACCCTTCGAACGGGTGGCGGCGAAGCTGGCGCCTAGTCGAAGTAGACGCGCGCGCTCCGTCCCCTACCCTTCGAACGGGTGGCGGCGAAGCTGGCGCCTAGTCGAAGTAGACGCGCGCGCTCCGTCCCCTACCCTTCGAACGGGTGGCGGCGAAGCTGGCGCGTAGTCGAAGTAGACGCGCGCGCTCCGTCCCCTACCCTTCGAACAGGTGGCAGCGAAGCTGGCGCCCAATTCGAAGTAGACGCGCACGCTCCGTCCCCTACCCTTCGAACGGGTGGCAGCGAAGCTGGCGCCTAGTCGAAGTAGACGCGCGCGCTCCGTCCCCTACCCTTCGAACGGGTGGCAGCGAAGCTGGCGCCTAGTCGAAGTAGACGCGCGCGCTCCGTCCCCTACCCATCGAACGGGTGGAGGCGAAGCCGGCGCCTAGTCGAAGTAGACGCGCGCGCTCCGTCCCCTGCCCTTCGAACGGGTGGCGGCGAAGCTGGCGCCTAGTCGAAGTAGACGCGCGCGCTCCGTCCCCTACCCTTCGAACGGGTGGCCGCGAAGCTGGCGCCTAGTCCAAGTAGACGCGCGCGCTCCGTTCTTTACCCTTCGAACGGGTGGCCGCGAAGCTGGCGCCCAAGTCGAAGTAGACGCGCGCGCTCCGTCCCCTACCCTTCGAACGGGTGGCAGCGAAGCTGGCGCCTAGTCGAAGTAGACGCGCGCGCTCCGTCTCCTACCCGTCGAACGGGTGGCGGGAAGCTGGCGCCTAGTCGAAGTAGACGTGCGCGGTCCGTCCCCGACCCTTCGAACGGGTGGCGGCGAAGCTGGAGCCTAGTCGAAGTAGACGCGCGCGCTCCGTCCCCTACCCTTCGAACGGGTGGCGGCGAAGCTGGCGCCTAGTCGAAGTAGACGCGCGCGCTCCGTCCCCTACCCTTCGAACGGGTGGCCGCGAAGCTGGCGCCTAGTCGAAGTAGACGCGCGCGCTCCGTCCCCTACCCTTCGAATGGGTGGCGACGAAGCTGGCGCCTAGTCGAAGTAGACGCGCGTGCTCCGTCCCCTACCCTTCGAACGGGTGGCGGCGAAGCTGGCGCATAGTCGAAGTAGACGCGCGCGCTCCGTCCCCTACCCTTCGAACAGGTGGCAGCGAAGCTGGCGCCCAATTCGAAGTAGACGCGCGCGCTCCGTCCCCTACCCTTCGAACGGGTGGCAGCGAAGCTGGCGCCTAGTCGAAGTAGACGCGCGCGCTCCGTCTCCTACCCTTCGAACGGGTGGCAGCGAAGCTGGCGCCTAGTCGAAGTAGACGCGCGCGCTCCGTCCCCTACCCATCGAACGGGTGGAGGCGAAGCTGGCGCCTAGTCGAAGTAGACGCGCGCGCTCCGTCCCCTGCCCTTCGAACGGGTGGCGGCGAAGCTGGCGCCTAGTCGAAGTAGACGCGCGCGCTCCGTCCCCTACCCTTGGAACGGGTGGCCGCGAAGCTGGCGCCTAGTCCAAGTAGACGCGCGCGCTCCGTTCTTTACCCTTCGAACGGGTGGCCGCGAAGCTGGCGCCCAAGTCGAAGTAGACGCGCGCGCTCCGTCCCCTACCCTTCGAACGGGTGGCAGCGAAGCTGGCGCCTAGTCGAAGTAGACGCGCGCGCTCCGTCCCCTACCCGTCGAACGGGTGGCGGGAAGCTGGCGCCTAGTCGAAGTAGACGTGCGCGGTCCGTCCCCGACCCTTCGAACGGGTGGCGGCGAAGCTGGAGCCAAGTCGAAGTAGACGCGCGCGCTCCGTCCCCTACCCTTCGAACGGGTGGCGGCGAAGCTGGCGCCTAGTCGAAGTAGACGCGCGCGCTCCGTCCCCTACCCTTCGAACGGGTGGCGGCGAAGCTGGCGCCTAGTCGAAGTAGACGCGCGCGCTCCGTCCCCTACCCTTCGAACGGGTGGCGGCGAAGCTGGCGCATAGTCGAAGTAGACGCGCGCGCTCCGTCCCCTACCCTTCGAACAGGTGGCCGCGAAGCTGGCGCCCAATTCGAAGTAGACGCGCACGCTCCGTCCCCTACCCTTCGAACGGGTGGCAGCGAAGCTGGCGCCTAGTCGAAGTAGACGCGCGCGCTCCGTCCCCTACCCTTCGAACGGGTGGCAGCGAAGCTGGCGCCTAGTCGAAGTAGACGCGCGCGCTCCGTCCCCTACCCATCGAACGGGTGGAGGCGAAGCCGGCGCCTAGTCGAAGTAGACGCGCGCGCTCCGTCCCCTGCCCTTCGAACGGGTGGCGGCGAAGCTGGCGCCTAGTCGAAGTAGACGCGCGCGCTCCGTCCCCTACCCTTCGAACGGGTGGCCGCGAAGCTGGCGCCTAGTCCACGTAGACGCGCGCGCTCCGTTCTTTACCCTTCGAACGGGTGGCCGCGAAGCTGGCGCCCAAGTCGAAGTAGACGCGCGCGCTCCGTCCCCTACCCTTCGAACGGGTGGCAGCGAAGCTGGCGCCTAGTCGAAGTAGACGCGCGCGCTCCGTCTCCTACCCGTCGAACGGGTGGCGGGAAGCTGGCGCCTAGTCGAAGTAGACGTGCGCGGTCCGTCCCCGACCCTTCGAACGGGTGGCGGCGAAGCTGGAGCCTAGTCGAAGTAGACGCGCGCGCTCCGTCCCCTACCCTTCGAACGGGTGGCGGCGAAGCTGGCGCCTAGTCGAAGTAGACGCGCGCGCTCCGTCCCCTACCCTTCGAACGGGTGGCCGCGAAGCTGGCGCCTAGTCGAAGTAGACGCGCGCGCTCCGTCCCCAACCCTTCGAACGGGTGGCAGCGAAGCTGGCGCCTAGTCGAAGTAGACGCGCGCGCTCCGTCCCCTACCCTTCGAACGGGTGGCGGCGAAGCTGGCGCCTAGTCGAAGTAGACGCGCGCGCTCCGTCCCCTACCCTTCGAACGGGTGGCCGCGAAGCTGGCGCCTAGTCGAAGTAGACGCGCGCGCTCCGTCCCCTACCCATCGAACGGGTGGCGGCGAAGCTGGCGCCTAGTCGAAGTAGACGCGCGCGCTCCGTCCCCTGCCCTTCGAACGGGTGGCGGCGAAGCTGGCGCCTAGTCGAAGTAGACGCGCGCGCTCCGTCCCCTACCCTTCGAACGGGTGGCCGCGAAGCTGGCGCCAAGTCCAAGTAGACGCGCGCGCTCCGTTCTTTACCCTTCGAACGGGTGGCAGCGAAGCTGGCGCCCAAGTCGAAGTAGACGCGCGCGCTCCGTCCCCTACCCTTCGAACGGGTGGCAGCGAAGCTGGCGCCTAGTCGAAGTAGATGCGCGCGCTCCGTCCCCTACCCGTCGAACGGGTGGCGGCGAAGCTGGCGCCTAGTCGAAGTAGACGCGCGCGCTCCGTCCCCAACCCTTCTAACGGGTGGCCGCGAAGCTGGCGCCTAGTCGAAGTAGACGCGCGCGCTCTGTCCCCTACCCTTCGAACGGGTGGCGGCGAAGCTGGCGCCTAGTCGAAGTAGACGCGCGCGCTCCGGGGCTGTTGTGACCTTGTAGTCCCGTAGTGCGCTTTTAATGGCGGCTGGAATTACGCCGACGCCTGGCCTGGCAGAAGCCAGGCTGTCGCGTAGTGCAGTCTGCCATACTGCAGGTGGGGCACGTGGCGACTCACGACTGGTGCGTCGTGGGATGTGAGCGGTTGGCGGGGCGGTGTCCAACTTTGGCGGTGTGGACTTTGTGCTCCGGGCGTCCTGCGCGACGTGGTTTCCTGTGTCCGCCTCGCCAGGGCAGTGGGCGTCCGGCTGGACGCGGTGGTGGTTCTATTACACCGTGACCGACAAGAGCAGAATGCAGTGCCGAGGCGGGCCGATCTCGTTTAATAGCACGCCGAGTTTGAAGGCGGAGATTGACGACACGCGAAAGCTACAGAGCCTCGTCGGTGTCGCCCGTCGAATGAGCGTGCGCGACCTAGCCGAGGAGTTCACGATGCATGGGGCGGCGCCACTCTCCTCCCGGGGGAAGTATGTTGTGCCGAATGGCCTCCGCGAGGACGGGTTCGAACCATGTGTGTCTCGGGTGCTTCCGCCCCTTGTAAGTCGCCCATCGTGTCATTGTATCTGTTTGGCTTCCGCCTAACTGACGTGATCTCCTGCGCAGTGACTCGGCTAGAAGATGCGGAGCGCGTGGTTACGGCGCTCCTCGGCCCGTATACGCTTAAGGAGCACCGGGCTCGCGAGGCCGCGGTGAAGGCGGCTAAGCAGGGGCGGATAAACCGCACCTGCGAGGCTGTAGGCATTGCCGTGCCCGAGCGCATGGTGCCGGAAGAGCTTCCCGCCGGGACTCCCGACGCTCAGGACGGTGATAGCCCCGCGGGGGGCTGTCTTCGCGACGCCGGGCCCGTTCCCCGGCTGCTGTATGCGACCCGGTAGCCCCCCCGGCGGCTAGCTTAGCTGAGGCGGAGCGTGCGACCGGCGGTGGGCCTGGCCACACTGCTTCGGAGGGGCGCGCCGCCGCGGATTCCCCGACATTTTCTACCGATGCCCACGAGCCCGTGCTCGGGCTCGCGGCCACCGCTGAGTTGGCACCCGTCAACCCGGAGGGTGGCGTCGTCCCCGGCGAGCAAACCACGGGGGATGGTGCGTTATCACCCGTAGTGGCCGACGAGGGCGTGCCCCCCGCGGAGGAAACCGCGGGGGCGGCAATGACCGGAGCTGGTTCTGCCGTGGAAGAATCGCATGCGTCACCGCAAGCGAAACGCCCTCGGACGCAGTCCCCCCCGCCAACGGGGGGTCGATACGCTGTTGCGGGGCCTTGCCGTGGGATTACGGCGGCTGGCGCGGCCGAGAAGACCTTCTCCCCAACCGTCGAGGCGCCCGCGTCCCCCTGGGTGGTCCTACCGTGACGAGGGGCGCAGGAGGTAGGTGTGAGTCCCTTTCTTCCCCTGACTTCGCGAGACTTTCTCCGATCTGCTCGCTCATTCTGCCGACATCAGGCGAGACGACGTCTCCTGTACGTGGCGAAGGATCGAGCAGCGGAGGTATGCGCGAAGTCGGGAGCCGCGTGCAGGATGCCCCGCCGGTGTCCATTGCTGCTGATTTGTTGTTCCTGTCAGACGCTTGCCCTCAGCCGGTCCTTTGACGAGGCCCGCGTTCGGGAGCAGAGGGCTCTGGAAGCCAACCTCCGCGAAGCAAACACTGCTATCGCCGCGAAGGATGAAGAACTTCGCGCGCTGGAGGACGCCCTTGTGGCCGCACAAGTTGCGGTCACGGAAGCGCGGGACGCCGCGGCTGGGGAACGTGCCGCCTTCGTGCAGCAGATCTCCGTCCTAGAAGGGCAGAACGCCCAGCTGGCGGAGGCTGCTGCCGAGAACCGCCTTGCCTTGGAAAATGCATCTGTGTCGGCGTGGCGGGCCATGGAGTCTCTGAACCAGGCCCTTCGAGATCTGTGCGTCCGAGTGCCGGATACTACGCACAGGCCGGAGGCCCTGTCGGAGACGCTCGGGCTGATCGAGGAGGGGGCCGGCGTTGCTCTTCGTGGCGCCAGGACCTTTGGCGAGCACTACGGCTATGTTGGTGCGTGCTTCGCCCTCGCCCTGCTTCATACTCGTGGGTGTAGGCATACCCACGAGCTAGCGAATCCTCAACTGGATCTTCCCGACCAACCAGAGGTTATGTCGGACGCCATTCGCTCCATTGGGGCTAGCCTGCAGAACTTCCACCAACGGATCTGGGGCCGCTTCGGGGAAGGTGCAGCGAGAGTCGCCGTGCAGCGGACGTTGCATGGGGAGGGGGACCTCCTCCAGTGGCTTAAAGGGGTCCTTCAGTGCCGCGGCGACGACGGCGCGGGCTCGTCCGCACCGCGCCAAGGCTGAGCGGTTGGTCGGGTGGTGCAGGGGGATGATGTACTGGTTCTTACGCATGTGACCATGTTGAAGGAACGCGCGTAGGCTACGATAGCAGAAAATAAAAAATTTCTACCGCGCACACCAGGACATCATGCTAAGGAGGGATCATAGATCGTTACCACTAGACGCGCAGCGCAGCGGAAGAAGAGTTGGAGAAGCCGATCCAACCACGCGCGTCGAGGTAGTAGTGGAAGTAGCCGATCGTCCCGAACAGATCGTCTCCTCCACGCGATCAACCACACCACGAGCAGATCCAATATGTATTTTGTTGATGCCGATCAACGCCGCAACGAGCAGCGCCTCCACCGGTATCCACACGTCCGGGGCTGGAACGCCGATCGCGAGTGTACCAGCACTCGCGAGCGGCTAGGGTTTGGCTCGGGAGGTGGCGGCTAGGGTTTTGCTCGGGAGGAACAGATGCGTGTATCCCTCAGCCCCCCCGCCTCCAAATATATAGACCTCCTCACTTGGGCCTCGTGGACCGAGGCCCAATAGGAGTCTATCCGGATCTCTATCCGAATTGAGCCCACATCCGAATCACATTCGAATTAGTGTTCCAACCCGTTAAGTGTGCGACCCTGTAGGTTCACGTATACTTGGTCGCGACCCGGAAACACCTTTCCGGTCACCCTGTTAATAGCGGCCTCTAGCAAGACATATTAACCCCAAAGTATACGTAAAGATCATATCGGCTGAACCTGTAATGTTCTCATGTACGAATCCTTTTGCCTCACGATATAGATTAAGCTCAAGGCGAGACCTGTGTCATCCTCTTAATGGCTCAATCACTCTCTCGATTCCGTGATGGATTATAAACTTGTGATTGACTCCTCAATCACATTGGCATGGCCATGCACTTTCATAATCCATTACATCGAGGGGCCCAGAGATATCTCTCCCACAAGGAGGGGCAAATTCTATCTTGATCATTCACATCCCACTACATGTTTCATAGCAAACCCGAAGACTACTTTTATGACTACCCAGTTACGGAGTAGTGGTTAGTAGTCCCAAAATAGGCTACTACGCATGTTGGGAACCATGATGATCTCAAGTCTAACGATTCTACATAAACACTACTTGAGACCAACTAATGACACATGGAATCTCTGCAGTGTCTCATGGCGGGTCTATCCAACATATGTTCACTAACACATGTCCATATTATTGATTTGGTATCTCCATACCATGATCCATGAGACATGATCATCAATCAATACATATGCTGATCTTTGAATCATATTTGTTCCTCATATGATATATGATCATGGATCATTTAGAAATAGCAACATTTTGGCATTAAGAGTCTCATGAATAAGTCACATACTCATTGATCAATAATGATAATGTCTATTTCAAGGAACAAAGCAATGTATCATAAACATAGTATGTGATATATTCAACATCTCCATGTTGCCTCTAGGGCATATCACCAACAGTCTCCCACTTGCACTAGAGTCAACCATGTAGGTATCTAATACCCATTGCCCTAGTGTGAGCCTCATGCTTTGGCTGGGGAAGCGGCTTTGTCAACGGATCTGCAATGTTCAAATCCGTTTGTACTTTGCATATCTTCACATCGCCTCTCTCCACAATCTCGCGGATGAGATGAAATCGCCGTAGGATGTGCTTGGACTTCTGGTGCGATCTAGGCTCCTTGGCTTGCGCAATGGCCCCACTATTGTCACAGTAGAGGTCCATTGGGCTGGAGGCACTAGCCACCACACCAAGCTCAGAAACAAATTTCTTGATCCAAACAGCCTCTTTAGCAGCTTCAGAAGCTGCTATGTACTCGGCCTCTGTTGTAGAATCAGCAACCGTCTCCTGCTTGGAACTCTTCCAGCTCACCGCACCGCCATTCAGGCAGAACACAAATCCAGATTGCGATCTAAAATCATCTTTGTCAGTTTGGAAGCTAGCATCGGTGTAACCATTTACAACGAGCTCTTCCTCACCCACATAGACGAGGAACACATCTTTAGTTCTTCTCAAGTACTTCAAGATGTTCTTTACGGCAATCCAGTGACTTTCACCTGGATCTGACTGGTATCTACTTGTAGCACTTAAAGCATACGAGACATCTGGACGTGTACAAAGCATGGCATACATAATGGATCCCATAGCCGAAGCATATGGAATCGCATTCATTTTATCCCGCTCATCAGGTGTACTAGGACACTGACTCTTGCTAAGATGTATACCATGTGACATAGGTAGGAAGCCTTTCTTGGAATCCTTCATGTTGAACCTTTTCAACACCTTGCAATGTACGTATCTTGGCTTAATCCAATTAGCCTTCTTGATCTATCCCTATAGATCTTGATGCCCAGAATATATGCCGCCTCTCCTAAGTCTTTCATAGAGAAACTATTTTTCAATGAAGACTTAACAGATTCGAGCATAGGAATGTCATTTCCGATCAGTAATATGTCATCCACATATAAGACCAGAAACACGAGTGCGCTCCCACTAGCCTTTTTGTAAACACAAGGCTCTTCTTCGTTCTTGATGAAACCAAACCCTTTGATTACTTCATCAAAACGAATGTTCCAACTCCGAGATGCCTGCTTTAATCCATAAATGGATCTTTGCAGCTTGCATATCTTTCCAACTGATTGCGGATCGACAAAACCCGTGGGCTGTGTCATGTACACATCCTCACTCAGATTTCCATTAAGAAAAGCTGTTTTGACATCCATTTGCCATATTTCATAGTCGAAATATGCAGCAATCGCTAGAATGATCCGAATAGACTTTAGCATTGCGACGGGCGAAAAAGTTTCATCATAATCAACACCTTGAATTTGTTTGAAACCTTTGGCCACCAATCGCGCTTTATAGATGTGAACATTTCCATCTATGTCTATCTTTTTCTTGAAAATCCATTTGCACTCAATGGTTTTAACACCATCAGGTGGATCAACCAAGTTCCAAACTTGATTACTGTGCATGGATTCAATTTCGGATCTCATGGCTTCAAGCCATTTCTCAGAGTCTGGTCCCACCATCGCTTCTTCATAGGTCTTAGGCTCATCGTTGTCTAACAACAATATGTCCCGTTGTTGAGTAGTCAAGAACATGTACCTCTCAGGTGCACGACGTGACCTCTCTGACCTACGTGGTGCCGGTGTGTCCACAACAGGTTCTTCAACAGTTTGTTCATCCTGTTGTGGTTCTGTAGGAGCTGAAACGTTTTCAGGTGTTTCCCGAATTTCTTCAAGTTGCACCATGCTCCCACTATCCCTTCTTGAGAGAAACTCTTTCTCTAAGAAGACACCATGCCGGGCGACAAACACTTTGCCTTCTCCTTGATTATAGAAGTAATTTCCTTTTGTTTCCTTAGGATACCCGATAAAGAAGCATTTATCAGATTTAGGACTGAGCTTATCAGATTGTAAACGTTTTACATAAGCCTCACATCCCCAAATCTTAAGAAAAGACAAGCTAGGACGTTGTCCTGTCCACATCTCATATGGTGTCTTTTCTACTGATTTTGATGGAACCCTGTTTAGTGTGAAAGCGGCTGTTTCAAGAGCGTACCCCCAAAAAGACAACGGAAGATCACTTTGGCTCATCATGGAGCGCACCATATCTAATAAGGTGCGATTTCTCCGTTCAGATACCCCATTCCATTGAGGTGTTCCTGGCGGAGTCAATTGTGGAACAATTCCACAATCCTTCAGATGATTGCCAAACTCATGGCTCAAATACTCGCCTCCACGATCAGATCGTAGAAACTTGATTGTCTTGCCTAAATGATTTTGCACTTCATTTTGGAATTCTTTGAACTTTTCAAAGGATTCAGACTTATGCTTCATCAGGTAGATATACCCATATCTACTAAAATCATCAGTAAAAGTTATGAAGTACTGAAAACCACCTCTGGCTGTTGAGCTCATTGGTCCACATACATCAGAATGTACGAGTGCCAATAAGTCACTTGCCCGTTCACCTTGACCGGTGAAAGGTGCCTTTGTCATCTTGCCAAGTAAACAAGATTCGCATGTCTCAAATGATTCAAAATCAAATGAGTGCAGAATACCATCTCTATGGAGCTTCTCCATGCGTTTCTCATTTATGTGACCTAAGCGACAGTGCCAAATAAACGTGGGATTCAAATCATTCGAACGTTGCCTCTTTGCATTAATGTTATAGACCGGTGACTCTTCAAGAGTAAGAACATATAACCCATTCACCAATGGAGTATGACAATAGAACATATCTTTGAAATAAAGAGAACAACCATTGTTCACAGATCTAAAGTCATAACCTTCTGCTTGCAAACATGAAGCAGAAATAATGTTCTTGGAAAGAGATGGAACACAATAACAATTATTCAATTCCAAAACTAATCCTGAAGGTAAAGACAATGGCATGGTGCCAACAGCGACCGCAGCAACTTTTGCTCCATTGCCAACGCGAAGATCCACTTCGCTCCTCCTCAAACTTCTACTTCTTCTTAGCCCCTGCAACGATTTGCAAAGGTGAGCAACCGATCCGGTATCAAATACCCAAGAATCAGTGGATGAAGTAGCAAGATTGATCTCTATAACATTTATACCTGGAGAGGAAGTCGTACTTCCCTTCTTCTTCTCAAGATCCTCCAAGTACTTTGGGCAGTTCCTTTTCCAATGACCTGATTGCTTACAGTAGTAACAATCTGCATTAGGAGCAGCGCCCTTCTTGACTTGCTTGGCCTTAGAACTGCTCGCGATCTCATCGGGAGCTAACTTTCTTTTGACCGCGCCTTTCTTGACATTGGGCTTGCCCTTGCCTTTCTGCATCATCATCACATGATTGCTGCTTTTCTTAATGCTTTCCTCGGCAGCTTTTAGCATCCCATGCAACTCTGCCAAGGTCTTATCCATGTTGTTCATGTGATAGTTCAGTATGAATGGCTCAAAGCTCGGGGGGAGCGACTGGAGAATCACATCAGTAGCCAACTCTTGGCTAAGGGGAAAACCAAGCTTTTCCAGACTCTCAATGTAGCCAATCATCTTAATCACATGAGGGCTGACGGGATTCCCTTCTGCAAGCCTGCACGCAAACAAGGACTTTGAAGTGTTGAACCTCTCAGCCCTTGCTTGGTTCTCAAACATACCACGCAACCCCACAATGATATTGTAGGCATCTGTGTTCTCATATTGCTTCTGAAGCTCAGAGGACATTGTGGCAAGCATGAGACAGCTCACATCAAGGTAATCATTCGTTTGCTTCTCATAATCTCTCCGTGCAGCCGCAGTAGCATTATCAGGCAAGTCATCAGGATAATGAGACTCAAGGACATACTCCTTGCGCTCTTGCTTGAGAACAATTCTCAAGTTGCGATACCAATCCATAAAGTTCGTTCCATTGAGTTTTTCTTTCTCAAGAATAGATCGCAAATTAAAAGAACTGGATGCGGCATTAGTTGACATGATCTACAACAAAGAATATGCAAAGTTTAGCACTATGTTTATGTTCATCTTTTATTAAACTATTTAACAAAAGACTCCCACTATGTGTTTTGCAACAAAACTCCCTCTAAGTTACATAGTGGGTCAAGATCCTCATTTCACTAATTCCTAGTGAGCTTTGGCATCACGGCTAGAAAACTAGTGACATGGGTAAGCAACACCTTGCTAATCACATCCCTATGTGACTCTTGCTTGTTGGGTGACATCAACATGCCCCGGCCCCAACCTATGCCCCAAGGTCCAAAACTGTTTTGATAACCTTGTTAAGTAAACCAAATGCTTCCGCATGTAGATGTCCGACATCTACCCCAAATAATGATGATAACCGACGGCACTCTTGTCACATCCCAAATTTTGGCTTTTTGAAAAATTTAAATTCAAATTAATTATTTTAAGGTAATTGGATTTTACTTGGCTTTTATTTGCCTTTCTGGTTTTTTTCTAGAATTTAAAAACTATTTTTAGAGCTTAAAAAGTAATTCAAAATATGAAAATTAAATATCAACAGTAGTTGGAAATAATTTTATTTAGTCCAAAATATGTCCAGGAGCTTCTGTGAATTTTTCTGAAATTTTTGGAGGTATTTGCATATTTTTCTGAGGCCTAAATAATTTTCTAGCCTTTTCTGAAAATCTAAATCAAATTCTGAAAATAAAATCCCTCCTTTTTCCTCCGGCCGACGCGTGGACGGCCTAGATCCGCCCACGTCGCCGCTCGGCCGATCCCGGCCGCACTTCCCTCTCCCTCGCTGTCCAGCGGGCCCGGCCCGTCAGCCGGCGGCCCCGCCTTCCCCTCCTCCGCGCCCGACGCGTGGACGGCTCGGATGAGCCGCGTCCCCGCGCCCGGCATCGATCCACCGTTCCCTCCCACTTAACTCGTCCCCGCCGCCCGATCCGCCCTCGGGCCACGCGGCTGCCATCCACACCCCGCTCCCGCATCTCTCTGACCGCGGACCCCGCCCGTCAGTGTCACGCGCCTCCGCTCCCGCTGCCACCCCGGCCCCGCACGTCAGAGCCGTCGTCTCCCCCCGCGGAGACGCCTTCCTTTCTCTCCTCCCCTTTCCTTTCTCGCCGGCCGACCGTACCCGAGCCGAATCCGGCCGTTTCCCTCTGTCTTCTCTCCGGTTTTGGAAGCCCCGGACGTCGCCGCGACCGAATCCCCGATCTTCCGGGCTCCCCTTCCATCGGCGCCCCCTCTTTCCCGTTTCTCCCCTTTCCTTCCTTTTCCTGGCCGACACACCGGCGAGCGATTGCGCGCCCGTGTCCCCTCCTCCGCCCTATAAAAGCCCCCCCTTGGCTCCGCCTTCTCCCGCACCACCTCCTAGAGCGCTCCACCACAACCCCCGAGCCTCGAGCGCCGTCGCACCGAGAAGTTCCCGTGCGCGCCCGGTAAGTCGCCGACGAGCAATCGCCGCCGCCTCAGTGACCCCCGGAGCCCGCCGTCGCCACCCCGAGCATCCTTGCGCCCGGGCGATCCTCCCCGACACCTCGGCCGCCCCTCCCCGTCACCGGAGCGCCGTCGCACCAGGAGACCCGAGCCGCGCCGACGCCTTCTTCGCCGCCGGCCATCTCCGCTCACCCCCGAGCCTCGCCGACCCCTCCAACCGAAGCTCCTCTGCTCCGGGATTGCATTTCACGCATCGCCCGAACGACTCCGGCCTCCCCTCGCCGCCGGCAGCCTCGCCCCCGACCATCTCTGCCCGGCCCCGAAGGTATCCCTCAAAAGGATTGCCTGCCCTATATGGGTAGGCAACGCCTCCCCGCTCACTTGGTTATCACCGCTCGCTCGTAACTCCCCGGCGCGCGTTCGAGTCCTCGGCTCCGCGCGCTGGGTTGAGTTTTTCGTTTGTTTTCCGCGCTGACAAGTGGGTCCCACCCGTCAGCGGCCGCCAGTCGGTGCGGGCCACTGCCGCCTGGGCCCCACCTCTCTGTGCTATCTCTGACAAGTGGGCCCGGAGTCCAGTGGGTCCCACATGTCAGTGACAGCCAGTGGTTACTGTTCAGTGGGCCCCACCTGTCAGTCTCTCAGAATTAAAATAAAAGATTAAAATTTGATATTCCAGTGGGCCCCACCTGTCAGAAATTTCCGAATTTCTCGATTTATTCAAATCTGAGATTTTCAAATGAGCATAACTTTCTCATTTTAACTCCAATTCCAGCCATTCAAATTTCTAAATTCATCTAAAATCATAATCTATCCAACTATGGCCTCTGTTGAATTTTTGGATTTTATTTGAATTTTCTTTTGTATTTATTTGTTTTGTTGCTTCGTCTTTCCTCGCGTAGATTCCAACGTTGTCGACGATCCCTCTTCACAGCAGCAAGAAGACCCAGAAACCCTGCAAGAAGGCAAGTCTCCTTTGATCATTTCGAGCCTATGCTTTTGAAATGTTTTTAAAATATTTTAAATTATGTGCATTGCTATTTACATAAAGTCACTAGTTCAAGTCTTTAGGAATTAGTTATTCCAACTTTGTTATGCCCTCATTTGACATTGATTGCCATGTACCTTGTCACCCTAGAACTTCCTTTGTCTCAATAATGAGATTACTATTAACCTTGTGAATAGTAGATGGGTAGCTTAATGCTTAGTCTTGCTATCTAATAACTTTGGAAAATCTTGAAAATGGGAAATTATGATTTATTATTGAACCCTTGTGTTTGAAAGTGAAGTGGCAATTGGAGTTGTCACTGTGATTTTTAAAATAAAATAAAATTGTGAAAGTTGGTTTAGATTAGGGTGGATGGTTGTTTGGGTTGGTGCAGTAAGCACGAGAACTTGTTAAGTGTATGTTCCACCCTAGTCAATTAAGGACCGACGCTTGTGTTTGTCCAAACTGAGCATTAACCGTACAACCACAAGTCTATATGGGTACGACCTAGCTAACTAACCTATAAAGGTGTAGTTTAGATATCACCAGTGGTGTATTGAGTGCCAGGGTGTACTGGTTACTCATAGTGAGGGACAGGGTTTACTGTACTCATATGGCGCAAGAGGGGGCTTCAGATTGGGCGGATTTAACCCTTCTGCGGTGAAACCTCAGCGGGTGGTCTCTAGCTATACTGGAGTAGGTGAAAGGCTTTGTGATATTTTATCTGGGTCTCATGCCAAAGGAAGCATGTTGACTATTAAGATAATTTATCTCTTGTGGGTAAAGTTGTACAACCTCTGCAGAGTGTAAAACTATTCGAATAGCCGTGCCCACGGTCAAGGGCGGGCAAGGAATGCATTCACATGGTAGATTTCTGGTTTTGGATTTAAAATCAAAAGTTTTGTATTCCGAGGGTGGAGGGAACTCTCGGAAGGGAATCCTGGCGGATGGAGCCAGAGAGGGTGGATGGAACCCGCAGTTTAAAACTTGACCAATGGTAATTGGTTAGCTAGTGTTGGTAGTTGGAACCTTCGCTAGAAAGTTAATTCTGTTAAAACATTTACTTCATTAAAATAATGCCTTCGAAAATAATTAGTAGTAATTAAATTTTAAAATGTTGCTTTGTGCAAAAGAACCATATGGCCTTCTTTGTTAAGCCTTGCATCTATGCATTTTTCCCAAGACTTGCGGAGTACTTTATGTACTCACATGCTACACTTAAAAATAACATCTCAGAGGAAGTTGAAGCTCAAGAAGGTGACTACGACTACTGCTTCGCTTGTGGCTGTGACGGATTCTTCCCGGAGGACTAGGTCGCGCTTCCCCAGTCAACTGCCTGTGGCATATTGATGGGTCTACCTCGAGTTTATTTTTGCTTCCGCTGTGTTTGGATTGTGCGAGGTCTTGAAACCTCATTTGTAATAATGAGACCTTGTGGTCAGTACTCTAATTATTGTAATAAATCGTCGATGGTGATGTTTTCCATTCTGTTTAACTGTGTGCACTAGCTTTGATCTGGGACTAGTGCAGTAGTACACAGAGGGTCCGGGTTTGAGAATCCGGGGGCCCGACAGAGGTGGTATCAGAGTCAATTTGACTGTAGGACGTGACCTAGATTAGGAATGGCAAACCATAAGGACTTATGTTTATAAAAAGAGTATATTAAAAATGTGTAAGCTTCTTTGCTTCTACTCTCTTCCTACTTAGAATCTCGTTCTTGTCTCCAACTCCATTTGTTAAAACTTTTACTAATCTTTTCTTTCACTCAACTTTGTAGATGGCTGGTTCATCCTCCGCTGCCCCGTGGGACTACTACTCACATGGAGAGGATGCTGGAGCATTCGCTAGCCTTCTCCGGCAGCTGATGCAGTGTTTGGAGTACCGTCAGCCGCCCATCTTCAGGGGTCGGAAGACGCGGATCCTGGATCGAGACTCTTGGACGATGGAGGTATTCCTGTATGCACGGGAAGAGGAATTCAAGTCCCACACCTACCCCATCAAGTACCCTCGGTCCCGCTGTTTCGACGCTGTCCAGGACGCAGCACGCCTCGCCATTGACAAGTTGTGCCACCTGCACAAAGATGCTGTACATCAGTCCCCCTTTTGCTTCTTCATCAACCCTCGCCCAGGACAAAGGTATCCAGATCCCTTTGATATTCCAGCTGACGATCCTCGACTGTCACATCAGGTGCAGCTCACCCAGGCGATGGCCGTCACTTATGCTAGAGCTCAGGAGGAGATTGGACAACTTCGGATGCTTCTCACTTCCAGCTACCAGCATTCCGACACGCTTCGCACACAGCTTCTCCAGAGCCAGGCAGCTGAGTTTGAGTTGGGACGTCTCCGGGCCGCAGCCGACTACGCGCCATCTTCACCCGTAGTTGACTACACGCCGTCTTCCCCAGTACCAGCCGTCATCCCCAACAACCCGGCCCCAGCTCGACTTTCAGGACTCCACATCAGACTTACAGCACGCAAGAAAGTGCGACGCCCCAGTCCGCCACCTGTCATTACTCTCAAGAAGCGCAAGCCTTCTCCTTCTCGTTCTCGGTCGACTGCCTCCAGTCGTAACCGTGCCTCGGCCGAGTGTGACTGCTCACGTCACCACGTGAGAGAGCGCCAGGAAGACCTGGAGGAGGATCCAGAAGAGGACCCGGAAGAAGACCCTGAGGAGCGCGTCTTTGGAGAGGATTAGTAGTCTTTTGAGTCCGTAGTACCCAAATAAAATGTCCGCGTCCTTAGAACGCTTATTGTTATGTTTTGGTGTGCTAGATGGACTGTACCAGGCCTATGCGCACTTGTTGTACAGCCATCCTTGGAGTTATCTTGATTTTAATAAAAAGTTTCCCCTAAGTGGTTGCTAGTTCTTTCTTGTGTGTTGGCTTGGGATGTGGTTTAGTTCCCCTAATCTCTTACCTTTGCTATTTCCCTCTTACCTTCTGCTAACCTAAACCGCTTCAGATGGTGAACACGAGGAGCAACCCTGGCAGCAGCCGTGACGCCAACAACCAGCCGGAGGACAACATTCCACCACCTCCTGCTCAGGCCCCCAACTTGGAGCAAATGATGGCTATGCAGCTGCAGTTACTTCAAGCTCTCGCCCAGAACCAAGTGCAGCCAGCCCAGCAGGCACCCAACCAGGCACCCCAGTCTAAATTGGGGGAATTCATGAGGACAAGGCCTCCCACTTTTGCTGGATCAGTGGATCCCTTGGAGGCAGATGATTGGATCAAGGATGTGGAAAGAAAATTGGTCCTAGCTCAGTGCAACGATAATGAAAAGGTGTTGTATGCTGCTCATCAGCTCAAGGGAATGGCTGCCAACTGGTGGGAAAACTACCGCGCCGCCCATCAAAATGCACAAGCCATCACTTGGGAGGAGTTTGTCGAAGCTTTCCGCACTGCCCATATTCCTACGGGAATAATGGAAATGAAGAAGAGAGAATTCTACCAACTACAATAGGGAAACCTCAGTGTTTCCGAATACCTGAACAAGTTCACCCAACTGTCCAGGTATGCATCTGAAGAGGTTACCTCAGAGGCGACCAAGATTTGGAGGTTCACGCAGGGACTTGACCCCAATCTCAAGGTGCAGCTGGTATCCAATGACTTCCCAACCTTCCAGCACCTAGTGAACAAGGCCTTTGTCCAAGAAGATGCTCAGCGCCAGCTGTACGAAAATCGGAAGAGGAAGTTTCAAGCCCAGCAAGGAGCAAGCAGCTCTCGATTCCGCCCCAACGCACCTCACTATCACAAGCTCTCAGAGTCAAGCGTGCCGAGGACTCCCTTTTCAGGACCCCGCCCAAATCCACAAACTCCCCGGGCAAACAATGGTGGCCAATCCCCGCAGAACAAGACTTCAGCAGCAGGAGTGCAGTGCTTTAACTGCAAGAACATGGGGCACTATGCCAGCAACTGTCCCCAGAAACGCCCAGCAATGACTCCAGTTCGTTTCAATCTGGGGACTACGCCAGCAAGAGCTCCGACTGCAGGTCAAGGCCGTGGGGCACCACAAACCCCAAGGACTCCACAAGTGGTGAGCAGAGGGCATCTCAACCATGTGACCGCGGAAGCAGCCCAGGATGCACCTGACGTAGTTCTGGGTAAGTTTCTTGTCAACTCAGTAATTGCATCAGCATTATTTGATTCTGGAGCTTCGCATTCTTTTGTGTCAAAAGATGTGGTTGAAAGGTATAATTGGGATGTGAGTAAACTACAGAACCCCATGCTAGTCCAGTCCCCTGGAAAGGAAATGAGGACTAACACAGTTTGCCTTGACGCAACTGTGGATATAAATGGAGTTAAGTTCTTAGCAAATCTTATTATAATAGACTCCAAGGGTTTAGATGTAATACTTGGAATGGATTGGTTAACCAAGTATAAAGGGCAGATAGATTGTGCTGATCGAGCTGTTACAATCACTAACTCTGATGGGATTCAAGTAAGGTATAAGTCAAACTCCCCTACCCAGAGCAGGTGTAGTTTGAACAGTGTAAAGGGAGTGACTCTGGAAAAAGTACCTATAGTGAGTGAGTACCCAGATGTATTCCCTGAAGATTTGCCCGGAATGCCGCCAGACAGGGAAATAGAGTTTGTCATCAACCTAGTACCTGGAACAGCTCCAATTTCCAAGAGACCTTATCGGATGTCTGCAAATGATTTGGCGGAAGTTAAGAAACAAATTGAAGAGCTGCAGGATAAAGGATTTGTAAGGCCAAGCTCGTCACCTTGGGGAGCACCAGTACTGCTAGTAAAGAAGAAAGATGGTAGTCTTCGCATGTGTGTGGACTATCGATCATTGAATGATGTGACTATTAAGAACAAGTACCCTTTACCCAGAATAGATGATCTGTTTGATCAGTTGAAAGGATCATGTGTATTCTCTAAGATTGACCTTCGATCAGGATATCACCAATTGAAGTTAAGACCAGAGGACATACCCAAGACCGCATTTACCACCCGTTATGGATTGTATGAGTATACAGTGATGTCTTTCGGTCTAACCAATGCCCCAGCATACTTCATGAATCTGATGAATAAGGTGTTCATGGAATATTTGGATAAGTTTGTGGTTGTATTCATCGATGATATTTTGATATATTCCAAGAATGAGGAAGAACACGCAGAACATTTGAGGATAGTTTTGGAAAAGCTCAGAGATAATCAGTTGTATGCCAAGTTCAGTAAGTGTGAGTTTTGGTTGAAGAAAGTAGCTTTCTTGGGCCATGTGATTTCAGCAGGAGGAGTGTCCGTAGACCCTGAGAAAGTAAATGATGTGCTCAACTGGACACAACCAAAGTCAGTATCCGAAATCAGGAGTTTTCTTGGGTTGGCTGGTTACTATCGTCGATTTATTGAAGGATTCTCCAAGCTCGCAAGACCTCTGACCCAGTTGCTGAAGAAGGAAAAGAAGTTTGAATAGAGTAAACCATGTGAGGATAGTTTCCAAGAGTTGAAGAAGAGGTTAACTTCTGCACCAGTGTTGACGCTTCCGGACATTAGGAAGGATTTCGAAGTCTTCTGTGATGCGTCAAGGCAGGGACTAGGCTGTGTACTGATGCAAGAAAGAAAGGTAGTAGCATATGCCTCAAGGCAGCTGCGACCCCATGAAGGAAATTACCCAACGCATGATTTAGAGCTCGCTGCCGTAGTACATGCACTGAAAATATGGAGGCATTACTTGATTGGTAACCGTTGTGAAATTTACACGGATCACAAGAGTTTGAAATATATATTCACTCAACCCGATCTCAACATGAGGCAAAGGAGATGGCTTGAGTTAATAAAGGATTATGATATTGGAATACATTATCACCCAGGAAAGGCTAATGTGGTAGCAGATGCCTTGAGCAGAAAGAGTTATTGTGCCAAGCTGTGGATTAAGGACAGTATGCCTGCCCTTCAAGAAGAGTTCCAACGGCTCAACCTAGAAGTAGTGGAGGAAGGATTTCTAGCCACTTTGGAAGTTCAACCAACCTTAGAAGATCAAATCAGAGCAGCTCAAAAGGAGGACAAGTATGTCCAGGAGATCAAGGATAATATGAAGAAAGGAAAAGCTTCAGGATTTTCAGAGGATGAAAAAGGTACCCTTTGGTTTGGGAAAAGAATTATTGTGCCTGAAAAGAAGGAGGTAAAGGAGTTAATATTAAAGGAAGCCCATGAATCTGGATATTCAATTCACCCTGGGAGCACCAAGATGTACCAAGATCTCAAGGAAAGGTATTGGTGGTCAAGTATGAAACGAGAAATTGCAGAATACGTAGCCTTGTGCGATGTATGCCAACGGATTAAAGCTGAACACTAGAGACCTGCGGGACTTCTGCAGCCATTGCAGATCCCTGAGTGGAAATGGGAAGAAATTGGTATGGATTTTATAACTGGATTACCAAGAACCAAAACAGGGCACGATTCAATTTGGGTTATAGTGGATCGTTTGACAAAAGTCGCCCATTTCATTCCAGTAAAGACCACATACTCCGGGGATAGACTTGCAGAGTTGTACATGTCAAGAATTGTGTGCTTGCATGGGATCCCAAAGAAGATTGTGTCAGATCGAGGAACCCAGTTCACTTCGAGATTTTGGCAAAAGCTACATGAACTTTTGGGCACAAACTTAAACTTCAGTACAGCTTATCATCCACAGACAGATGGTCAAACAGAAGAGTAAATCAAATCCTGGAAGACATGTTGAGAGCTTGTGTACTGGCAAACAAGAGTAATTGGGATCAGAGTTTGCCCTATGCAGAGTTCTCCTACAACAATAGTTATCAATCCAGTTTGCAAATGTCTCCCTTCGAAGCCCTATACGGCAGAAAGTGTAGGACTCCATTGTATTGGAAGGAAACAAGAGAAGGACAAGTGTTTGGACCAGATGTGCTGAAGCAAGCAGAAGAACAAGTTCGTCTAATCCAGGACAGATTAAAAACAGCACAAACCAGACAGAAAAGTTATGCAGACAATCGACGTAGAAGCTTAGAATTCGTACCTGGGGATCATGTTTATTTAAAGGTGTCACCTCTCAAAGGAATGAGACGTTTTGGAGTCAGTGGAAAGCTAGCTCCCAGATTCATCGGACCTTTTCCTGTTGTGGCGAAACGAGGAGAAGTGGCTTACCAGTTGGAGCTTCCACCTCAGCTGTCAAAGGTGCATGACGTCTTCCATGTGTCTCAGCTAAGAAAGTGTCTCAGAGTTCCAGAAGAGCAGATGCCTCTAGATGAAATAAACGTGAAGGAGGACCTCACCTATCCAGAGTATCCAGTCAAGGTATTGGAGGAAGCAGAGCGCCGTACGCGCAGCAAGGTTATCAAGTTCTGTAAAGTGCAGTGGAGCAACCATTCAGAATCGGAAGCAACTTGGGAGCGTGAAGAGGATCTAAAAGAAGAGTTCCCCGACCTTTTTCCCAGTCCATCCGAATCTCGGGGTCGAGATTCTTTCTAAGGGGGGTAGGTTTGTCACATCCCAAAATTTGGCTTTTTGAAAAATTTAAATTCAAATTAATTATTTTAAGGTAATTGGATTTTACTTGGCTTTTATTTGCCTTTCTGGTTTTTTTCTGGAATTTAAAAACTATTTTTAGAGCTTAAAAAGTAATTCAAAATATGAAAATTAAATATCAACAGTAGTTGGAAATAATATCAACCGTCGCCACCCCGAGCATCCTCGCGCCCGGGCGATCCTCCCCGACACCTCGGCCGCCCCTCCCCGTCACCGGAGCGCCGTCGCACCAGGAGACCCGAGCCGCGCCGACGCCTTCTTCGCCGCCGGCCATCTCCGCTCACCCCCGAGCCTCACCGACCCCTCCAACCGAAGCTCCTCTGCTCCGGGATTGCATTTCACGCATCGCCCGAACGACTCCGGCCTCCCCTCGCCGCCGGCAGCCTCGCCCCCGACCATCTCTGCCCGGCCCCGAAGGTATCCCTCAAAAGGATTGCCTGCCCTATATGGGTAGGCAACGCCTCCCCGCTCACTTGGTTATCACCGCTCGCTCGTAACTCCCCGGCGCGCGTTCGAGTCCTCGGCTCCGCGCGCTGGGTTGAGTTTTTCGTTTGTTTTCCGCGCTGACAAGTGGGTCCCACCCGTCAGCGGCCGCCAGTCGGTGCGGGCCACTGCCGCCTGGGCCCCACCTCTCTGTGCTATCTCTGACAAGTGGGCCCGGAGTCCAGTGGGTCCCACATGTCAGTGACAGCCAGTGGTTACTGTTCAGTGGGCCCCACCTGTCAGTCTCTCAGAATTAAAATAAAAGATTAAAATTTGATATTCCAGTGGGCCCCACCTGTCAGAAATTTCCGAATTTCTCGATTTATTTCAAATCTGAGATTTTCAAATGAGCATAACTTTCTCATTTTAACTCCAATTCCAGCCATTCAAATTTCTAAATTAATCTAAAATCATAATCTATCCAACTATGGCCTCTGTTGAATTTTTGGATTTTATTTGAATTTTCTTTTGTATTTATTTGTTTTGTTGCTTCGTCTTTCCTCGCGTAGATTCCAACGTTGTCGACGATCCCTCTTCACAGCAGCAAGAAGACCCAGAAACCCTGCAAGAAGGCAAGTCTCCTTTGATCATTTCGAGCCTATGCTTTTGAAATGTTTTTAAAATATTTTAAATTATGTGCATTGCTATTTACATAAAGTCACTAGTTCAAGTCTTTAGGAATTAGTTATTCCAACTTTGTTATGCCCTCATTTGACATTGATTGCCATGTACCTTGTCACCCTAGAACTTCCTTTGTCTCAATAATGAGATTACTATTAACCTTGTGAATAGTAGATGGGTAGCTTAATGCTTAGTCTTGCTATCTAATAACTTTGGAAAATCTTGAAAATGGGAAATTATGATTTATTATTGAACCCTTGTGTTTGAAAGTGAAGTGGCAATTGGAGTTGTCACTGTGATTTTTAAAATAAAATAAAATTGTGAAAGTTGGTTTAGATTAGGGTGGATGGTTGTTTGGGTTGGTGCAGTAAGCACGAGAACTTGTTAAGTGTATGTTCCACCCTAGTCAATTAAGGACCGACGCTTGTGTTTGTCCAAACTGAGCATTAACCGTACAACCACAAGTCTATATGGGTACGACCTAGCTAACTAACCTATAAAGGTGTAGTTTAGATATCACCAGTGGTGTATTGAGTGCCAGGGTGTACTGGTTACTCATAGTGAGGGACAGGGTTTACTGTACTCATATGGCGCAAGAGGGGGCTTCAGATTGGGCGGATTTAACCCTTCTGCGGTGAAACCTCAGCGGGTGGTCTCTAGCTATACTGGAGTAGGTGAAAGGCTTTGTGATATTTTATCTGGGTCTCATGCCAAAGGAAGCATGTTGACTATTAAGATAATTTATCTCTTGTGGGTAAAGTTGTACAACCTCTGCAGAGTGTAAAACTATTCGAATAGCCGTGCCCACGGTCAAGGGCGGGCAAGGAATGCATTCACATGGTAGATTTCTGGTTTTGGATTTAAAATCAAAAGTTTTGTATTCCGAGGGTGGAGGGAACTCTCGGAAGGGAATCCTGGCGGATGGAGCCAGAGAGGGTGGATGGAACCCGCAGTTTAAAACTTGACCAATGGTAATTGGTTAGCTAGTGTTGGTAGTTGGAACCTTCGCTAGAAAGTTAATTCTGTTAAAACATTTACTTCATTAAAATAATGCCTTCGAAAATAATTAGTAGTAATTAAATTTTAAAATGTTGCTTTGTGCAAAAGAACCATATGGCCTTCTTTGTTAAGCCTTGCATCTATGCATTTTTCCCAAGACTTGCGGAGTACTTTATGTACTCACATGCTACACTTAAAAATAACATCTCAGAGGAAGTTGAAGCTCAAGAAGGTGACTACGACTACTGCTTCGCTTGTGGCTGTGACGGATTCTTCCCGGAGGACTAGGTCGCGCTTCCCCAGTCAACTGCCTGTGGCATATTGATGGGTCTACCTCGAGTTTATTTTTGCTTCCGCTGTGTTTGGATTGTGCGAGGTCTTGAAACCTCATTTGTAATAATGAGACCTTGTGGTCAGTACTCTAATTATTGTAATAAATCGTCGATGGTGATGTTTTCCATTCTGTTTAACTGTGTGCACTAGCTTTGATCTGGGACTAGTGCAGTAGTACACAGAGGGTCCGGGTTTGAGAATCCGGGGGCCCGACAACTCTACTTTGGTAGACCTACCATGCGGTGATCATTATCTTTTGGTGCAACATATGGAAGGGCATGAACACCTAATTTTATGAGGGATTCTATCCTACCAAAGCAACATATCACAAAAACATTGCATAAGAATAAGATAGATAATATCACAGATAAACACATTTAACTGTGAAGTAGTATGGCCCAAAAAATGGTGATCTCCATCTCCATGTAGGTGTAGACGATCTCCATCCTCCACATCACTCCTTTAGGCCACCATGCTTGAAAGCTTGTAACCTCAAAACTAGGCTACTACCTATAATAGCTAGAAATTGAAGATTACAAAGATAGATTCAAGCATTAAGGTCGACACGCAGGTCGTTAAATACAATATAGACAGCTAACAATAGCTGAAATAATCATGACACGCAGGCCATGAACGAATGTTACATGCATCACATACATCTCATACATTCCAATAAGATATAGGGCCATACTATTCACATCATTCTCTGCAAAAACAAGTTAGACGTAGAATCGTATTCTACCTAACGATGTGAACCCAAGACGCTATACAAGGCGGGTACGCACGGAAAAACGATGTGAAATCGCAATGGAAAAACTATTCGGCACAACCACCTTATGCCGATCCGAGACATTCTCTAGGATGCTAGTTTTTCCACTGGGCCGAGGCCATCAGATCCGTAACCTACTAGTATTCGGCATAACCACCCTATGCCGATCCGAGACAATCTCTAGGGCACTAGTATTCCCACTGGCCCGAGGCTATCAGATTCGTATCCTACTAGTATTCGACATAACCACCTTATGCCGATCCGAGACAATCTCTAGGGCACTAGTAGTGATACAATCTGCGCCTCATCCAACCCCTATTCACCGATTGATCTCATCAACCCGTGCTACCATCGATTCATCACATGAACCGACTGATCTAGACTGTAATAGATCCAATCTACTACAACCGCATATCATCATATGCGCTGATCCAGATCGCAAACTAAGCAAGATGGCTCTGATACCACTGAAGGAACGCGCGTAGGCTACGATAGCAGAAAATAAAAAATTTCTACCGCGCACACCAGGACATCATGCTAAGGAGGGATCATAGATCGTTACCACTAGACGCGCAGCGCAGCGGAAGAAGAGTTGGAGAAGCCGATCCAACCACGCGCGTCGAGGTAGTAGTGGAAGTAGCCGATCGTCCCGAACAGATCGTCTCCTCCACGCGATCAACCACACCACGAGCAGATCCAATCTGTAGTTTGTTGATGCCGATCAACGCCGCAACGAGCAGCGCCTCCACCGGTATCCACACGTCCGGGGCTGGAACGCCGATCGCGAGTGTACCAGCACTCGCGAGCGGCTAGGGTTTGGCTCGGGAGGTGGCGGCTAGGGTTTTGCTCGGGAGGAACAGATGCGTGTATCCCTCAGCCCCCCCCCCCCGCCTCCAAATATATAGACCTCCTCACTTGGGCCTCGTGGACCGAGGCCCAATAGGAGTCTATCCGGATCTCTATCCGAATTGAGCCCACATCCGAATCACATTCGAATTAGTGTTCCAACCCGTTAAGTGTGCGACCCTGTAGGTTCACGTATACTTGGTCGCGACCCGGAAACACCTTTCCGGTCACCCTGTTAAAAGCGGCCTCTAGCAAGACATATTAACCCCAAAGTGTACGTAAAGATCATATCGGCCGAACCTGTAATGTTCTCGTGTACGAATCCCTTTGCCTCACGATATAGATTAAGCTCAAGGCGAGACCTGTGTCATCCTCTTAATAGCTCAATCACTCTCTCGATTCCGTGATGGATTATAAACTTGTGATTGACTCCTCAATCACATTGGCATGGCCATGCACTTTCATAATCCATTACATCGAGGGGCCCAGAGATATCTCTCCCATAAGGAGGGGCAAATTCTATCTTGATCATTCACATCCCACTACATGTTTCATAGCAAACCCGAAGACTACTTTTATGACTACCCAGTTACGGAGTAGTGGTTAGTAGTCCCAAAATAGGCTACTACGCATGTTGGGAACCATGATGATCTCAAGTCTAAGGATTCTACATAAACACTACTTGAGACCAACTAATGACACATGGAATCTCTGCAGTGTCTCATGGCGGGTCTATCCAACATATGTTCACTAACACATGTCCATATTATTGATTTGGTATCTCCATACCATGATCCATGAGACATGATCATCAATCAATACATATGCTGATCTTTGAATCATATTTGTTCCTCATATGATATATGATCATGGATCATTTAGAAATAGCAACATTTTGGCATTAAGAGTCTCATGAATAAGTCACATACTCATTGATCAATAATGATAATGTCTATTTCAAGGAACAAAGCAATGTATCATAAACATAGTATGTGATATATTCAACATCTCCATGTTGCCTCTAGGGCATATCACCAACACATGTAACCCCTTTGCTTTTGCAATGGAACCAAGCAGTACTTTATGCTTGGTGTTACCTGCCGCCGGACGCGGAGGACAGGTGTACGCATCTCGTTTATGCTCCGTGGAGTGGCGCGTCCGGAGACTCGCGCGTGCGGAGGCGGACCTCGACGCTACGTCTTATTTAGAGTCCGTGGACTAGTGCGTGCGGAAGCGGACTTCGACGCTACGTCTTTTTTATAGTCTGGAGACTCGCGCGTGCGGAGCTAGGCTCGACGCTACGTCTTATTTAGAGTCCGTGGACTATTGCGTGCGGAGCTAGGCTCGACGCTACGTCTTCTTTGTAGTCCGGAGACTCGCGCGTGCGGAGCTAGGCTCGACGCTATGTCTTATTTAGAGTCCGTGGGCTATTGCGTGCGGAGCTAGGCTCGACGCTACGTCTTCTTTATAGTCCGGAGACTCGCGCGTGCGGAGCTAGGCTCGACGCTACATCTTATTTAGAGTCCGTGGCCTATTGCGTTCGGAGCTAGGCTCGACGCTACGTCTTCTTTATAGTCCGGAGACTCGCGCGTGCGGAGCTAGGCTCGACGCTACGTCTTATTTAGAGTCCGTGGACTATTGCGTGCGGAGCTAAGCTCGACGCTACGTCTTCTTTATAGTCCGGAGACTCGCGCGTGCGGAGCTAGGCTCGACGCTATGTCTTATTTAGAGTCCCTGGACTATTGCGTGCGGAGCTAAGCTCGACGCTACGTCTTCTTTATACTCCGTAGAGTGCGCGCGAAGGCGTCCCCCCGCTGCGTCTTATTTATACTCCGTAGAGTGCGTGCGAGTCTGTGGACTATTGCGTGCGGAGCTAGGCTCGACGCTACGTCTTCTTTATAGTCCGGAGACTCGCGCGTGCGGAGCTAGGCTCGACGCTACGTCTTATTTAGAGTCCGTGGACTATTGCGTGCGGAGCTAGGCTCGACGCTACGTCTTCTTTATAGTTCGGAGACTCACGCGTGCGGAGCTAGGCTCGACGCTACGTCTTATTTAGAGTCCGTGGACTATGTTCTGCTTAGCACGGACAGGGGATGCTCTTGGAACAGCAACCTTTATTGAACTCCCGTTTGCGTGGGCGAGCATCGCCTAACAACGGGCCGGTGGCTCTAAGCCTACTGTGCTGCTTCTAGGCGTAGTACCGCCGCAACCTGTCCGCGTTCCATGTGTGCCGGAAGGCTTGTCCTTCAAGCGTGGCAACGCGGTACGCCCCCTTTGGCAATGCCTCCGTTACGATGTACGGGCCTTCCCACTTGGATTCCAGCTTGCCAACGGTTTCCGCCTGAAGCGCCACTCTGAGGACGAGATCCCCAGGCTTGAACCCCCGCGGGCATATAGAGCGGTCCCGAGTACGCATTGTCTGCCGCGCGTACTTCTCGACGTGGTGGGCTGCGTCTGCCCGTATCCCGTCGAGGAGATCCAAGGACACACGGCGTTCCTCTTCGGGTGCTTGGACGAGGACCCTTCGCGAGCCGGCCTTAATTTCCTCGGGCGTCACTGCTTCGTCGCCGAAGAGGAGCTTGAATGGCGTGAATCCCGTTGGGCGCGTTACCGTTGTGCGAAGGGACCATAGAACGCTGGGAAGCTCGTCTGGCCACTTGCCCTTCGGCAATCCAACCATGCGCTTTTTGATGGCGGCAGAGATGGCGCCATTCGCCCGTTCGACCGCCCCGTTGGACTGGGGATGCCCCACCGAGGCGAATCGGAGGGTGATGCCCATGCTGTCACAATAATCTTTGAAGAGGGCGGCGTCGAACTGCAGGCCATTGTCGACCGTGAGCTCCCGAGGTACCCCGAAGCGACATATGATGTTTTGCCTTAGGAAGCGCTGTATGGCCGCAGAAGTTACTTTGGCCAGAACGATCGCTTCCGGCCACCTGGAGAAATACTCCAGCGCGACTACCACGAACCGGAGGTCCCCTGGAGCTCGGGCAAGTGGTCCTACTATATCGAGACCCCAGCGCGCCAGTGGCCACACCGGGGGGATTGGGTTGAGGCTTGTCGGGGGCCTGCGGATGATGCGCGCCATCCATTGGCACCCTTGGCACCGACGGACGAGGTCCTGGGCGTCGGTGACGGCAGTCGGCCAGTAGAAGCCTTGTCTGAACGCCTTGCCGACTAATGACCTCGGCGCCAGGTGGGATCCGCATACGCCCGCGTGGATTTCCGCCAAGAGTTCCTTTCCTTCCTCAGTCGAGAGGCAGCGCAGGAGCGGCGCGCAAACCCCCTTCTTGTAGAGTGTCCCTTCAAACACTTGGAAGGACCGTGCGCGGTGCTGCAATCGTCGCAGCTCGGCAGGATCCTCCGGCTCGGCGAGGCCTTGTAAGAATTTGAAAATGGGCTCCCGCCAATCTCCTGGCCGATCAATGCGGTGGACAAGTGCCGCGTCCCGGTTGTCCTGCGCGATGGCCGCCTTTGCTAACACCTCGTAGAATTCCCCCTCAGGGGGGGGCAGTTGCTGGCTGGCCGCCTTGGCGAGGGCGTCTGCTTGCTCATTCTCCGCCCGGGGGATGGCCTTGACGGTGACACCCAAAAAGTGCCTTTCCCTCGCCCGTACCGCCGCGAGGTACTTGGCCAACTCAGGGTCCTTGGCTTGATATGACTTGTCCACATGGCCGGCCACCAAGCGCGAGTCGGTGCGGACCAACACCCGTCTCGCGCCGGCTGCCCTGAGCTTCGCCAGGCCAAAGAGCAGCGCCTCGTATTCGGCCGTGTTGTTGGTGGCGGGGAAGGCAAGGCGCGCCGAGTACAGCAAACGCTGTCCCTCGGGTGTGACGATCACCGCCCCTACGCCCGCGCCGGCGACGCTGTAAGCTCCGTCGATTGTAAGCGTCCAGACGGGGTCATCGTGCGTCTGGCCGGGTTGGGCCGGCGGGGTCCATTCGGCGAGGAAATCCGCCAGGACTTGGGATTTAATTGCCGTTCGCGAAGCATACGTCAAGGAGAAGGGAGCGAGCTCGGCGGCCCATTTACCGATACGCCCTGTGGACTCCTTGTTGTGTAGCATCTCTGCCAGGGGGAATGAGGAAGGCACTGTGATCGGGTGAGCCAGAAAGTAATGCCGAAGCTTCCTGGAGGCCATGACCAGCGCGTAGGCGAGCTTCTCAAGCTCCGTGTATCTTGTCTTGGCGCCTTGAAGGGCTTCGGAGACAAAGTAGACAGGCCACTGCATGGCGCCTTCCTCTAAGACGAGGACGGCACTGACCGCGGTAGCTGATGCGGCCAGATAGAGCAGGAGGGGAGCCTTTGGTGTTGGGGCGACCAGAGTGGGGAGGCTTGCCAGGTGCTGCTTGAGCTCGTTGAAGGCCTTCGCGCAGTCTTCGTCCCAACGAAACCCAGCGCACCCGTGAAGTGTCTTGAAAAACGGCAGGCCCCGCTCCGCCGCCCTGGATAGGAAGCGGCTTAATGCTGCCATGCGGCCCGCCAGCCTCTGGACCTCCCTCGTTGTCTTGGGCGGCTCCATACCCAGGATAGCGTCTACTTTGTTGGGGTTCGCCTGGATGCCCCGCCCGGACACGAGGAAACCGAGGAGTTTGCCCACCTGTACCCCGAAGACACATTTGTCGGGGTTGAGCTTGATGCCCGCCTTCCGGAGGTTGTTGAAGGTCTCCTGGAGGTCCCGGCCGTGTAGAGCAAGTTGCCGAGTTTTGACCACCACGTCATCGACATAGGCTTCGACGTTCCTCCCGAGCTGGGCGGCCAGGGCAATGGCGAAGAGGCGGGTGAAGGTAGCGCCTGCGTTCTTCAAGCCAAAGGGCATTCTGACGAAGCAGAACGTCCCAAGTGGTGTGATGAAACTGGTCTTCTCCTCGTCGTCTTCGGCCATGTATACCTGGTGGTAGCCGGAATAGGCGTCCAGGAAACTCATGAGTTCGCACCCAGCAGTGGCGTCAACCAGCTGATCGATGCGCGGCAAGGGGTAGTTGTCCTTCGGGCACGCCTTGTTGAGTGCCGTGAAGTCGATGCACATGCGCCAAGCCCCGCTGGCCTTTTTGACTAGCACCGGGTTAGCGAGCCATTCTGGATGGTGGACCTCGCGGATGACCCCGGCGCGAAGAAGCTTCGCCACCTCCGCTTTGGCCGCCTGCTGCCGATCCATCGACATACGCCGGAGCCTTTGCTTGACCGGCTTGACATCGGGGCGGACCGCCAAACGATGCTGGATTACCGCGCGATCCATGCCCTTGATGTCCTCCGGGGACCATGCGAAGATGTCCACGTTGTTCTGAAGCACTCAGAGTAGCTCCCGTTCGACCCCCGGTGGGAGCCCCTCGCCAATGGAGACAAACTGCCCCTCCGCCTAGAGCGGCACCTTCTTGACGCCACCTTCGGGCCGAGGCTTGGGCGTCCACCCGGGGGCGGAGGGCCCAGCACCGGGCGCGCCGGAGAGGGCATGCACCGGGCGATGCGAGACGCGGCTGCCGCCTCTGGCACGTCTTGCCAGGTCCTGGTCGCCGAAGATGGTGATGACACCCTCCGGGCCCGGGAGCTTTACACACAAGAAGGCGTGGTGCGGGATTGCCTCGAAAGAGTTGATGGCGGGTCGCCCCAGTATGGCGTTGTAGGGGTGCGGGATACCTACGACATCAAAGGTGACATGCTCGGTCCGGATGTTACCTTTGTTGCCCTCCTGACGGAAGGTGACAGGAAGGGAAACGTGCCCCAGGGCCTGCAGCGGTTGACCCCCGAAGCCTTGAAGTGGAGCTCCTGGCTGCTCCAGCCGGCTTCGGGGGATTGCCATGCGGTCGAAGGCGTCTGCGAATAAGATGTTCGCGGAGCTTCCCCCGTCGACAAGGACGCGCTTGACTTCGCAGCATGCTATGTGGGCCTGGATGACTAGAGGGTCTTGGTGAGGGTACTCCACGCCCCTGGCGTCGTTCAAGTCGAAGGTGATGTTGCGGGGCGGCATCCACAGCTGCGGCTGCTCCCCGGGGGCTTTTGAGGAAGAGCCTCCGGTGATGACGTTGACGGTGTGATGCTGCGCGCCCTCCGTTGCGGTGGCCCGTATGGGGCTATCCCTTGGGTGCCCCACATGGGCTTCGGCGGGGGGCCGAGGAGGCGGAGTCCGAGATCCGGCCGTCCCCCTCCGCAGCTCCATCACCGCGATGCATGCCCTTGTGTAATGATCGCCGTAGCCGTGTACCTCGCACCACTTGCCATAGCGCAGAAGCTCCTGCTCTGCGTGGGGTTGGCTGCCGTAGTCAAATCCGCCCTCTAATCCCCGGACTCCCCTCCGTGAGGCGGGGTCGGGTCCTTGGCGGGTGCTCTCGGTGGCGAGGACGTGATGGGCCGCCTGCGACCGGCGTTGGCGGCGCCGAGGTTTGGGCCTACACCGTGACGAGCCTTCCTGTACTCCGTCCTCACTGCCTCGGGGAGGGCCTCCTCGGGGCTTTCGGCTACGGCCCGGCTTCGAGGAGGGGCCACCCGCCCCGACCTCGCGCGGGGGCCGCTCCTCATGGGCGAGGCCGAGGGCGGTGATGTTGCGTCTTCGCGCATCCTCCTCCGCCCGCGCATACTCGTCCATTTTGTCGAAGAGCTTGGCCACTGTCGTAATTGGCCTCCGCGCGTTGTATTCGGCCATCGGGCCCGGGCGTAGGCCCTGTATGGCTGCATTAACGACTGTGGTTTCATTAACATCGTGTACCTGGCCTCGAGTTTTGGCGAAGCGCTTGAAGTAGTCCCGGAGCGTCTCCGAGGGTCCTTGCTTCACAGCGAAGAGTTGGTCCGCATCGATTCGCTCGACATGATATCCTTGAAAGTTGGTACGAAGCAGGTCGCGAAGCTGCTCCCACGCATAGATGGAGCCTGGCTCTATGGTAAAAAACCAAGAGAGCGCCACTCCGTGCAGTGCGAGGGGGAGTCCCTTCGCCTTCGTGGTGTCGTCTCCGCCCGCGGCCTCGATCGCGGTTTCGTACATGCGCACGAACTCGCGAGGATCCGTGTCGCCTTCGTACGGGTCGGTGATGCGAGGGAACTTGAAGTCTTTGGGCCACACGGCCTGCTGCAGCCCCGCCGAAAGCGGGGATTCCGGATCTACGCATCTCAGCGGGACACGGCTAGCCGTGGGGGCATCGCGGCTGTCCAGCTTCTCTGGCGTGGGCTCGGGCGCGACTACTGGCGCGACCTGCTGGCTCCAAGCCTCTTGTATATCTCGGACGGCTCCGCGAAGTCCCCTAGTTCTTGCTGGAACGCGTTGAGAGCCGCCAGCAGGGCGCTTTCCATCGCCGGTGCGGGCGGGGTCGCCGGTGCTTCCGACGGGCGGATCGGCGCGGGGACGACCGCGTCGCGGGGTCCCGAACTGCCGGTCGCTCCGTCGTGGCTACCTCAGACCGCCCGGTCCGCACCGTCGGCGAGGGTTGCAGTGGGGGCGGCGAGGTCGGCTGTCGTCGCGTCGGCGGGGTCGGTTGTCGCCGCACCCGTGTCGACATCTTCGACCGCCGGGTCCGTCCTCGCAACGTCGGTGGCGGGGTTGGTTGTCGCTGTGCCGGTGACGGGGTTGGTCGTCGCCGCGCGAACGTCGACGTCTTTGGCCACCGCGCCTGCATCGGCACCCGCGTCCGCCGCTGCCGATGCCGAAGCTCTGGTACTCATACGACGCTCCAACCCGGCCGCCTTCTTTCCCTTCGCCGCCGCTGAGGAAGCTTTTTTCGGTGCCATCTTTTTCTTCGGTCTTCAGGCTTGTCTTCGTCCTCCCCACGGACGGCGCCAACTGTTGTGGCTACAGACCAAACAGAGAGAGAGATGGTAGTGGAGAGTGATGAAGATAAGTGTAATGGCCTGGGTCCTCCCCAAGGCTTACTCATATATATATACACATGAGGAGTGCTTTTACAACTATACCCTTACATCTGGTTATCCCCTCTGGGGGCAGTTATGTCATTACACATGGCCTATTCTGGGCCTTATAATCTCCTACCAGGCCTGCTGGGTTTAGGTGGGGGCCACCCCTACGACAATAATCATACAAGATCATCTCATTACGTAAATCATCAATACAACATGTCAAAAGCATAAATGCAATGCTTGACCCATCCCATCCTACTATGCACCAGTGTGTCAATTTAACAATTTAATTACCACGGACCTAACGCCCGCTCTGATACCAACTGTAACACCCCAGGACCCGCATTACCCTGGGATGCCACTAAACCACGCTACAAGCTAGCCAATTTACTTTACAAGGTAACATAAACTGGCAACAATTTCTAAATCATGTTAAGCTAAGCGGAAGCATACTAAAACAAAGGTAAAGGAACACTACTAATTCAAGAACAATCGCTAATAACTTTAACCAATGAAAGCGAACCACAACCAAACTTTAATAATTAAAAGTGATCGGCAATAAGAGATAAAAATGAATAACTGGAGACTACACTTATTTATTACAGTATGAAACATGATATGGTGTGTGTTAGTGATGTGCCACACTACCCGTCCCATGCATGCTTGAGAATCACCTGAAAGGGGGGAAACAAGAGTGAGATAAAAATCTCAACAAGCAAACTGTTTAACAGGCTAGTTAAATTACAACAGTTTAATCATCAACATTTATTTTCCACAATGACCACGTTTATAT
>CM029676.1:21831632-22038221 GCA_017311315.1 Dendrocalamus latiflorus
GATTGCAGAACTGACTGACGCATCGTGCTCTATAAACAGGCCATGTTATGTTCTGCATAATGTCGAACTGAAGAGCAGAGTATCAAATCCTGCAATAAGCTCACCTCGAAATAAGAAAACTGTGATGGCACATCTACTTAACTAAGGATGAATCATGTAACAACTACGCAAAAGATCACTCTGAACCGGTACAATAAGCAGCGCTTGTATGATTCCTACACTAACACTTTGATCAAAATGGTACATTCTTCGGAGAAATGGTCTGTTTGTCGGTAACTCATAATGTTTAGCTATCATGACTTACCTAATTCCTCTTGTTTATTTGCAGTTGTCAATTTCTAAAATAAATCATGGAGTACCGTACCTTTTATTTTCTTTTAGATTGTCTTATGTGTTATCAAGGACTTAGCCCATTCTTGCTGCACTGTTCGATTACCAACTCAAAGCGTAGTAAAATCCACTCAAAGCCTATTTTATTCCCTCATGGAATTGTTTGCTAGACTTTGATGGAGCGGTTGAATGCTATTAATTTCATGTCATAACCTTCTCCATACGGTGAAACTAAAGAGTGACTGCACACCATAGTCTTGATGATGACAGATCACACCATAGCCTTGTTGATGACATATTTTCAGTTTAATATGATGCACTCTTGATTATGTAGACAGCAATTTCTACAGTTGACTTCAGGTTCTGTGACATTGATGCCCTTCCAATTTTTCACTGTTACTATTAATTTCATTCTGTATTTATGTCATTGAACTTTTCTTTTCCTCATGGTGCAGAAGGTGAAGAGTAGTGTCCAGAAGAAGAATCCCAATCCAGTGTGGAATGAAGTATTGCAGCTTTCCGTCACAAATCCTACAAAGCCAGTGAAACTTGTAAGTTTGCTATTTGAATTGCTTCATCACAGTGAGCTCTCCAAAAAACTTAATCCTTGAATTTAATATTTATCATATTATGTAGTGCATGTATACTGAATTACGGTGCAAATTTTATAATTATTTACCAAATTGGCAAATGGTTTTACCGAATTGCATATGAAAATTTTGGTGCGGCATACCCTTTGATAAAATCCTGGATCCGCCACTGCTGGGCAGCTGCGAGGGTTTCATAATACTCCCAGAAATAGGTGTGTTACACAATTGCACTCTATGGCACTGTCCTTGAATAAAATCGGAGCGTCTATTTTGCATCCGAGGCATATGTTCTAGATGTTCCTGGTTGAAATGACGTGGCAGCATATGCTCTAGTCAGTGAGTCAGTTCTCAACTTGAGCTTAGGCGTGCACGTGAACAAACTCGATCGCCACCATGGGGCCCTCCCCTGTAGAATCCATTTCCGGTATATAGCGACCACCACCATGGCTGCAACAAGGCAGAGTGAGACACCAGGAGTAGCACGCTGTACACCCATGGCGCCTTCTCCGGAGCTCAGTCGCGTAGCCATGTTCCCCTTCATGGCCAAGGGCCACGCCATGCCGCTCCTCCACCTGGCGCGGCTCCTCCTCGGCCGGCGCCTCGCGTCGGCTGTCACCTTCTTCACCACCCCGCGCAACGCGCCCTTCATCCGCGCGGGCCTCGCCGGAGCTGGCGCCGCCGTCGTCGAGCTGCAGTTCCCCTCCGGCGACGGCCCGCAGAGCACGGATGAGCTCCCGTCCGCGTCCCTCTTCGTCGACTTCCTCTCCGCGGTCGCCACGCTCCGGCCGGCGTTCGCGGCCGCGCTCACGCGGCTCGAGCCGAGGCCGGACCTGCTCGTCCACGACGGATTCCTCGTGTGGGCCAAGGATGTCGCCGACGAGCTCGGCGTGCCGCGGCTCGTCTCCGGCGGCATCGGCGCCTTCGCCTCCTACGTCTCCGCGGCGATGATGCGGCACAAGCCGCACGCGCGCGTGAGCTCGCCGTCTGAGCCGTTCCCGGTCCACGGCTTGCCCGGGCTCCAGCTCAGGAAAGCCGACCTCCACCCGCCCTTCGACGAGCCGGAGCCGACCGGCCCGCTCTGGGACTTCGTGTGCGAGAGCTCCAAGGGCATGGCTTCGAGCCGCGGCATTATGGCCAATTCCTTCCACGAGCTCGAGCCGGTGTACTTCGACCTGTGGAGACGGGAGTTCCCGATCAAGATGTGGCCAGTCGGTCCGCTGTGCCTTGCCTCTGAACCAGTCCATGTCAGCAGGACGTATTGGACTGGCTCGACTCGAGGCTCGCCATGGACCGACCGATTATGTACGTTGCATTTGGCTCGCAAGCTGACCTAAGCAGGGGACAGCTGGAGGAGATCGCGGTCGGGTTGGACCGATCTGGTCTAGACTTCTTATGGGTGGTCCGGTCCAAGTGGTTTGATCCTGAGGATCGGTTTCAGGACAGGTTTGGAGAAAGGGGTAAAGTGGTCCAAAGTTTCATCAACCAAATCGGAGTCCTAAGTCACAAGTCTACCAAAGGGTTTTTTAGTCATTGCGGGTGGAACTCGGTGCTGGAGAGCATCGCCATGGGTGTGCCTATACTGGCATTCCCACTGGCGGCCGAGTAGAAACTCAATGCAAAATTCGTTGCCGATGAGCTACAAATTGGACTTAGGGTTTGGCCAACCAACGGAGAAGATGATGACATGGTAGGTGGACTGGCTACTAGTGGAGACGTGCAGGTGTTGGTAAGAGCAAGTACAATAATGGTCTTATAGCCAAGCTAGTCAGCATTTTTACTGATGTGGAGGAGAGAAGAGAGGAGAGAGATGAGAGCTTGGCTCTCATGCAAGCAACAAGCTGGGCACGGGAGCCTATGCAGTGGTGGGTCTAGATAATAAATGTATGTGAGGAGGAATAGAAAAGAGAATGTGAGACATGGTACCACATAATAATAAAAAAATTTGTAGACAAATTATTGTATAACTTGGCTTTTATAACTTGACTTATAGTCAAACACTTGGCTCTATTATTGGACTTGCTCTAAGGGAGCTGATCTTTGGAGAGGGAGGGAAACGTGCTGCTGCTAGGGCAAGTGAGCTCGCAGCGTCTTCTAGAAAGGCCATGGAAGTGGGTGGATCCTCATTTGAAAACCTAGAGTTGATGGTCCGTGAGGTCAGCGTGTTGGGGATTGCTCAGGCTAAGAGTGAGTAATTAAATGATCTCTACTTTGCTATGTGATGTATAATCCACTCGGTTACATGACATAATTTCAGTATTTTTTTTGCTGTCATTGTTGAAGTATAATCAATAGTACAGTATATATAAACGACCCTGAAAAAAAATGTAGGTTGAACGGTACAGACCAACAGCAAAGCAAAAGTAAATAGAGAACGAACCAATATATATAAGGGAAAATTTGTTCAGTAGCACTGAAAGGTCACCTCTTTCGGAAAATACCACAAAAAACGGGGTTCCAGAAATTACCATGGAAAGATTCATTTTTCTTCGGGATTTAGCATTCTGGACAAAAATACCCCTCTCCCTCCCCTCCCTCACCTTCTCTTCTCCTGCGCCGCCCCGTCCGCCTCCCTCTTCACCGCCGGCCTCCCCGCCTCCTCCTCGCCCCCTCCTCCCCGCTCCTCTCCCTCTTCTCCCCGCTCCCCTTCCTCTCCCTCCTCCTCGCCCTCCGCGGGCCCCGTCCCTCCTCCCCGAGGACGATGCGACCCCGGGCGGATGAGACGAGGCAGGCGAGGCGGATCCGGCGACCCCAGGCGAACGAGATGAGGCGGGCGAGGCGGATCCGGCGACCTCGGACGGACGAGGCGAGGCGGATCCGGCGCCGACCCCGGGCGGACGGTGGAGATCCGAGCGGAGGATTGGAGATTCGGGCGGCCACGGGCGCCTCCGGCAACATTTCTCCCCCAACTCCGGCCGACAAGACCACTGGCCAAATAAAGCAATCTCCGGCCAATTCCGTCGCATGGGAGCCTCACCGTGACACGACGACACCATCCCAACCGCCGGCCAAAGCTCCCGCTGCCCGTGCGTCGCCGGCGCCATGCGCATGGCCGCGCCGCCCTGAGCTCTTGCCGCCGGCTCTCTCTGGGTCTCCCCCGCCTTCTCCAACCGCCTCGGTGCGCTCCCCTTGACCTGCTCATACTCCTGCTCGTCTCCAATTTCTCCCCTCCCCCGCCGCCGCCGCCGCCCCCTTCCAACCTCAACGCCGGCCGCTCAAACGGCTGTCCCCGCCGACCAGTGCCGTTCCGGACCGTGCCGCCTCCCCCACCAGCTTCCACACCTCCCCGGGGACGCATTTTTCCAGCTCACCCTGCCCCTCTAGCCCCCCCCCCCTCGCCGGAGCCCCCGCCGCCGCCATGCGCCCCACATCTCCTCTGTTCGGCCAGCCGGCTGCGGAGGAGGAGGAGCGGAGGGGTAAGGGTATTTTTGTCCAGAATGCTAAATCCCGAAGAAAAATGAATCTTTCGGTGGTAATTTCCGGAACCGCTTTTTGTTAGTGGTATTTTCTGAAAGAGGTGACCTTTCAGTGCTACTGAACAAATTTTCCCTATATATAAACCGAGATTATTAAATAGAGGCTAGGAAGCCGGATAGCATAAAGCGTAACACCAAAGCACTGAGGCTAAAATAGAGGCTAGGAAGCCGAATAGCATAAAGCATAACACCAAAGCACTAACTACTCGTATATGAGACTTTTGGCTCCAAACAGGTTAAAAGTTATGGCTTTTAGCTTTTGCTGTAAGCTTTTGGCTATAATTATACTGTAGCAGCTGTTAACTTTTCTTGAGTCACAAAATGAGATGAAATGATAAAAACTGAGAAAAATAAAAAAAACACCGCTATATCTTTTGACACAATGCAAATTAATAAGAGAAAAAGAAAAATAAAAAAGTTAAAAAGCCAAAAAAGGAAAAATGAAGAAGCCAACGCATTTTAAGCAGCTTCTGACATCTAGAAGTCAGAAACTAAAGCCGTTTGGAGCGGAGCGAAGGTGGCATTCAATTCGGCTTTTTTAGTGGATTTGGCTTCCGGGTGTTAGCCTTTGCCTGAAATTGCACTGTATCAGCTGTTATCTTTTTTTAGTGAAATTGCACTGTATTCGGCTCTTGATTGTGCCTCCGGCCTCGTCCTTGCTTCGGAGGAGAATGAGCACATGTAGTGACTCATGTCATCGACGAGCAAGAGGAAGTAGAGCCTACCTCCGTGTGTCGCTTGTAACATCCCAAAATTTGAAATTTAAAATGTGAAGCTATTAAATTATATTGCAATGTATTTCCTTGAAAAATTTGAGTTTTCCTTGGTGTTCTTTAAATTTTGGTTATGGTTCCAAAACATTGAAGAAGATCATGAAAAATAAAAATAACATGAATAAGTCATAAAAAAATATGGAAGTAAAAGAAATTTTGAATTTTGAATTCAAAACTAAAAATACAATCCAACATAAGGAGGGAGAAAATTAAATTAAAGTATAAAAATTTCATATTGTAAATAGCATTATAAAAAGGGCAAATAAAATAAAAAAAAAAGAGGAAGGAGGTCAGACCGGCCGAATGGCCCGGCCACCAGCCGGCCCAACCCCCTTTCCCCACTATCTTTGCTAGCGGCCCAACTCCCTTCCTTATTTCGCTGCCCGAGTGGACCAGCCTCCTCGCACTGTGCTCCTTTCTTCTCCAAGCCCTTCGCTCGCTCCTTCCAGGCCGCCGCCCCGCTCGCCTCATTGCCGCAGCCCGCCCCGCCCCGCCCCGCGCTCGCGCTTCGGACCTGCGGTCGCCACCGCTCCCAACCGCGCCACCCTGGACACCGCTGCCCCGAAAGCCTTTTTCCCTGCCCGCTCGCTCTGTCGTATCATGCAACGCGCAGCGCAAAGGCTTCCACCATGCATTGTGTAGTCATACTCAAATCCATTGGGAATCCTACGCAGCTGCTACTCTGCCCCGCCGCCTGCACCGCCGCTGCTCCCGCCGCTCGTTGACATGACCCAACGAACCGCCTCCCGAAGCCAACCCTATCCGCCTGTCTATAAGAGCTGCCGAGCCCGCTAAACCCTTCCCCCGAGCTCTCTGATTCCTCCAACTTGCAATTGGATGCCCACCGCACGTAGCTCGCCGGCGCCCTCATCTCCCCCAACTCCGGCCATATCGATTTCCGCCGAATACCGCCATAAAAACCTGATTCCCGCTCTCCACAGCATCCTCGGAACGTCGTAGTTTTATTCCTGCCCTTCCCCGCACCTCCCGTAGACCGTAGCTCGCCGGCACTGGAGCTCCATCTCGAGTCGCCACCGCCGCTCGTCGCCGGCCCGCCACCGAGCTTCCTGGCCCCGCTAGCACTCCCATCGGCATCACCGTAGCACCGGCATTGCATTTTGGCGCTTTCCCGCACATCTCCGGCCGCCCCTCGCCGCCAGCACCGCCGCCCCGAGCCTCCTCTACTCCAACGCCCCCACCATCGGTTCAAGTGAATTCATTCGCGCCCCCTTCAGTCAGGTAACACCCGAGCCCACGTGGCTAGCCCAGCACGCGCTCACCCATGCGGCCTGTGTTCGATCCCCCTCGGCCGCAAGTATAGTTAGGATTTTCATCCATTTTTGCTAGAAGCAACAGTACAAGGGGATTAAGGAATAATTAAGAAAAGAAAATCACAGATTAGCCAATAATTAATGCAAAATTAATTAGGGTAAGCTTAATTAATGTTCATACAAGGGTTAGTTAATGCTAATTAATGGTTAATGACTGTCATAAGAACTAATACCAGTTAATCATTTAAAATCTCTCACTGACATGTAGGCCCCACCATTCAGTGAGTACAGTGTGTGGCCCCACATGTCAGTGGCACACAGAAATGAGAATAAAAATAAAACAGAAACTTAAAAATGGAAAGTGGGACCCACCTGTCAAATTTTTAATATTTTCTGGATTTAACTGGACTGAGAACTTTAAATGGGTATAACTTATTCATCTTAACTCCAAATTGAATGAGACAAATTTCTAAATTCATATAAATTCAAGATCTACCTAATGGAACTAAAACTAGGAATTTTAGAGCTCATTGAAATTTTGGTGAAAATTATGGACAATTTGGGAATAATCTAGGGAATGTAGTAAATTTAAGTAGGAAGTAAAATAAGGTTACTTAGTATTTAATATCTAATTATTTACTATATTCAATATAGCCTAAATAGTTAATTGAGGTCATAGCTAGGTAATAAGATGTAGTGACCTTGGTTAAATATTCACATACAATAAAGCATATCTTTGCTTATAATATAAACATATATGCCCTGACATTTGTTAGACCACCGTGAAATAAACCTTAGTGGTAAATTTTGCTAAATAGCAAATATGGAAAGGTAACCCAGTAAAGCAAGCCTTGCTCAGATAAACGGTTTTAAGTTAAAATCTAAAGCTAAGCCTAATAATAATCGAAGCATGGACAAAATGATAATGTGCCATTAGGATTAGTTGAGCTTGATTGAATGTAGCAAGCTAGGACTCGAACAAAGGGATCCCAATTCAAAATAAGTTATGTCTAGTAATAACTAAGTGCTCATAAAATGTCGCACCACAAAATGCTGCCCACCCGTATTCTAAAATTTATTCGGTTAGCTAAAAATTGTATATATCACTTCTATATTGCCTATGCCTTGAATATTAGCGCTCGACAAAAGAATGCTCCGCTATAGGTCTAACCTAACTCATGGAATTTCCTTGACAAATACAAAAAATAATAATAATAAAAGGCATTATTAATAAGCAGATCAAGTCATCATAAATCTACCACCGACCTTGCCTCAAATCACTCGAATCACTCATTAACTCATAATAAAACTAAAATTGAGTTTATTTGGATTTATTTGGATCTCTTGAGTTTATTTGCTTTTACTTGGATTCAGTTGTTTATCCCGTAATTAGAAATTGGAGTCCTGAAGACCAGGAATTAAAGATCATCGCATGAGGCGATTTTGTGTGAGCTCAAGACCGCGGTAAACTGCGCCAGGTGAGTCAATACTTTGATCATGTTGATCCTACATTTTATACAAATTACTTTTGTTTAAATTATCAAATTGCATGCTGTTATTTTATATGTAAATACATGATTAATTTGATATTCTAGCTATATGCCCATTGTTACCTTGATTAATATTACCCCTTCTTTGGAATATTTGAATATGTGAACCTTGTCACTCTAGCAAAATTATAATAGTAATCTTTCAAAAATAAGTTCGTATTTACACGCCATGCTTAGTATTACTTAAACACTCGGGAGCGCTAAAATGCCCCAAGAATCATTATCATTTGAAATCATGAGAAACTGGTTTGGAAAGTCATGGTGATAATGACTGATGTATGTTGGTATGATTATTTTATGTTCCCAAAAACCCCAACTTGCTTAAATATCGGGGCGGATGGTTCGAGGGTGTGTGTGTGGTGCAGTGGAAGCACAAAGTGGGTAGTGGTAGACCGCCCAGATACCACTAAGGACTGAATCTTGTCATGACCTCCTGTGTAAAACAGTACAACCACAAGTCTGTAAAGTACAACTTGACTTAGTAGATTTACCGAACCCCGAAAGTCATCCTCACAGGAGGAGGTGGTGAGGTAGTGCAAGCGGCTGTCTGTGTGACGGCTTGAATGGGACACTCGCAGAGGGTGAAGTTCTGCTGTGGCGGGCTAGTAGTGGGGGTAGCCAGTTGCTAGACGTTCAGAAGGAGAACATCCCGCACAACATATAGGACCCACCGCAAGTGGGAGCGACCCATAGGGTGAAATGACGGAAGGGGCGAGGTACTTTGAATGGTTACTGTGATGGTCTGCTCAACCACATGACAAAGGAATCGTGTGGGACAACGAGTTGATTGTCTCTTATGGTGAAAGTGTACAAACTCTGCAGAGTCAAAACTATTCGAATAGCCGTGCCCACGGTCAAGGGCGGACATGGGAACTTAACCAAATATAGTTCTATTTCGAAAACTTTGTGGGTGGTATTGGAAAAGTGAAGGGCAGTGGAAAGCCCTGATTTGTGTTGCCCTGGGTGTTGTCCCAGTGATAATGTAAGCGACTATAACACTGAAGGTCTAGCATATGGTGCAGAGACCATGTAACGGTGGATGGAATCTGGATCGCTATTATTATTGCATTCTTCTACACATTATGTTTTTGTTCAAAACTGCTAGGTCTCAGGAAATTTCTATGTATTATATTTCTGAATAATGATAATACATCTCACAAAGTAAAATGTCAGGAAGAATAGATAGAGTCGTAAGAAAAGTAGATGGTTGATTGTGTTAACCGTTAAAGTTGTTGGTGGATTCGTGTCAATCATAAAGGTGAAAATGATAGTGTGGATTCTGGGAGAAATAAATTGGGGAGCCTAAATGAATATATAGGCTAGAAAGATGATTTAAATGATTTTCGGAGAATTAGGAAGTGCAAAGGTAATGCTGGATTACAACACTGATAACTAATATAAATTCTTGGAAGCTGTTGGCGATAATGGAATTAATAGGATTGGATCAAATACTAGATGGATGAATTGAATTTCTGAGAATATTGGAAGAATAATAACAATTATTGGGTTACAATTTTGATATAGTGTATCCTCGGTGGATGTATACTAGTGAGTCGTAGACTTGATCATTGATATTTTTGGTGGAGGTATGCTAGTGAATTAGTTAGTGGTAAATAATGGAAAATGAGATTGATTATTGGAAGAATGAATTAGGATTTTGGATCAATAACAAAAGGATTGAATACGAATGTTTTCGGTGGATTTAAAAGCAATGGTGTTAGTTAATCATTGGAATTTAGAAAGGAAGAGTTGATGATTAGCAACCACAAGATTGGATTGTTAGGAATTTAAAATACAAAATGTATTGGTGGATCCTGAATAAAGGATGACACTCACTGTTTGGAGTCTTAGGTAGCAATGAATGTATGATCGGTGGATTAACTAAATGATGCCACTCGCTGTTTGGAGTTTTACACAGTAAACAATATAGAAAGTGTATTTTCGCTGCATTAAGTCAATTATGGCAAGCTTTGTGTGAAGTTTAGATGGCAAGCTTTGTGTGAAGTTTAGATAGCAACAATAATACTATGATTAAATAATAATAATGCTACTAAAAGTGATTTTTGGCAAATAAAATAACCCGAGCCTCTCCTTTGATAAGCCATGCATACTATTTAGTTGCATCTTGTGTATTGGCTCGCGGAGCACGGTGGTTTTTGCTCACACTCACTTTCACAACAAATCCAGAATCAGGAATCAGATCACTACGCCTCAGCAACTCTATCGGTCATGATAGCAGAGAAGATGAAGATGTCAAGGGCTAGGTCGCGAAGCTCCAGTTGGCTGCCTGTGGGCATGTCCTGAAGGTCCCACTTGCGTGCTTCGTTCTTCCGCTGCTGCAATTTAATGATTTCGGTCTAATCGGCCCATGAGTAAGTCTACTATTATCTTTACGCTTATGCATGGTATGTAGTTTGATATTCAGAACTGTAATCTGTGAGCACTATCTACTGATCCAGGGAATAGTGCGGTGGAATCACAGAGGAATCCGGGTTTTAAAATCTGGGTCCCTACATCGCTGGCGTGACAGGTCCACACAGATCGCTATGGACGAGGTCGAGGTGGTTGTTGGCACGGTGTTTGGTCTCCTGAGGAAAAGGAGTGCATCGTTGCTTTCCTATGAGGCACCCATCACAGATTTGATTAGCGTGGATCACTCGAGGAAGCCCACACACCATGCCTGTGGTCGACATCTTTCGGAGTGCGTCGAAATTGAGGTGCCCAAAATGAGCATGCCAATGCCATGCCTTATCGATGGTCTGCAGGCTCATACAGACCGGCTGCACCACTCTCAAAGTAAGCTTGTACAGCTGATTTGGTGATCGCTTCACCTAAGCGATGAGATTGTGCTGTCGATCATGAATGCGCAGGACTCCATCTTCGATCAGCACATTGCACTGTCAAAATAACGGATGGAAGGTATAGAAACTTTATGCGGCTTTTTACTTCTTAATAGTTTTCTTACTATTAATAATCTATACCAGTATTGTTAGCACATCAGTTTTCATAAAACAATATACCTTGTATTTAATTCACAGTGAAGCAGGAACTATAACATTATGGGGCAAGCATGCTGAATCATTTAATGCTGAACTCCTTTTCACCAACTCTCAAAGCACACCGATCATAGCTTTATTTGTAGGCATGTCTGTTGGAACATACTCAGGTTTATATCATAACTTCTTTCATTTATTAATTATACACAAACAAAAACTAGGTTTTTTGCTTTTCTTCCCCTTCTCCGTCACTTACGTATATTGCTTATTTTATATGTATGACCAGGTCAACTCGCATTACAAACCAGTTCAGCATCAAAGTGGTATATAAATATACCAATACTAGAAATCCACGCTCTACAGAGCATGTATTATTCATCATCCTTTCTCCAATCAATTAACCAGTTATTGAACAAATAAAACACTTTTCAAATACTATTTCTACATTTGTTTTCCTTTTATTCATAATATGGTGTACAGAATTGCCAGCAATTCGCACCAGATTGAATGGCACCGAGATGCTCATACTCATAGCGTTCCAATTTTCACAACAGTGCGTGAACTAATAGGCCTTATACCTCACGAGGTTTTGGTACGCCAAAAAAGCTATAATTCAAACCTATGTTTATAGCCCAGCCTTTTCATAGATTACAAACATATGGCTTTCAAAACATATTACATACAGGGCCAACGATACAAACTTACCATCCTTATCACAGACTTAGTACCAACACAATCATGTTGGTATATATCATGCTCTGCATGCTGGAAAAAGACTTTCCCAGGCGGAGATGGATACAAGTGTCGAAGATGTAATGGCACAACAGCAGAACCAAGGTATACAGATATCCACACACTTGCACACTTCAAATTCTTATTGTTATTAGTGCTTATCTAATAAAAAACATATAGTACATAACATATTTTTTGAATTTTCCAACAGGTACAAAATAAACGTCTATGGCACTGATCCTGACACCAATGAGGAAAACACACGCGTTCATGTAGAGTTTATGTTTTTTTGGTGATATAGGCCAGCAACTAATTGGAAAACCTCCTATGCTTTTAGTTGCGGCAACTGAAGGTCAACCAAACCTTGTTCCAGCTGAGATCAAAACAATTATTGGCCAAAAGTATGAAGTCATTGTTCAAATGTCAGAAGGATCCTTACAAAACGATGCTCCGTCATTCCATGTACGATCAATAACAGCTCAACCAGATCAAATTATATTGTTGTTGACAAACAAGCTAGACGATGCACTGTTACCATCCATAGAAACACAAAGCTATCAACATCATGAGCAACACCTTCTTTCTGTTCCATCAACACCACCACCTCCTGTTACCACATATGCAGATATAACTACTCCATTAACAGCAGCAACTACTCATACTCCACAGGTAAAAAATACATATTGTAACTGTTTAATTTCCAGCAATTCTATATACATTATATGATTTATATACATCAAGGTTCTTACATATATTTATTCATCTCTAACCATTTACATATCTATTACAAGATACCATCGCCATTGCGCTGTCAGAAAACACCATATCCCACACGTATGCCTATCAGAACTGAGTTACCAACCTCATCCACAGAAGAAAACAAAAATTATCCTCTTTCGACATAACACATTGTTATTAACACTATTATTGAACAAATAACAAAACATATATTCTAGGTATAGAATCCCTCTTCTCCATGTCTTTTTGCAGAGTAACTCGATCTGCCAAAAAAAGCAAAGCTGCAAAGGAGTTATTCCCAAGTGCAAAACAGTAAGATATCATCCAAGGTACATACTAATCTGCTGTTTAATACACCTACTTGCTACTCAAAACAAAACAATAACGCAACACACATTACTTATTTTGCATCATCTGTTTTTTTCAGGGAGGCCCTATATTTTGTTCGCACCGTAGGCTGTATTTCATCCTTACAACAACATGTTACAACGGTGTACGTATGTTACCACAAACTGCACTAATATCGCTAGGCTCCTTGCTAAAAGCGAAACTTCGTTCACGTCGGCAAAAATATTTGGTTGTACAAACTGTTTTTAGTCATGCTAACCCCTTAGCAAACCCGCTATGACTAAATAGTGTCTAATGTAATAAATACTATATTGCATACCTGAGCATACCCAGAAAGCTCTTCGCTTGCTTTCTCTTCAACAACATATACCCCTTCTTACATACGCCTGCTCACTGCTTTCCTCTTCACAATTTGTTTCCACGCTATGTTTTTTCTCCACAGCCCTTATTGTCTCCCATAGTTTATCACTTTTATGTTATCAGTATGCCCAACTTAATCTCACCAATTTATTCTATATCAGATTAAATATTTATACACAATCACTTCATTGGTTTACCAGAACAGACCTACTAATTCTTGCAATAGGTATAGTGTATCTTGTTCTTTTTGCCTTCGCACACAGAAACAAAATCCTAATGTATTTTAGTTGCATAAACCTTTGATAAAAACCACACAGACTACAGAAATTAACCAATCCCTAAACGAAACATATACGATACAAAAAAGGTTGCATCCTTATATCAACATATAGTAAATCATACTCACTAATTCACATGTATAAACTATTACATAACTACATAAAAAGCAACTACCACATATACAATCACGCACACAAATAGCCTATATAAACACTGCTACCCACGAAATAGATTAGCACAGCTCATTCGCCTTCTCATCCACGTATTGAGCACCAAAAAACTGTATCAGAAAACGCTTCCCAACAAAAATCTGCTTGGCCAAAAATTTGTTTACACACATATTGCTCCTCGCTACCCAGTCACTAACAAGATGGGACCGGTTCGCTTAGTATTCCTCTCGTTGTTACCTTCGGTTCACTCATCGGTTTTTGCGCTGTTTGCTTAAATGAACCCCGGATTTTGTCAGACAAATTTACATCTTCGTTTCACATTTCATACGTCCGGTTACTTTTCCATCTAACTTCTTCTCCATCTCGCATGCTTTGCTCTTTAGTTTCTTCATATTCTCAATGCATCTCATCGCTTAGATGTTCTTCATCTTGTTCAACTGTAAGCATCACTCCAACTCTTTTCTCTTCGTTTCTATCCAGAGCTGCTTCTTTGTATTTTTCATCTTTGTTCATACACACTATATTGCTTGCTGTTCTCTTACCGTTCATATACTGAAATCTCATTTTGTTTAGAATAACAGCAGCTTTTTGCGATATGCATATATGCAATCCCTCTCTGCTTTGCTTTTTTGTTTACTTATACTTTTTGCATAATTCTAAACAGATTTGCATACCTAGCTTTTTTATTGCTTTACAGCACCGCTTCCAGAAAGCCTCGTAATCTTTCGCCTCTCCACTTATCTAGCTCTCACGGTATTTTCTGCATCTTGTTATTAAGAAACCTTCCTTCATATAATACCGATGCTTTTTATCTGCTTCTATCAGCTAATTACACCTTGTTTAATAGTACTTTCTTATTCTCCCCTAAATGCAGGTATTATTATGGACTAACACACCTTTCTGCACCATTACTACCGACCACTCTATATAACACAAACAAAACGCTCCCTCAATTCATCGTTCTCTGCTCCATCTTTACGCAATCTCGGTTAGCCATTTCTCTTATGCTTATCTTCTTTATATACTCAGTTTCCTTCACATTAGATGTCCCATTTGTACCGTATACTCTCTACATTTCCTGTTGTTTTTGTGCTTTTCCTCCAATTTTCATTCCTAAACAGATGGTTCATATTGTGCACTCAAAGCCAGAAGACCTACCAGGTTTACCCATGCATTTATGGAAAATGCAGCAATACCTTGGAGCTACTAAGAAACAAAGACCCATTTTCCACTCAGTTATCCAGTATATGAACAATCAAAGATATGAATGGAAAACCTGGGTGACTTTAGAACCATTACCAGTCCGCCCAAATGAGCCCCAACGATTTTATGGCAACAGAATCGAAGAAAAGGATGCCATACAAGACGCTGCAAGGAAAGCAATTCATTATCTCCAGCGTTATTACAACGAGGAATCAGCTAGTCCCCATATGATCTTATTCCCCAAAGAGCGCATCAAGCAATATATGTATCTATCCAAGAACCAGCAGAACACTATGATCCGTGCCTCAAAGTAGCATCACAGTATATTGCTGATCAAGAGGAATTATATTCAAGAACATTAGATGAAAATGAGATTCTTCACTACGAACTTCACACAGCTCAACAAAAACTACAGCGACTCACAGAAGAACTTCAGCGTTTCCATATGATTGAAGCAGGTGAAATGTCAGCTCTTGCAGAATCGCCCAGTGTTCCTTCTGCTAGCAAATTCCATCCATTTACATTCTGAACAGCGCTACCACCACCACCAGGCTACACCAGCTAGATGCAACAAACTTTTGATCACGCCTTTGGCTTTCCATAGTTGTACTAAGAAAGGCACTTCCTGTTGGGTATAATACTTAGAAACATATAATTACCTACCTATGATACTAACACCCCTACATTATTTTGTTTCTGCTTTTTCATTACTCATCTATTTCTTCTTACCACATATTTCTTCTCAACTTCCTATCAGTTTCTTCTTCAGCCTACACCATGATACGCAAATTTTTTTTAAACTTTTGTCTGTTCACTTTTGATTCACATGATTACAACCAAACAACAACCATAACATCAACAAATTATTATACTACAACCTTTCATACCATACAGGCTTTTATTATTTCCCAACGCACGTCGTCTATCATTCTATTTATTGTGGTGTTTATTAGTACATGCTCAAATACAATACGCTACGTCTTTTGCAAAAAAAAATGCTGATTTCTGCCGCCAAATCTATTGCTATTTAACTACACTAAAATAGAAAATACACTATTCTAGCAAATGAAAACATATTAAATAAGACCCTCGCTTTCCTCATGCTTCAAAACACGCATTGTCTTCTACAAACAAAACACATATTACTTACCTATTCTAGCTTTACCAAAACATTACATTTTCCTTTGCGATTCCTAAAACCATTCATTATCTACACTATTTCCATTAATAACACAAAAAGAATAACACACAACAAATTACGTCACAACATATATATTGTTTCCCTATATTAAATTCACTAAACTAAATAGCAAAACAACACCAATATAAATATACTAATGCTAATCAACTTTTTACACACACTGACCTGCGTGGCGTCTCGCCATGCAAACGAGACTAGTATTTACAATGTTGAAACCAGCATCCAGGCCTACAAAGCAAGATTGATCAAGTTTTGACGACATCAAGCTACAGATTTGAGTCTCTAGCTTCCCCTTGAGCATTCATATTCTTTTCTTGGTTTCTCATTAGCGATGTTCCCCGATAGTAAGTCTGTTTTTTTAAACTGCGACCTATGATTTTTTTCATACAATTTATTAATCCAACAAATAGTGATTATTGAGAGAAGATAAAAGCCATTGAAAAACCAAAAAATACAGGGCCATTGCCATCTCCTCTTCTAACAGTTTTACCATGTTGCTATAAGGCTTCAGCTTGAATCATGTCCGCGCCTGTGACGATTTCTTCTATTTTTGTTTCTTTGTATTGACATGCCCAGTATTTTAGGAAATTACAGAAATAGTAAACGATCTCAGCAGGAGATCCTATTATTTTATTGTCAAAGCAAGCCTCACTCCGAAGCTTCTAAATAGCCCAACAAACTTCAGATATACCTATTACAAATATAATTTTCTCAGTTAGGAAAAAATATCTAATTTATAAAAAAGCTTTACTATTTTATTACTATTATAAAAGAATAAGTTGTCTCCATTCTGCTCTAACCGCTCTATTTCTTCAACTTCTCATCACTCTCTACTTTCCAACTGATCAGAACAACCTCTTTCTATAGTATAATTCTCTATACATCTAATAAATTTTATTACAATACATAGACATATAATTAATAAAAAAAGTTAGATCCCCTTCCTTCAAAAACCGCGCCACAAGGTGGCGCCTGATGCCCACTCTAGCGTCCTTTTTTTCCGTCTCATCCTCCGCCACCGTTCCCTTTTGTTCGCTCCCTAAGAGCAACTCCAGCAAGACCCCTACTTGAGCCCTCATCCTACTTTTGAGGGCCGAGGGGCAAAAAACTCACTCCAGCAGGGCCCCTACTTGAGCCCTCAAAAGTAGGGGGCCCTCAAATCTCCCCCTCGAGCCCTCATTCCTGGGGGGTCTGGAGAGAGCCCCTAATTTTGAGGGCTCAAGTAGGGGCCCTGCTGGAGTGAGTTTTTTTGCCCCTCGGCCCTCAAAAGTAGGATGAGGATGAGAGTGGGTCCTATGTGTCATCCCCTCTAAGAATGAATTTGAGGGTCCTGTTTTGAGGACTCCTGCTGGAGTGTAGCGTAAAAAACAGAGCCCTCAAAAATAGGAAGAGCCCTCAAATAAAAAATAGGAATCCTGTTTTGAGGGCTACTGCTGGAGTTGCTCTATTTCACCTCTTTCCATCACTTCTCCGGAGTCCCAAATCGCTCGCCATCCCCAGACGGCCGCATGGCACCGCTGCTCCCTTCCACCACCCTCCCGATCCACCATGCTACTGTCGCTGCCCCCTCCCCTGCCGCCGCTACCGACGCCCCCTCCTCCCTTCCCAATCCGGGCTCCCACTCCCATCTCCCTGGGCGACGGTGTGGGAGACGCCCCACCCACACATCATCCTCTCCCGCATTTCCCCTGGGTTCCTGGAAAGCTTCCGCGATCCGATCCCCAACTCGCACTCCACTCGTCGAGATCTACCGATTGGGTGCCCAGTTTCCCCTGTCAAGAAGGCTTCTCGGACCACCGTCGTCCCCCTCGGAAGTGCTTTCTTGGTGGAGCTTTGGTCGCTGTGGGGATCTCCCACCCTCTGTCTGACAAGTTTGACGCTCCCCGTGGTGGCATGCCGTCGTCGGAGAGGCCTTGACGCTCCCCTCCCCGTGGTGGCATGCCGTCGTCGGAGAGGCCACTGTCCCCTCCCCTGCTGCCGCTTCAACCAACCGGGTCTGGACGATTCCTCCCCAGCTACCGCCGCTGCACCCCCCGACCCCCCTACCGCCGCTTCCACCGCTAACTGGTGAAAGGATGGAATGACATGGATGCAGATGACATTGGGGCTGTCAGATCATCCACCTCAGTTGAGTGCACGCCAATTCCTATTTGAACCAACGTCAGCACTCTAGAGAAAGTTGAGGTATTTCAGATAGAGAATTGCTGTGAATATTTCCAAATTCTGCTCAGGATTGCATCTAGAAGTTATTGATTTCCAAATAGAGCATTTTCTGACCATCTGGTTGTTTTGCACAGGTGGAGAAGGTGAAGTAGGATGAAAGAATGATATAGAATGAATGTGCTTATCCTATATTTGTTCATATCTCTCGAGTGGACTACAATGCAAAAAAGAATATTTTGTTGTATACTTGTATGTCTTTGTTTTGCCCAAATTAAGCTTCTGAGCATAATGGTCTTAGCTATGAAGACCGACATTAAACAATGAGAACAACTCTTTCAGCTTGATTGAGACACATAGTTTGTGTAAGATTGGTTGAAGCATTGGAAATTCTTGCTATACTGGGTAGTCTACTAATCTTGATGTTTCAAGTATCATGGTTTTGAGTCAAACCCATTGGTATTTGGGCCTGTTCTTTTTGGCTGCGGCTTATGGCTTTTGGCTGAAATTTTTGAATTTTGGCTGTTTGCGGTACAGATTACGAAGAGATCGATACTCACTTGCAATTTTGGTTGGTACAGATGTTGGGCTTTTAACGTGTACTACGTTTAACTTGTAGACCTCGTCTTGAAAAAATATTCCGTTTAAAAGTTAGGTACTGTAGCGGCTGCGAAAAGCCGGCCGACTGAAGACCAACCGAACAGGCCCTTTATCTTATTGCCTCCTATTTCTGGATAATGTCACAAACTTTACTCTCCTTTTTCTTCTCCAGTTTGGCCCCAAGACGTTTATTCCTGCACTATGTGGACATGCATCAAATGACATGTTTATTCAGCCCCATCACTCTGATTGTATTCACCAGGCATATGCGGTCAATTTCACTGCTGCTTGCTTTTACAAAGGTTGATCAGTAAACATATGCCTCCTAAATATATACAGGTCTCATCAGTGGTGACTACTCTAGTTGAAGGGCTTGCCAGGCTCATTTTGCTGATGTATTTCTATTTATCTGCAACAGGATAAAAATTTAATCAAATTTAACGGTGATCACAATTCGCCAAGGCCCCAAGTTTATTACGATCCTGTTGCAATATTCTTCTATAATGTTCTGCACCCACCTCAGTTTCCTTTGACATGCTCAAATAAGTTAGATAAGTACTGCAACCTTGGCACTTTAAGGTTGGTGCTGGAACCAATGAGGTAAATTTTCTCTTAATTCCTTTGGAATTTGGTGTAAAAACTTCGGCTTTGAAGCCCATCCGAGGAAGTTACCTATCAACTCACTTGATTTTCTTCAGAGCTTATTGTATGAGATCATCAATGGTCTAAGAGCTGTTGGTACTAATGCAGGCAGTTCATCAGCAGCTGCAACTAACTTCACGAATGGTGTGGCTCATCCTCCTTAGTAGTTTATGTTATTAATACTCATGAGTTGCCGTTTGCTATTCACGGACTCCTTTTTCATTGTTTTAGCTGCAAAGTCAGTTGTTGAATTGATGACAGACAAGGTCAATCTGTTATCCATTAAAATTTTTAATGATTTTGTAAGTTCATAGTGGTTGGTTTGCATCTGGTACTAGAGATCTTAACCCAGATATCTCCATGTGAATGCAGGATTTGCTTTTTGGATGAAAATCACAACCTCACTGAGATGGGCGATAACAATGCTGAGTCTCATTTAGAGGTAAAAATAGACGAGGCTTTGTTTTATTTGAAGCATTTAAATAGTTCTGCCATTATATTTAACACTGCACTCTGTAAAAACTCCATCTTTACATCTGTATATGATGTCTGATGCAGTACCCTACCACCTGCTGAGATATACAATATCTCTCTTGTGTTACCATAGTGAGTCTTAGCACTAGGCCAAATGAGTGATAAGAAATTTTCTTTCTCTTTTAGGATAAAGCAAATAGGCAAAATGAGGAGTGCTGCCCATACACAAGTTCAAACCGAGTGAGATGGCGGAGATGTTCTTCCTTGGGGGCAGCAAGTGATGCATCATCCTCAGCGAGCGCCCTGGGATTTCTAAGCAGAAGCATAAGGTACGTGTTTTCTGTTCACATGTCTTTCAGCTACTCATATAGTCACAATTCATGCTCTAAAGATCAAAGAGGCACGTCATATATAATAAGAGTTTACTACTATACCAATTTTCTTCACAATCCTTTTAAATAGGTCATGGAGTGAATGTCCGCGACCTCTGTGTTTACTTGTTGCTTCAACCAATCAACTAATTTCAAACTACTGATGTTGCTCTGACTGGTTACGTGAACCACTAAAGTAGCATTTTCCTCGAGGACACAATTTATCAAAGTTTTCAAATCTCATCATTTGCTCCCCATATGTAGAGCATTACACTAAGGGCTCTGGCAACACCACCTGAGACGTATACGAAGGAAGCCGTTCACTATACCAAAGGAGATGAAGAATCGGTCTTAATGGAAGAGGGTCAAACAGGAGAGGCAAGAGATGGGGGAGAGCCTAACGCAGCGTTTCACGTTGTGCCTCCAAGACCAGGCTCAACACAAGAGAACCAAGTCATCTTGACAACTGTGAATAATCATTTTAACTCGGGACAATTTTGCTAGGAACACTGATGATTCACCGCTAGAAACGCACCTCGATTCTAACTCTTGGTGCCAACCCTGTTGTATACTTTGGTCGAACATGTAACTGAATATGTCAAGCAAGCCATATAACTGCCGTCACGTTGATCTTGTAAATTGCAAGGTTGTAGGATTGTAGTGTGTGAACCCTGGTTTGGGGAAGGAGCTCCAGTATTCAAGATCAGAGCAGGGTTTGCAGTTTGAACTTTCAAGGTCGAATTGTATGGACAGGATATCTCTCATTTATTTGCGGTTAGGTAACGCTCTCTATGTTGCAAGTTCTGGTGGGTTTCTGCACACGGCTCATTCAAAGCACAATAGTAGTTTCTGGCTTGAGCCATTTGCCAGTTGCAACTTGGAAATTTCCTTTGATCGGAAGTCAGGGAGGTATAAATCATGAGGATATCTTATCTATCTGTCCTTCCCAACCCTCCTTGTACCTTTCTAAAAATCTCTAATAAAAAAATAGTAAAATGCAATCTACAAAAAAAAAATATGTTGTCACCCTAAAAATTCTCTTAACAAAAAAATAACAGAGTTCTATCATGCGTACGACGGAGTTGAGCATAGAGGTATGACGTGGCTGAGTGTGGAGGCAGAGCTAACGACATGGGTCGGTAGGCTGATCTTGATAATGTCAACTTGATATGCTGTGATAATATATTTTTTTATCTGTAGCAAAGTATAGACATTTAGTTAGTACTGTTCAAAATTCACGACGGCAATTAGCACCAATCAGCTTTCCAAGGAGACTCCAAACATATCCTGCAACCATACAATCAAAAAAGAAATGGTTGACAGTTTCAGGTTCGGAACAGAAGCTTTCCTTGCCATTTTCTTCAGTAAGTTATCCTTCGTTAGAATAGCATTTTTCTGGATAAGCCACGTAAAGATTTTAACCTTCAAAGGAATTTTAGCCTTTCACAAACTTTTGAGGATTTCATCTGGCATGTTAAGATCATCAATCTCAACAACAGATGTGTTAAATAATCTGCGGATATTTGGAACTGCTACAGCTCTGTTACAACTGATTGTTCCCTGTGCATGTCAGTGGATGAGATGACTTGTAAATAATGCACCGTTACTCCGTTAGTCTCAAGTTTGCAATACTATCGCACTTTGCAAATTTTTATTATTCACATGATATTGCTCAGAAGTACGTTGAATTTCTTCACACTTGTGCAGATCTTCAACCTCAGGCGTGTTATCTAATCTACGAATATTCGGATCTGCTACAGTTTAGTTCCAAGTTCTAGTTGCCTGTACAGGTCGGTGGATGAGATGACTCGTAAACAAAGCAGCGTTAGTCTCTAAATTTGCGACATTTTTTTAAAAAATAAACTGTTTTCAAAAAAATTATACAAATAAACCACATTTGATTTTTTTAAAAAAATAACCTACACTCGTTGGGTCACCGCGCGGTGGTGGCGCGACTAGAGCCATTGTCACGCAATGAGCGGACGAACAGTCTGTTGTGGAACCGTCATTTGTCGCGGAATCATCACGCGACTGACCACCCAGTCATGGTCACATGGCACGATTGTGGCCAATCGTGGTACGTAGGCACGATTAAGGGCGATTATAAGCTCCATTGGCTAATCAAGATGTCATTCCAACAGGGAAAAGAGAAGAGAGGGGAGGAGAGGAGAATAGAGAGGGAGAGTAGAGGGGTGGAGGAGACTTTCACTGAGTTATTCAGTCTTTTTTGGGCTCATGTGGTTTATTATTCATATTGGGTAAAACATCATACGTTAGCGACAATAAACATAGATTAGTGATAGTACCTGTAGATCGATATTTTTGTGGTTTATAGTTGTAGATCAATATTTTTAGGGTCTATGTCGATGTTAGTTTTGGAATGTGTGTTATTTATTTAAATGTATTAGTGTAAAAATGATAGGCTACCCACTACCCCCACTAGTGGATCAATTAGTACAGGACCTAGCCTGCTTAGCTTTAGATCTGCATGACCTAGAGATCCTAGTTTTAGGGTATTTATAATTTTGTAATTTAATTCAATATTTGCAGTCGTAATTTTTTAATTTAATTAAAATAGAGAGAAAAGTATGTGTGTTGTAGGGATGGCCCCCACCTAAGCTCAGCCGGCCTGTTAGAAGGCTGTAAAGCCCAATATGGGACATATGTAATGACATAAATACCCTTGAGGGGATTACTCAGGTGTAAGGGTAAGGTTGTAAAAACACTTCCCATGTGGATATATATATACGATACAGGCCATGGGGGAACCCTAAGCATTGCTCACCTAACTCTCCACTACCCATAGCTCTCTCTCTTTGTTTGGTCTGTAACCACAACAGAGAGTATTTTGATATGCACAGTAGGAATTGGTTTTTGTTAGACTAGACGTAGCACACATATTTAGCATGTGTTCTAAATATTTTGAGTCGTGTGGTGGGTATGTCAGGTTAACGTTTTCATAGTGTTTTATGAATAGGGAGAAGTTCGTGAGGGGCCATGTGGGGTTGATTTAAGCAGTTTGCTACAGAGCACAATGTATCACCTGAACCTAGATAATCTTAAAATATGGAAGGTGTCACATTGGCTGACATGTAGCTTTTCACTAGACCCAACACTGTATGGTGTCACCATGACATGCTTGTGGAAACATTCACGGAAGTAGTCCATTAGGAGTTGAGGTCGATGGAGCAAACAAAGTCATGGTAGACTTGGTTGGAAGCATGCAGGCGTTATGGCTATGAATGGGTGTTGTTGGTGCAGGTGTGTCCGAGTACACTTGGCAGTGCCCCATGAAGTGGGGGCAGTAGTGCAGGTGTGCAGGTGGAAGTTGAGTATGGTGGTGCAGATGTAATTGTGGTAGCAGACAAGCATGTCAATCCCAGTGGACAGGCAGATGAAGGGGAGGACATTGAATTCATAGTGGATGACATGGAACGAGAAGACCAGAGGGCTATGGCCAAAGAACAAGTATTGGAAGAGGTTGAGGATGATGACTGTTCGGATGATGATGATGTCCTTGATGTGTTAGTGTCTAATGCTTGGAATAGACATGACCCAGGGGCTTGGTTGTGAGTGATAGTCACGAATACCAGTTGGAGCATGGGCAAAATGTGGTGCATGTTAATGCCATGTTTGCAAATAAGTCAGCTCTACATGATGTTTTTAAAATTGTCGGTGATATCATGCAGAAACAGTTTAAGGTTATCAAATTAAACAAAGAGTCGTACACTATGAACTATGAGAAAGATGGCTGTCTTTACTGTGTTCATGCCTACAAGTCAAAGTATGAAATGCACTGGATCATGTCAAAGATAGAGAACCACTCATGTGTTCTGAGCAACATAGTACCAAAGCACTGCAATTTCGCTTCTTCTTTTATTACAAATGTCATGTATGGGGAGATTGTGGAGAAGGATATGAAAGCACAACACATCATGCTGGCCATTGAGAAGAGGTACAACTACAGGATCAACTATGCAGAGACGTGGAAGGCGAGATAGAAGGCAACGGAGAGAAGGTTTGAGTCATTTGAGTTGGTCTATGACAATCTCCCTTGACTACTTAGATGCTATGGGACAGAAACCCCAGAACATACATCACTGTGAAGGATAAGGTTTCACAAAAACCAAAAGGGTACATGGTAATGCAAAGGGTTTTTTTTTTTGCATTTGGTGCTTGCATTGATGCCTTTCATCATTGTTGCCCACTCATATGCATGGACAGAACATTCTTGACTAGGAAATACAAGGGGCTGATCTTGACGGCAATCAGCGTGGATGCCAACAATCAGATCCTTCTCGTAGCAGTTGCATTTATAGAGAGTGAGAACTTCGATAGTTGGTTGTGGTTCTTCTGGCGCCTCAAGGTTGGAGTCATTAATGAACACCTAGATGTTTGCATAATATATGATCGACATGGTGGGTTGATTAAGGATATCAAAAGGCTGCAAGAAGATCCAAATGAGCCCTTTTCTTGGCAAGATCTACGAAACCATTGGTGCATGTGACACCTAGTGATCAATATTTTCAAGCAGTTCGAGAGCAAGAGGCTGATGAACATATTCAAGAGGTTGTGCAAGTAGAACTAGCAGAGAAGGTTCAATGCACTTTGGGAGAAGCTTGATGAGTTCACCACCAAGCATGCCGAGGAGAGGAATAAGTAACCTGCTGGAAACACATCTGATGTACCAGAACACTTGGCGTCATTGCTTGAGATTGACCCACCCGCCTTGAGAAGGACAATGAGGAACACCGAATGTTTCTCACATTGGATCGAGGTCGAGCCAGTCGAGAAGTGGCATTGCTTTACGACACCAATGGTGCATGATACAGCATAATGATGTCTAGGTGAGGTGTACAATTGGGTGATCAGGGGCTTACGCAGCATGCCCCTCATTTCATTGTGGTACCATAAAGCCTCGATTTGAGGTATTGCTAAGAAATAGAAGTGGATTAGGAACATCGAGTGGCGTCATCATGCATGAGGTGATCCTTAGACATGAGAGCAACAACAATTGTCAGTGCATGTGTAACAAGCTAATGCTCTTCCACAAGCCATGCTCTCATATGTTGGCTGCATCTGTCATGATCAAGATTGACTCCACACAGTACGTGTTGGGCTTCTTCATGAAGGAGAATGTGGTTTAGACTTAGAGTAAGGAGATTCGTGGATTCCATGTTGTTGGTGACTTTACAAAGGACGATATGCAAAATAGGATATGGGTCCCTCATTGGACATGCTGAAGGGTGGCAAGGACCGTCGGCAGACTCATTGTATCAGAATGACATGGACAAGTCTAAAACCAAAGGCCCTATGAAGAGGTGTATCTTTTACTGAGATTATGGGTATAGGAAGAACAAGGGCACGAAGCATAATGGGTCAGGTGAAGGTCACGATGGCACAGGGGGTTAACTAGCGGCGGTCATGGGAGACACTGCCAAGGAGGTCATGGAGGGCGACATGCTACAAATCACAAAGCTAGAGCTGCTACCTGATCCATTCTTACCTATAGTTTGTGTTCATGTTAGGAGTGCTTCGTTCGTATCATTGCGGTCAACTTGTGTAATCCATTTCCTAGTTGTATCTTGTATGTGGCAACCTACCTTTACTTTAGACATGTCGCTACTTGATTCGATATGTTGTAAACCTAACTTGTGTACTAAGTAGTAATCATGTGTTTGTTGTGTTCTATTTATGATTAATCGTAATAATTTTGCAGTGACAAATTTTTTCATTTTAGTATTACCTTCTAGTTCATTTCAGTTAATTTGTTGCATTACTTATTTGTCAGATATCTACTTCCTTATCAAATTTTTTACTACCTTCTTTGTTGTTTCATAGGCATGGAGAGTCAAGGTTATAGCGCCGCTTGGCCGTACGACCTTTTAGACCATGGGCTAGACAATCAACACCATAGCTAGCTATGACTTCCACCAAAGCGACAAACTCCCCATGAGCTGGGAGTGATGTCGACTCACACTTCGTCGAAGTCTTGGAGGCTGGACCAACATTGGTTACACTTCTTAATTGTTTTATCCAACATTTAGTAATGTTCACGTACTTACATCCTTCTCTTCAATGCTGCACTTTAGGTTGCTAGCCACCGAACTCCTTCCTCTCGCACGCTTGTTGCAGGGCACTCAGGAGGATGATGCTAACTAGGGTGATGCCCCAGGGGCAGACATTGACCAGTCTCAATTCTTCCCATTCAATCGCTCATTCCTCACCACTCTTGTGAACTATTGGTGGCTAGAGATGGACACTTTCCACCGATCGTGCGGTGAGATGGCACCCACTCTATAGGATGTGTTGATGCGCACTGAGATACCAATCAACGGTCACCTAGCCATGCTAGAGGAGCCTAGGGACTATTGGCAGGCTGAGTTGCTATGGAGGTTCCACGGAATTCTTCCACCGCCATAGGAGGGGGAGGCGCCCTATGAGGTCTTCACGGAGAGTTAGAAGCATGGACCGACGAAAAGGTGGCTACAATAGTTTAGAGTTAGTGCATTTACAATTTTGTAATGCTTTCATCCATGTTTGTACAATCTAATGCATTATTCTTCTTGCAGGTTGAGAGGATGGCACTCGGCGCGAATGACTACCAGGTGGTGCATTACCTGCTGTGGCTGTTTGATTAGGTGATGTTCACAGAATGGCCAGGCATGATGGGAGTCATACACATAGAAGGAGGGAAATGCCCATGCACCGGGTAGGTTATCTAGCACTTGTATGCAAGACTAGTGTACTGGTTCACACAAAGGAAGTTGGTGTTTGACATCTTCGTCGAGGACTACATCATGCACTGCATGTTAAGGCACTTCGGATGACAGCAATAGTTCCTAGTTCTATTGGGATAGCTGGTCACACGGGAGGAGGTCGGATCAGTCCTAGGCTATATCTACCAGTTCTCCTAGCGCATCAACAACTTGACCTCATGTACCACATCTGATCCTACTGCACCACTTGGAGATAGGGTTGTCTAACAACCCAAGTGGTGGAGCCCTTTGGGCCTAGACAGTGACCACCAGTGGCCTGTCATTGTGTGGACATGGAAAGGGGCATGGACATGGATAGGTAGATCATTAGTACTATGTGTGGTAAGTCTTTTATTTCGCACCTTAATATCAATGTAGATGGTAGGATTGTACTACTGTATGCTTTAAAATTCCACATGTTACACCATTTCTTATGGTGCTTGGGTCCCTCAATGAACACCATGATGATGGGGCATGCAACATAATTCTCGATCCTACCTCTTCTAGTTAGCACTATGACAGAGGGCATGCTACTCAATTCCGAACTCCTTCTACCCTAGTTAGCACTGTGACACAAGGGGCTAGCTACATGAATCTTGCTATAATGCTATTACTACTAGACACCCTCCCCTACTCAATGAGAACGGCATAACAGCATGCCACCTCCATTATATGCCGAATAAACAACACTCTGACTAGCACTTTTTAGAACAAAGTGACAACACACTATTATTTGCTTTTCAGACTAAAATGACCAGACCCTAATTCCAACATGGTACCATCTTCTTTTCAAATCGAAATGACTAGACCCTGGTTCCAACACAGTGTATATCCGTCAAGTCCATAACTTATGTCTAAGAGGGCCTATGAATTGTGCCTCTAGTTTTTCAAGGCAAAGTGACCATACCATACCACCTTTTTAGTTTGAGTTAATAACATGTACTAGCTTTTCCTTATGAATTAACAACTCATTGAGCTATCTTGTACCCAAAGATTCCTTCTAGTAGACAAGAGAGCACTCTCATTCACCAACATTTATTCCCTTAACCACTTATAAGTCAGGGCATACTCCACCACTGTAGGAAAGACTCCATTTGAGCTAGTTTGAAAAATAGGGAGAGGGGAGGGAGAAGAGAGGTACAGGAGGCCACTCCACTTGGTTGGGGACGTTGGACTATGGGGAGATGCTTCAGAAGTGGAAATGATCTACTAAGAAGGCATAGATGTATCTTGATAATTCTTGCAAGGATGCTCCTATACCACCAGAGTTTCTGTGCCCACAAATAATCTGGTATGGATTACTCAAACTACACATCCTACTACCACCAATCGAGCTTACTAGATGTGCAGGGATGTCCGCATAAGTGAATGCCAAACATCGATATTTCATATTGTATGTTGCATTTTAAATATTACTGACTTTATCCGTGCATGGCGGCCATTGTAATGTTGCTACTTCTTCTAATGGATTGTGACTCAGAGAAGTATGACAAGACATTCAATCAGTAGAAATACATGATGAACTATGCAGTTGTGCTTAAGGTCTTCACCTATTGGAAACCTTACTCAACCATGAGTGGGGAAGACAAGGGTCTCTCATGCCCCTGTTGCATCAAAGATTATTTCAAATTGGGACATACCCAAAGAGGAACTTATAGCTGAGTACTAGGAGGCCTGCAAGAAGGCCCAAACCTGCAAGGGGTAGTAGGACACAACCTCACTTCTAGCCTGACTTGATTTCCATTCATCAAGTATTTTCTTTCCAAAAGTTGTGTTTGTGTCGAGTTGTACTTTGGCTCGAAGGTTCGTGTATGTAGCCATTTGTACCTAGGAATAGCTAGGCAAACACATGCACCTAACCAGACCGTACGCTACATATAATTCATACCTTCATGGTCAAGTGTTATGTCAGGCTTGCAATCTTATATTTATTGCTCCATTCTCGTCTTGTCGAAGATTACAAAATATTTTTTCAAATTTTGGGTTATTTATGTAAAAATCCACATAAAATGATTAAATCATGGTTTATTTACAAACAATTGTAGTTAGCGAACTTACACTTTTTACCACTAACAATTATTCACAAACAACTCTTCCAACCATTTATCTCTATAAAATTAAAGCTAAGTTTATTTAAATTATTTCAAAAATATATTAGCGTGCTGTCAACGGACCAAAACGCGATTGGGCTCAGACATGGGCTTGACCTGTGATTGGGCTCAGTCACTCTCTGGCCCAATGATTATACCCTTAGTTGCATGACTGGCTCATGATAGTCATGGTTCCACATGCAATTGGATAGCTAATCGCTGGGCGTTGGGGTGATTGGGCCTAGTTGCGTAGTGACCTAGTGATTGTGGTTTATTTTTGTAAAAAATTGAAATGTGGTTTACCTATGGAATCATTTTAAATGGTTTATTTTTAAAAATCCTAAATTTGTTGCATTATCATATTTTTCAAATTATTATCATACCCGTGATATTTGTCAACAGTAAATTGAGTTTTTCACTACTGTGCAAATCTTCAACCTCAACGACATATAGTACTAACTAAACTGTTAAGAAAGGGGTTGTCCCAAACTTGTGGAGTATGGTGTAACAGCTCAATTTGATCTTCCAAATAAACATGCATGATTTTCCATGAATTTTATAATTTTTTTGTGCATTTTAAAATTTTCCCTGAAGCCTTATTGGAGTTTAGATTTTAAAAATAAATTCTTTGGCTCAAAAATGTGAACTCAAAATTTCCAAAAGTTAATTGGATGCTAATGAATTTTTTCTAAAATTTTTGTGTGCAAGTTCCTTGTTCAATTCAAATTAGAAATTTAAACTAAAATTTAAAATACAATTAAAAGTTTAAAACATATTTATATTCCTTCCATGTCTTTGGGTCGAATCCACCTCGCTGGCCTAGCCTGTTCCCGCTTTCCTCTCCCCGCCAGCCGACATGATGCGCCGATCCGTTCCCTGTCCCTTTTCACCACCGCGGCCTAGCCAAACTAGCCCATGCAAGCGTGCCAACCCACCAGCCCAGACGCTCTCCCCTCTCACATCGACACTGACAACTGGGCCTTAGTCCCACCTATTAGCCATGTACTATTCTTCTTCTTCCTCTCTTTCTCTGTCGCGCACACGCCCGAGCTCCTCACTTCGCCTATGTTCACATGCAAGCAAGCATTGAAAGCCTCTGTGTCTCAAGCCAAGTGCGTCACGACCTTGTCTCATCACCACAAGTTTGTCCCATCGCCAGTTGCCCTATCTCTCACTCTCTCAAGCTCTCTCTCACTCAGTGCCCGAAGCCATTTGTGGTGCCCGATCTCTCTCTCCCTCCTCGCCCCTATTTAAGCTTGGCCTTACGTGTCAAAAGCTTCGTGCTTGCTCTCTATGACTTCCCCAAAGCTCCCACAATGCCAATGCCTTTAGAGAGGAAGGATTCCCCATCTTCTCGAAGTCCATCCGTGAGCTCTGCCACTCGATCGTGCACATCAAGTTTGTCTCATCCTTCTCGCCCCAAGAAGGTTTGCATGAAGGGATAGCGCTATAACTATCTTCTCATGACTTTGCAGATTTTCAGCACTTAGTAGACAAGGCCCTTGTGGTTGAGAACAAGCACAAGCTTCTTGAGAACAACCGCAAATGCCAGTTTGCTTACCAAGGAAACCCATAGAGGACCCAAGTACCCCCGACATTAGGTAGATTTACCCCCGTTGCACCACCTAGAGCACCATCCGCAGTACCATGCCTCATCAACCCAATCTATCAAATCTCTATCCAAGGAGGACCCCAGCAGAGGAGCAGCACTCCAGCAGTTGGAGTCACTTGTTTTCATTGCGATAACAAGGGACACTATGCTAGCGGATGCCCTAAGAAGTAGCAGACCCCAGACAGGACCAACCCCACGAATACTCCAGCTAGAGCCCCAATGACCCCAACAGCAGGCTAAGGAGCACTGTAGATGCCTCAAGTAGCCAGACCTACACCTACCTTCAGAAGAGGCCATGTCAACCACATTACGGCAGAAGAAGCTCAGGAAGTCCTGAATGTCATATTGGGTATGTTCCTTGTCAACTCAGTACCAACTACCATATTGTTAGATTTGGAGCTTCACATTCATTAGTTTACAAGGATTTTGTCAAGAGGCATCACATGCTTGTATTTCTGCTTAAACACCCTTTAATAGTTCGATCACCTGGAGGTGATATGAAAGCCCATCTAGTCATTCCCCAAACCAGGATTCATATTAAAGAAGTAGAATTCCTAGCCAGCCTAATAGTATTGGATTCTTGAGTCTTGGAAGTGATCTTAGGTATAGATTGCTTATCCCAACACCAAGGTCAGATCCATTGTGCCCTCACATTAGTGAATCTCATGAATCCTCAAGGAATCCTAGTAGAAATCATAGCTAACCCTTCACCTTAGAAGACCCTAACAGTGAATGGCATGAAATGTGTTGGAGTAGAGGAAATGCCCATTGTAAGGGAATACCCCTATGTCTTTCCTGAAGAATTACCCAGCATGCCGCCAAACAGCGATTTGGAATTTGTCATAGAATTGACACATAGAAGTGCACCTATATTCGAAAGGCCGTATCACATACCCACCAATGAGCTAGAAGAGCTAAAGAAGTGTATACAAGAGCTTCAAGCTAAAGGATTTGTGAGACCAAGCTCATCTCCATAGGGATCACTAGCGCTATTTGTTAAGAAAAATAACAATAACATGAGAATGTGTGTGGATTATCGTGCCCTCAATGAGGTCGCCACCAAAAACAAGTATCCTCCTCCAGGATAGATGATTTATTTGATCAACTCAAGGGTGCATGTGTGTTCTCCATGATTGATCTACGATTAGGATGCCATCAAGTTAAGGCCGAGTACCAAAGACCCATAGGACTACTCTAACCATTAAGAGTTCCAAAATGGAAATATGAGGATGTAGGTATAGATTTTATTACTGGTTTGTCCAAAACCAAGATATGATATGATTCCACATGGGTCATAGTGGACAGGCTAACCAGAGTAACCCATTTCATCCCAATTAAGACCACTTATAACAGAGATAAGTTAGACGAACTATATGTGCTTCACATAGTTTGCCTACATGGAGTCCCAAGAAGAATTATATCAGATCGAAGAACCCAGTTCACCTCGTGATTTTGGACCAGTCTCCATATAGCCCTAGGAACCTACCTAGCCTTTAGCACTACATATCATCCTCAGACAAATGGATAGACATAATAGACTAACCAAATTCTTGAGGATATGTTCCGTGCCTATGCCCTCACATTCAGCACCAATTGAGAACCGAGTTTGTCTTATGTAGAATTTTCCTACAAAAATAGCTACCAATCTAGTTTACAAAATGTCACCATTTGAGGCACTCTATGGACACAAATGTAGGACACCTCTCTGTCACATCCCAAAATTTGGCTTTTTGAAAAATTTAAATTCAAATTAATTATTTTAAGGTAATTGGATTTTACTTGGCTTTTATTTGCCTTTCTGGATTTTCTGGAATTTAAAAACTATATTTTTAGAACTTAAAAAGTAATTCAAAATGTGAAAATTAAATATCAACAGTAGTTGGAAATAATTTTATTAAATCCAAAATATCTCCAGGAGCTTCTGTGAATTTTTCTGGAATTTTTGGAGGTAATTTCATATTTTTCTGAGGCCTAAATAATTTTCTAGCCTTTTCTGAAAATCTAAATCAAATTCGAAAAATAAAAATATCCCCTCTCCCTCCAGCCGACGCGTGGACTGCCCAGATCCATCCACGTCGCCGCTCGGCCCATCCAGGCCGCCTCTCCCCTCTCCCTCGCTGCCTCCCGGGCCCGGCCCGTCGGCCACCCCGCCTTCCTCATCCCTCGGGCCAACATCTGGCCGGTCCGATGCGTGCCACGTCGCCTGTGCGGGCCATCCAGCCGTCCGCGCCCCGCTCCTCTCTTCTCTCTGACTCGCGGGCCCCGCCCGTCAGCCGCTCGCGGCCTCGCTCCCGCTGCCACCCGGCCCCGCCTGTCAGGCCCGTCGTCCCCGCGGAGCCGCCCCTTTCCTTTCTTCCCCCCCCTCTTTCCTTTCTCGTCGGCCGACCGTACCCGAGCCGAATCCGGTCTTTCCCTCCGTCTTCTCTCCGGTTTTGGAAGCCCCGGACGCCGCCGCGACCGAATCCCCGATTTCCCGTGCTCCCCTTCCATCGGCGCCCCCTCTTTCCCGTTTCTCCCCCTTTCCTTCCTTTTTCCGGCCGACACACTGGCGAGCAATCCCGTGCCCGTGTCCCCTCCTCCGCCCCTATAAATACCTCCCTCGGCTCCGCCTCTTCCCGCACCACCTCCCACAGCCTTCCACCTTCACTCCCGAGCCCCGTAGCACCCCAGCGCCGTGCGCCCTCTCTCCACGAGCTCCGCCGCACTCCGACGAGCTTTTGCCGACGCTTCGGTCATCCCCGGAGCCAGCCACCCCGAGCACCCCCGTGCCCGCGCCATCCTCCCCGACGCTTCGGCCATCCCTTCCCGCCGCCGGAGCACCGTCGCCCCGGAGGACCCGAGCTGCGCCACCGTCTTCCTCGTCGCAGGCCGCCTCCGCTCGTCCCCGAGCCTCGCCGACCCCTCCGTTGGACCCGCCTCCGCTCCAGGACCGCGTTTTGGACCTCATCCGCACCCCTCCGACCCTCCCTCGCCGCCGACGACACTGCCTCCGGCCACCTTCCCCGGCCTCCCCTCCGGCAGGTAACACAAAAGAATTGATTGCCCTATATGGGTAGGCAAAGCCTCCCCACTCACTTGGCTATTACCGCTCGCTCTCCCCTCCCCCGACTCCCTCGGCGCGCGTTCGAGCCCTCGGCTCCGCACGCTGAGGTTGAGTTTTCGTTATTTATTCGCGACTGACAAGTGGTCCCCACACGTCAGCGGCCGCCGGTCTGCGCTGGCCACTGCCGCCTGGGCCCCACCCCTCTGTGCTGGACTCTGACAAGTGGGCCTGGAGTCCAGTGGGTCCCATGTGTCAGAGGTCGAATCAGTGGGCTCACTGTCCAGTGGGTCCCACATGTCAGTGACCGCCAGTGGTTATTGTTCAGTGGGCCCCACCTGTCAGTCCCTCGGAATAAAAATAGAATTTAAAATCTAATATTCCAGTGGGCCCCACCTGTCAGAAATTTGGGAATTTCTAGATTTATTCAAATATGAGATTTTCAAATGAGCATAACTTTCTCATTTTAACTCCAAATCCAGCCATTCAAATTTCTAAATTCATCTAAAATCGTAATCTATCCAACTATGGCCTTTGTTGAATTTTTGGATTTTATTTGAATTTCGTTTGTATTTATTTGCTTTGTTTGCTTCGTCTTTCCTCGCGTAGATTCCAACGTTGTCGACGATCCCTCTTCACAGCAACAAGAAGACCCAGAAACCCTGCAAGAAGGCAAGTCTCCTTTGGTCATCTTGAACCTATGCTTTTGAAATGTTTTTAAAATATTTTAAATTATGTGCATTGCTATTTACATAAAGTCACTAGTTCAAATCTTTAGGAATTAGTTATTCCAACTTTGTTATGCCCTCATTTGACATTGATTGCCATGTACCTTGTCACCCTAGAACTTCCTTTGTCTCAATAATGAGATTACTATTAATCTTTGTGAATATTAGTCGGGTAGGTTAATGCTTAGTCATGCTATCTATTAACTTGGGAAGATCTTGAAAATGGGAAATTATGACTGGACCATTGTGTTTACAAATGTAGTGGTAGTTGGAGTTGCCACTGATCTTTTAAAATAAAATGAAAATGTGAAAGTTGGTTTAGATTAGGGTGGATGGCTGTTTGGGTTGGTGCAGTAAGCACGAGAACTTGTTAAGTGTATGTTCCACCCTAGTCAATTAAGGACCGACACTTGTGTTTGTCCAAACTGAGCATTAACCGTACAACCACAAGTCTATATGGGTACGACCTAGCTGACTAACTTATGATAGTCTAGTTTAGGTGCCACCAGTGGAAAGTGGATGCCAGGGATGGACTGGTTATTCACAGTGAGGGACAGGGATTTACTGTACTCATATGGCGCAAGAGGGGGCTTCAGGTTGGGCGGATTTAACCCTCCTGCGGTGAAACCTCAGCGGGTGGTATCTAGCTAGATTAGAGTAAGGTAAAGGCTTTGTGATATTTTATCTGGGTCTCATGCCAAAGGAAGCGTGTGACTTTTAGGATAATTTATCTCTTGTGGGTAAAGTTGTACAACCTCTGCAGAGTGTAAAACTATTCGAATAGCCGTGCCCACGGTCAAGGGCGGGCAAGGAATGCATTCACATGGTAGATTTCTGGTTTTGGTTTTAAAATCAAAAGTTTTGTATTCCGAGGGTGGAGGGAACTCTCGGAAGGGAATCCTGGCGGATGGAGCCAGAGAGGGTGGATGGAACCCGCAGTTTAAAACTTGACCAATGGTAATTGGTTAGCTAGTGTTGGTAGTTGGAACCTTCACTAGAAAGTTAATTCTGTTAAAACATTTACTTCATTAAATTGATGCCTTCGAAAATAATTAGTAGTAATTGAGATTTCAAATATTGCTTTGTGCAAAAGAACCGTATGGCCTTCCTTTGTTAAGCCTTGCATCTATGCATTTTTCCCAAGACTTGCGGAGTACTTTATGTACTCACATGCTACACTTAAAAATAAAAATCTCAGAGGAAGTTGAAGCTCAAGAAGGTGGCTACGACTACTGCTTCGCTTGTGGCTGCGATGGATTCTTCCCGGAGGACTAGGTCGCGCTTCCCCAGTCAACTGCCTGTGGCATCTTGATGGGTCTACTTTGATTTCACTTTGCTTCCGCTGTGTTTTGATTGTGCGAGGTCTTGAAACCTCCAATGTAATAATGAGACCTGGTGGTCAGTACTCTTTATAATTGTAATAAATACGTTGTTGGTCATGAATCATTTCTGTTTAACTGTGTGCACTAGCTTTGATCTGGGACTCGTGCAGAAACACACAGAGGGTCCGGGTTTGGAAATCCGGGGGCCCGACAGAGATGGTATCAGAGCCAATTTGACTGTAGGACGTGACCTAGATTAAGAATGGCAAACCATAAGGACTTATATTTATAAAAAGAGTATATTAAAAATGTATAAGCTTCTTTACTTCTACTCTCTTCCTACTTAGAATCTCGTTCTTGTCTCCAACTCCATTTGTTAAAAACTTTTTACTAATCTTTTCTTTTACTCAACTTTGTAGATGGCTGGTTCATCCTCCGCTGCCCCGTGGGACTACTACTCACATGGAGAGGATGCTGGAGCATTCGCTAGCCTTCTCCGGCAGCTGATGCAGTGTTTGGAGTACCGTCAGCCGCCCATTTTCAGGGGTCGGAAGACGCGGATCCTGGATCGAGACTCATGGACGATGGAGGTATTCCTGTATGCACGGGAAGAGGAATTCAACTCCCACACATACCCCATCAAGCACCCTCGGTCCCGCTGTTTCGACGCTGTCCAGGACGCAGCACGCCTCGCCATTGACGAGTTGTGCCACCTGCACAAGGATGCTGTACATCAGTCCCCTTTTTGCTTCTTCATCAACCCCAGGGTAGGACAGAGGTATCCAGATCCCTTCGATATTCCAGCTGACGATCCTCGACTGTCACATCAGGTGCAGCTCACCCAGGCGATGGCAGTCACTTATGCTAGAGCTCAGGAGGAGATTGGACAACTCCGGATGCTTCTCACTTCCAGCTATCAGCACTCCGACACGCTTCGCGCCCAGCTTCTCCGGAGCCAGGCAGCTGAGTTTGAGCTGGGACGTCTCAGGGCCGCAGCCGACTACGCGCCATCTTCACCCGTAGTTGATTACACGCCGTCTTCTCCAGTACCAGCTGTCATCCCCAACAACCTGGCACCAGCTCGACTTTCAGGACTCCACATCAGAGTTACAGCACGCAAGAAGGTGCGACGCCCCAGTCCGCCACCTGTCATCACTCTCAAGAAGCGCAAGCCTTCTCGTTCTCGTTCTCGGTCGACTGCCTCCAGTCGTAACCGTGCCTCGGCCGAGTGTGACTGTTCACGTCGCCATGTGAGAGAGCGTCAGGAAGACCCGGAGGAGGATCCAGAAGAGGACCCTGAGGAGCGCGTCTTTGGAGAGGATTAGTAGTCTTTTGAGTCCGTAGTACCCAAATAAAATGTCCGCGTCCTTAGAACGCTTATTGTTATGTTTTGGTGTGCTAGATGGACTGTACCAGGCCTATGTGCACTTGTGGTACAGCCATCCTTGGAGTTATCTTGATTTTAATAAAAGTTTTCCCCTAAGTGGTTGCTAGTTCTTTCTTGTGTGTTGGCTTGGGATGTGATTTAGTTCCCCTAATCTCTTACCTTTGCTATTTCCCTCTTACCTTCTGCTAACCTAAACCGCTTCAGATGGTGAACACGAGGAGCAACCCTGGCAACAGCCGTGACGCCAACAATCAGCCAGAGGACAACATTCCACCACCTCCTGCTCAGGCCCCCAACATGGAACAGATGATGGCCATGCAACTTCAGCTTCTTCAAGCTTTAGCACAAAACCAAGTGCAGCCAGCCCAGCATGCACCCAACCAGGCACCCCAGTCTAAGTTGGGAGAATTCATGAGGACAAGGCCTCCCACTTTTGCTGGATCAGTGGATCCCCTGGAGGCAGATGATTGGATCAAGGACGTGGAAAGGAAATTGGTCCTAGCTCAGTGCAACGATAATGAGAAGGTGCTGTATGCTGCCCACCAGCTCAAGGGAATCGCTGCTAACTGGTGGGATAACTACCGCGCCGCCCATCAAAATGCACAAGCCATCACTTGGGATGAGTTTGTTGAAGCTTTCCGCACTGCCCATATCCCTACTGGGATAATGGAAATGAAGAAAAGAGAATTCTACCAACTGCAGCAGGGAAACTTCAGTGTTTCCGAATACCTGAACAAGTTCACCCAACTGTCCAGGTATGCATCTGAAGAGGTCACATCAGAGGCGACCAAGATTTGGAGGTTCACGCAGGGACTTGACCCCAACCTCAAGGTGCAGCTGGTGTCCAATGATTTCCCGACCTTCCAGCACCTAGTGAACAAGGCCTTTGTCCAAGAAGATGCTCAGCGTCAGCTATACGAAACTCGAAAGAGGAAGTTTCAAGCCCAGCAAGGAGCAAGCAGCTCTCGATTCCGCCCCAACGCACCTCACTTTCACAAACCTTCAGAGTCAAGCATACCAAGGAATCCCTTTTCAGGACCTCGCCCAAATCCACAAACTCCCCGGGCAAGCAACGGTGGCCAACCCCAGCAGAACAAGACTTCAGCAGCAGGAGTGCAGTGTTTTAACTGCAAGAACATGGGGCACTATGCCAGCAACTATCCCCAGAAACGCCCAGCAATGACCCCAGTTCGTTTCAATCTAGGGACTACACCAGTACGAGCTCCAAATGCAGGACAAGGCCGTGGGACACCTCAGACCCCAAGGGCTCCACAAGTGGTGAGCAGAGGGCATCTCAACCATGTGACCGCGGAAGCAGCCCAGGATGCACCCGACGTAGTTCTGGGTAAGTTTCTTGTCAACTCAGTAATTGCATCAGCATTATTTGATTCTGGAGCTTCGCATTCTTTTGTGTCAAAAGATGTGGTTGAAAGGTATAACTGGGATGTGAGTAAACTACAGAACCCCATGCTAGTCCAGTCCCCTGGAAAGGAAATGAGGACTAACACAGTTTGCCCTGACGCAACTGTGGATATAAATGGAGTTAAGTTCTTAGCAAATCTTATTATAATAGACTCCAAGGGTTTAGATGTAATACTTGGTATGGATTGGTTAACCAAGTATAAAGGGCAGATAGATTGTGCCGACCGAGCTGTTACTCTTACCAATTCTGAAGGGATTCGAGTAAGGTTCCAGTCCAATGCACCTTCCCAGAAGAAGAGTAAGTTAACCAGTTTGAAGGTAATAACCTGGGAAGCAGTGCCTATAGCATGTGAATACCCAGATGTATTTCCTGAAGATTTGCCAGGAATGCCACCAGATAGAGAGATTGAATTTGTTATAAATCTGGTACCTGGTACAGCTCCAATTTCCAAGAGACCTTATCGGATGTCCGCAAATGATTTGGCGGAAGTTAAGAAACAAATAGAAGAGCTGCAGGATAAAGGATTTGTAAGGCCAAGCTCGTCACCTTGGGGAGCACCAGTACTGTTAGTGAAGAAGAAGGACGGAAGTCTTCGCATGTGTGTGGACTATCGATCCTTGAATGATGTGACGATCAAGAACAAGTACCCTTTGCCCAGAATAGATGATCTGTTTGATCAGTTGAAAGGATCATGTGTCTTCTCTAAGATTGATCTTCGATCAGGTTATCACCAATTGAAGATAAGACCAGAAGACATACCCAAGACAACATTTGCTACTCGTTATGGATTATATGAGTATACAGTGATGTCTTTCGGTCTAACCAATGCCCCCGCATATTTCATGAATCTGATGAATAAGGTGTTCATGGAATATTTGGATAAGTTTGTGGTTGTGTTTATCGACGATATTCTGATATACTCCAAGAATGAGGAAGAGCACGCAGAACATTTGAGGATAGTTTTGGAAAAGCTCAGAGAGAATCAGTTGTATGCCAAGTTCAGTAAGTGTGAGTTTTGGTTGAAGAATGTAGCTTTCTTGGGCCATGTGATTTCAGCAGGAGGAGTGTCCGTAGATCCTGAGAAAGTAAATGATGTGCTTAACTGGACACAACCAAAGTCAGTATCCGAGATCAGGAGTTTTCTTGGATTGGCTGGTTACTATCGTCGATTTATTGAAGGCTTCTCCAAGCTCGCCAGACCTCTCACCCAGTTGCTGAAGAAGGAAAAGAAGTTTGAATGGAGTAAACCATGTGAGGATAGTTTCCAAGAGTTGAAGAAGAGGTTAACTTCTGCACCAGTGTTGACGCTTCCGGACATTAGGAAGGATTTCGAAGTCTTCTGCGATGCGTCAAGGCAAGGACTAGGCTGTGTACTGATGCAAGAAAGAAAAGTAGTAGCATATGCCTCAAGGCAGCTGTGACCCCATGAAGGAAATTACCCAACTCACGATTTAGAGCTTGCTGCCGTAGTGCACGCACTGAAAATATGGAGGCATTACTTGATTGGTAACCGCTGCGAGATTTACACGGATCACAAAAGCTTGAAGTACATATTTACTCAACCCGATCTTAACATGAGGCAAAGGAGATGGCTTGAGTTAATAAAGGATTATGATATTGGAATACATTATCACCCAGGAAAGGCTAATGTGGTAGCGAATGCCTTGAGCAGAAAGAGTTATTGTGCCAAGCTGTGGATTAAGGACAGTATGCCTGCCCTTCAAGAAGAATTTGAGCGGCTCAACTTGGAAGTAGTAGAGGAAGGGTTCCTGGCAACTCTAGAGGTTCAACCCACGCTACAGGACCAAATCAAGGCAGCTCAAGTAGAGGATAAGTACGTTAAGGAAATTAAAGAAAACATGAAGAAAGGGAAGGCACCAGAATTTTCAGAGGATGAAGAAGGTACCCTGTGGTTTGGGAAAAGAATTATGGTACCCGAAAAGAAAGAGATAAAGGAGTTAATCCTGAAGGAAGCTCATGAATCTGGATATTCAATTCACCCTGGGAGTACCAAGATGTACCAAGATCTCAAGGAAAGGTATTGGTGGTCAAGTATGAAACGAGAAATTGCAGAATATGTAGCTTTGTGCGATGTGTGCCAGCGAATTAAAGCGGAACATCAGAGACCCGCTGGGCTCCTACAACCTTTGCAGATACCTGAGTGGAAATGGGAAGAAATTGGTATGGATTTTATAACTGGATTGCCAAGAACCAAAACAGGGCACGATTCAATTTGGGTTATAGTGGATCGTTTGACAAAAGTCGCCCATTTCATTCCAGTAAAGACCACATACTCCGGGGATAGACTTGCAGAGTTGTACATGTCAAGAATTGTGTGCTTGCATGGGATCCCAAAGAAGATTGTGTCAGATCGAGGAACCCAGTTCACTTCGAGATTTTGGCAAAAGCTACATGAACTTTTGGGCACAAACTTAAACTTCAGTACAGCTTATCATCCACAGACAGATGGTCAAACAGAAAGAGTAAATCAAATCCTGGAAGACATGTTGAGAGCTTGTGTACTGGCAAACAAGAATAATTGGGATCAGAGTTTGCCCTATGCAGAGTTCTCCTACAACAATAGTTATCAATCCAGTTTGCAAATGTCTCCGTTCGAAGCCCTATACGGCAGAAAGTGTAGGACTCCATTGTATTGGAAGGAAACAGGAGAAGGACAAGTGTTTGGACCAGATGTGCTGAAGCAAGCAGAAGAACAAGTTCGTCTAATCCAGGACAGATTAAAAATAGCACAAACCAGACAGAAGAGCTATGCGGATAATCGACGTAGAAGCTTAGAATTTGTACCTAGGGATCATGTTTATTTGAAGGTGTCACCTCTCAAAGGAATGAGACGTTTTGGAGTCAGTGGAAAGCTAGCTCCCAGATTCATTGGACCCTTTCCTGTGGTGGCGAAACGAGGAGAAGTTGCTTACCAGTTGGAGCTTCCACCACAACTGTCAAAGGTGCATGACGTCTTCCATGTGTCTCAGCTAAGAAAATGTCTCAGAGTTCCAGAAGAGCAGATGTCTCTAGATGAAATAAACGTGAAGGAGGACCTCACCTATCCAGAGTATCCAGTCAAGATATTGGAGGAAGCAGAGCGCCGTACGCGCAGCAAGGTTATCAAATTCTGTAAAGTGCAGTGGAGCAACCATTCAGAATCGGAAGCGACTTGGGAGCGTGAAGAGGATCTAAAAGAAGAGTTTCCCGACCTTTTTCCCAGTCCGTCCGAATCTCGGGGTCGAGATTCTTTCTAAGGGGGGTAGGTTTGTCACATCCCAAAATTTGGCTTTTTGAAAATTTAAATTCAAATTAATTATTTTAAGGTAATTGGATTTTACTTGGCTTTTATTTGCCTTTCTGGATTTTCTGGAATTTAAAAACTATTTTTTAGAACTTAAAAAGTAATTCAAAATGTGAAAATTAAATATCAACAGTAGTTGGAAATAATTTTATTAAATCCAAAATATCTTCAGGAGCTTCTGTGAATTTTTCTGGAATTTTTGGAGGTAATTTCATATTTTTCTGAGGCCTAAATAATTTTCTAGCCTTTTCTGAAAATCTAAATCAAATTCTAAAAATAAAAATATCCCCTCTCCCTCCAGCCGACGCGTGGACGGCCCAGATCCATCCACGTCACCGCTCGGCCCATCCAGGCCGCCTCTCCCCTCTCCCTCGCTGCCTCCCGGGCCCGGCCTGTCAGCCACCCCGCCTTCCTCATCCCTCGGGCCGACATCTGGCCGGTCCGATGCGCGCCGCGTCGCCTGTGCGGGCCATCCAGCCGTCCGCGCCCCGCTCCTCTCTTCTCTCTGACTCGCGGGCCCCGCCCGTCAGCCGCTCGCGGCCTCGCTCCCGCTGCCACCCGGCCCCGCCTGTCATGCCCGTCGTCCCCGCGGAGCCGCCCCTTTCCTTTCTCCCCCCCCCCCTCTTTCCTTTCTCGTCGGCCGACCGTACCCGAGCCGAATCCGGCCTTTCCCTCCGTCTTCTCTCCGGTTTTGGAAGCCCCGGACGCCGCCGCGACCGAATCCCCGATCTCCCGTGCTCCCCTTCCATCGGCGCCCCCTCTTTCCCGTTTCTCCTCCTTTCCTTCCTTTTTCCGGCCGACACACCGGCGAGCAATCCCGCGCCCGTGTCCCGTCCTCCGCCCCTATAAATACCTCCCTCGGCTCCGCCTCTTCCCGCACCACCTCCCACAGCCTTCCACCTTCACTCCCGAGCCCCGTAGCACCCCAGCGCCGTGCGCCCTCTCTCCACGAGCTCCGCCGCACTCCGGCGAGCTTTTGCCGACGCTTCGGTCATCCCCGGAGCCAGCCACCCCGAGCACCCCCGTGCCCGCGCCATCCTCCCCGACGCTTCGGCCATCCCTTCCCGCCGCCGGAGCACCGTCGCCCGGGAGGACCCGAGCTGCGCCACCGTCTTCCTCGTCGCAGGCCGCCTCCGCTCGTCCCCGAGCCTCGCCGACCCCTCCGTTGGACCCGCCTCCGCTCCAGGACCGCGTTTTGGACCTCATCCGCACCCCTCCGACCCTCCCTCGCCGCCGACGACCCTGCCTCCGGCCACCTTCCCCGGCCTCCCCTCCGGCAGGTAACACAAAAAAATTGATTGCCCTATATGGGTAGGCAAAGCCTCCCCGCTCACTTGGCTATTACCGCTCGCTCTCCCCTCCCCCGACTCCCTCGGCGCGCGTTCGAGCCCTCAGCTCCGCACGCTGAGGTTGAGTTTTCGTTATTTATTCGCGACTGACAAGTGGTCCCCACACGTCAGCGGCCGCCAGTCTGCGCTGGCCACTGCCGCCTGGGCCCCACCCCTCTGTGCTGGACTCTGACAAGTGGGCCTGGAGTCCAGTGGGTCCCATGTGTCAGAGGTCGAATCAGTGGGCTCACTGTCCAGTGGGTCCCACATGTCAGTGACCGCCAGTGGTTATTGTTCAGTGGGCCCCACCTGTCAGTCCCTCGGAATAAAAATAGAATTTAAAATCTAATATTCCAGTGGGCCCCACCTGTCAGAAATTTGGGAATTTCTAGATTTATTCAAATATGAGATTTTCAAATGAGCATAACTTTCTCATTTTAACTCCAAATCCAGCCATTCAAATTTCTAAATTCATCTAAAATCGTAATCTATCCAACTATGGCCTTTGTTGAATTTTTGGATTTTATTTGAATTTCGTTTGTATTTATTTGCTTTGTTTGCTTCGTCTTTCCTCGCGTAGATTCCAACGTTGTCGACGATCCCTCTTCACAGCAACAAGAAGACCCAGAAACCCTGCAAGAAGGCAAGTCTCCTTTGGTCATCTTGAACCTATGCTTTTGAAATGTTTTTAAAATATTTTAAATTATGTGCATTGCTATTTACATAAAGTCACTAGTTCAAATCTTTAGGAATTAGTTATTCCAACTTTGTTATGCCCTCATTTGACATTGATTGCCATGTACCTTGTCACCCTAGAACTTCCTTTGTCTCAATAATGAGATTACTATTAATCTTTGTGAATATTAGTCGGGTAGGTTAATGCTTAGTCATGCTATCTATTAACTTGGGAAGATCTTGAAAATGGGAAATTATGACTGGACCATTGTGTTTACAAATGTAGTGGTAGTTGGAGTTGCCACTGATCTTTTAAAATAAAATGAAAATGTGAAACTTGGTTTAGATTAGGGTGGATGGCTGTTTGGGTTGGTGCAGTAAGCACGAGAACTTGTTAAGTGTATGTTCCACCCTAGTCAATTAAGGACCGACGCTTGTGTTTGTCCAAACTGAGCATTAACCGTACAACCACAAGTCTATATGGGTACGACCTAGCTGACTAACTTATGATAGTCTAGTTTAGGTGCCACCAGTGGAAAGTGGATGCCAGGGATGGACTGGTTATTCACAGTGAGGGACAGGGATTTACTGTACTCATATGGCGCAAGAGGGGGCTTCAGGTTGGGCGGATTTAACCCTCCTGCGGTGAAACCTCAGCGGGTGGTATCTAGCTAGATTAGAGTAAGGTAAAGGCTTTGTGATATTTTATCTGGGTCTCATGCCAAAGGAATTGTGTGACTTTTAGGATAATTTATCTCTTGTGGGTAAAGTTGTACAACCTCTGCAGAGTGTAAAACTATTCGAATAGCCGTGCCCACGGTCAAGGGCGGGCAAGGAATGCATTCACATGGTAGATTTCTGGTTTTGGTTTTAAAATCAAAAGTTTTGTATTCCGAGGGTGGAGGGAACTCTCGGAAGGGAATCCTGGCGGATGGAGCCAGAGAGGGTGGATGGAACCCGCAGTTTAAAACTTGACCAATGGTAATTGGTTAGCTAGTGTTGGTAGTTGGAACCTTCACTAGAAAGTTAATTCTGTTAAAACATTTACTTCATTAAATTGATGCCTTCGAAAATAATTAGTAGTAATTGAGATTTCAAATATTGCTTTGTGCAAAAGAACCGTATGGCCTTCCTTTGTTAAGCCTTGCATCTATGCATTTTTCCCAAGACTTGCGGAGTACTTTATGTACTCACATGCTACACTTAAAAATAAAAATCTCAGAGGAAGTTGAAGCTCAAGAAGGTGGCTACGACTACTGCTTCGCTTGTGGCTGCGATGGATTCTTCCCGGAGGACTAGGTTGCGCTTCCCCAGTCAACTGCCTGTGGCATCTTGATGGGTCTACTTTGATTTCACTTTGCTTCCGCTGTGTTTTGATTGTGCGAGGTCTTGAAACCTCCAATGTAATAATGAGACCTGGTGGTCAGTACTCTTTATAATTGTAATAAATACGTTGTTGGTCATGAATCATTTCTGTTTAACTGTGTGCACTAGCTTTGATCTGGGACTAGTGCAGAAACACACAGAGGGTCCGGGTTTGGAAATCCGGGGGCCCGACACTCTCCTATGGTCAGAGACAGGAGAGCCAACTATCATTGGACCAGCCATGTTAAAGGAGGTTAAAGAATAAATTCGCCTAGTCCAAAAAAATCTTAAGTTTGCGAAGTTTTCTGCTGTTCTATGCTCTTTCGTTGAATGTGAGCCCGGTCAAACCGCATCTCCCATGGCGGTCAGACCTCTCCTCAGCCTGTAGTCATACCGCTAACCCTAGCGGTCAGACCAGCCGACCACTGGCAGTCAGACCGGCTAGGGTATGGCGGTCAGACCGGAGTTAGGCCGGCGGTCAGACCGGGCCTTGCATGGCGGTCAGACCGGTTACAAACCGGCGGTCTGACCGGCCAAGCATATGCGGTCTAACCGGCTTGATTTGTTTTCTTAGCCTTTAGTTGCTGCTCTCTGAACTAATCTTCCCTTTTGTCTTGCCTCTTCATTTCTGGGTGTTTTCTCCTTTGGATGCCAGTGAGCATGAACTCTCCTTCTTCATAGCTTTTGTAGCTATCGGAGAAGAGATGTTGTGTGGATACTTTGGGGTGATTTTTGAAGGGCACCATTCACCCCCCCCTCTGTTGCCATTTTCGATTCTACAATTGGTATCAGAGCTGGTTAGCTCTTCTCGATATATCTTAATCGGTCTGTGAGTCATGGCAACGGACAAGTATTCCACCAAGCCCTCGATCTTCGATGGGATCGACTATCCCTTCTAGAAGAGTCGGATGGAGACCTACATACAGGCTCAGGGCTATACGATTTGGCGAAAGATCAAAACTCGCTTTGTTGTTCCTGCCGATAAGAACATCAATGTGGCAAACATGCCCGATGTTGAGGTAAATGCTAGGGCAAGGAACATCATCATCCAAGGTTTGAGCCGAAACGAGTTTGATCACATTTCTCATCTTTCATCGGCCTTCGATATTTGGGTGACCCTCGATGCTTACCATGAGGGCGCCACCCAAATTAAGACGATACGACAAAACCAGTACAAGCGAGATTACAACAAGTTTGAAATGCTTTCTGGAGAGTCCTTGGATGAGTGCTTTGCGAGGTTCCACAAGATCTTGAGCAACCTCCGAGCGGTCGATCTCACATACCCCGACTCGGACAATGCTCGTCAAATGCTTTCGGCTTTGGATTTGCGTGTTTGGGAGATGAAAGTGACCACCATCAAGGACACAATAGATTTTTCAACTTTGACTCTTGATGCGTTGCATTCACGCCTCAAGACTCACGAGATTGACATTGTCTCTCACAAGTCAAAGTCTCAGTCGATGACATTGGTCACTGATCCCAGTCCTGCCTCTGGATCTTCTGCTGACACTCTTTCTAGTTTCTCTCTCGCTGCTCTATGTGAAATTGATGATGATCATCTAGAGCAGCTCCCAGAAAACCAACTAGCCCTCTTAGCCAGAAAGTTCCCCCATGCATACAAGAGGGTTAGGGAGAGAAAGAGAGGAGGAGGACCCGTGATTTGCTTTGAGTGTGGTGGCCCCAACCACATTCGAGCAAACTGCCCCAATGTAGGGACCCAGATATTAACATCCGGATTCCTCTATGATTACTGCACTATTCCCTGGATCAGTAGATAGTACACACAGTTACAGTTCTGAATATCAAAGTACATATCATGCGGAAACGTAAATATAATAGTAGACTTACTCATGGGCCGATTAGGCAGAAATCAATAAATTGCAGCAGCGGAAGAACGAAGCACACATGTGGGACCTTCAGGACATGCCCACAGGCAGCCAACTGGAGGTTCGCGACCTAGCCCGTGACATCCACATCTTCTATGCCATCTTGTCCGATCTTGATGCTGAGGCGAGGTGACTTGATCCTTGATTCTGGATTTTTGTCGCAAAAGCGAGTATGAGCACTACGACCCCGTGCTCAGCGAACCAATACACAGAATGCAGTGTATAACATGTATGGCTAATCAAAGGATGGCTTAGGTTTGTTTTATTTTTGCGAAGAGTGCTTTTGAATACAATTATATAAAAATCCTCAAGACCTAGCAATTTGAACACAAGTATATACCACGAATGCAACATTACTAGTGATTCAGATTCCATACACCTTTACATGGCATCTGCACCATATAGCAATTCTTCAGCGTTATAGCCGCTTAACTTACCACTGGGACGACACCCAGGACAATTCCAAATCAGGGCAGTCCATCGCCCGACAAATCTTTCCATACCCAATTTTTAACATTTTAAAACAGAACTATATCTGGTTAAGTTCCCATGTCCGCCCTTGACCGTGGGCACGGCTATTCGAATAGTTTTGACTTTGCAGAGTTTGTACACTTTCACCACAAGAGATAATCAACTCGTTGACCCACATGATACCTTAGACATGTGGTTGAGCAGACCATCACAGTGACTTTTCAAAGTATCTAGGCCCTTTTCTCATCTCACTTTTATGGGAGACTGCCCACTTGCGGTGGGTCCCATCTGTGCGCGGGATGTTTCCCCCAGCCACTACGCAGCCGGCTTCTACCTCTCCGCAACGTAGGACAGCTAGGAAACTTCACCCTCCACTGGTGTCCCTTCAGGCCCCCTTGCCATAGCGTAACCCCTTCAACCCCCTACCAGTGAGATGAGTCCGGAACTTCGATAAATTTACTTAGCCAAGTCGTAATTTACGGACTTGTGGTTGCACTGTTTTACAAGGGAGTTCATGACAAGATTCAGTCCTTAGTGGTATCTGGGCGGCCTATCACTAACCCAACTTTTGTGCTTCCACTGCACCACACATACACACCCTCGAACCAATCCGCCTAGACATTAAAGCAAGTTGAGAATTTTGGGAGCATAAAATAATCATATCAAAATATGCCAGTCATTCCCACTATGACTGCCCAAACCAGTTCTCATGATTAAACATGTTGATGACATTTTGGGGCATTTTCAGCGCCCCATGCATATCTATGCAGTACTAAGCATATCATTAGGGACTTATTTTCGAAATGTTACTGTTATAATTTTACTAGGGCGACAAGGTTCATTCATTCAAACATTTCAACAGAGGGTGTAATATTATTCAAGGTAACAGTGGCATATAACTAGAATATTAAATTTAGCATGTCTTTGCATATAATTAACAGCATGCAATTTGTTAATTTAAAACAAAGTAATTTGCAGAAATGTAGGTTCAATATGATCAAAGTATTGACTCGCCTGGCACGGTTTACCGCGGTCTTGAGCTCACCCAAAGTTGTCTCATGCGATGATCTTTAATTTCTGATCTTCATCGATCTCGTTCTTGCTTGCTCCATAAAATCTTCTGGACTCCAGTTTCTAATTACGCGACAAACGACTGAATCCAAATAAAAGCAAATAACTCAAAAGATCCAAATAAATCCAAATAAACTCAATTTTTGTTTTATTATGAGTTAATAGGTGATTTGGGTGATTTGAGGCAAAGCCGGTGATGAATTGATCTTTTATTAACAGTTTATTTTATTACTTGTATATTTATCAAGGAAGTTCCATGAGTTAAGATATATATGCATGAATTTAGCCGAACATCATTTTATCAAAGTTAGCATTTACGAATTAAAGTATGTGTTATATGCACAATGCATACATTTGTCGATTTATTATGTGGCTTTATAGTCTATATATATATTTATTTTTTTTGCAAGAGACATTATTTTATGCGGGCCTAATATTAACTTGTTTACTAAAGTGTATGTTAACAAGATCATTTTAACAATTAACGACTCATGGATTTCTTTTATTAAACTTACGAAGTTGTACTTTGGTATGGTACTTATTTTATGAGGCTCGGAGAACTTGAGGGCCACTGGTGCTTCATATACATATACCCGCATTTATTATCTTTCCTGATTATTATATTTTAATTACATATGATCTATATAAAGCCTACCCTTTTAAGTTTGAATCTTAAGTAGTTCATATGCAGGATGATCTCTATTTGTGAATCTATATCACCTAATATTCCAATAACTTAATCTTTGTAAAATAATCAGTTTGTTAGTCTTGATTAACATGTGACTTTAGCCAATATTAAATCCAATTTGATTTTTGATCCATTTTCTTCCTACTGTTTATTACATACGTACATCTACAACTAGATTATATGCACTTCATTTGGGTTTATGCTAATTGAACTGTATCAGCTACTACAAAAAGGGCTTTCACAAATTTTACCCACCAAAGTCCATACAATATATACCTAAAGCATACTTGAATTTATGGGACGAACTAACTTGTCATACTTCCTTACTTAAGTGCTGTTGTCTAGAGATAATAGCTATGATTTATACTTAAGCTAAGAGGGTCCGTGTGTCATAATAGAGCACAGAGAAGAAGACCACTGTCTCTGGCTGAACCGATAGAGAGGGGCAGAAGCAAGAAAACAGGGGAGGTGCTCGGCCAGGGAGAAGAGGGCGGCGGCGCCGGCGAAGGGCAGCCGGGGAGGCCGGGGAAACTGGAAAAATGCGTCCCTCTGGAGATGGGAAGGGTGATGGGGAAGGTGCCGCGGCCCATGGTGGCGCTAGGGGAGGTCGGCATCGGCACGAGCGGCCAGAGGCAGGGTGGAGCGGGGCGGCAGCGTCGGCGTGGAGGAGAGGGGGAATCGGCGGGCGCGTGAGCATAAGGGAGACCAAGTGATGCTTACCACGGTACCGGTTGGGTCGGGAAGTGTCCGAGGCTGGCCAACGGCGGGAGCCGAGGGCGAAGTAGCCAGGCCACCGTGGCGGGGGTTGCTCGGGCGACGGGAGGCCCGTGCGGTGGTTGGGGAAGCCTTACGGCGCCGATTGCTTGCTCCCAACGGAAGGAATTGGGCGGCGGTGCTTCGAGAGAAGAATGGCGGCGGTAATGGCGGCGGCGGCCGGTTTTGGGGAAAATGGCGGCGCGCGGGCTCCGGTGACGGGATTTCCAATTGGGCAGAAGGGGAGGGAGAGGAGGAGTGGAGACGCAAGTTGGCGTGGTCCAATTGGCCGGAGCTCGCCGGAGCAGCCGGGGCGGCGTGGAGGCGGCCGGGCGGCTCACGGGCGTGGGGCGCTCGGCTTGGGGAGGGAAGGAGGAAATGGAGGGGGAATGGGGGGCCGGCTGCTTTATAGCGCGGGAGAGGGGGCCGGCTGGGGTTGCGCGGCAAGGCACCGGGGTGGCAGGACATGGGCGCGACGTGAGCACAGTGTGCGGCGCAGGCGGAAGTGATGGCGACGACCACGGCAGGGCGACGTGCGCAGGGCGTGGTGAGGAGCGATAACCGGGCAGCGTGCGACGTGCTGCAGCTGCCAAGCGTGTCGGCCGGCTTTTTGACCGAGCGAGGAGATGAGAGGGGCGACGTGGAGATTGCTCTGCCACGGGAGAAGAAAGGAGGAAGAGACAAGAGGAGGAGCAGGCGCTCGGGGAGGAAGAGAGGAAAGGAGGGGAGGCGCTGGCGAGTGGGCCCAGCGGCCAGAGGAAGAAAATGCGGCAGGGGCGCAGGTGCGGGTGGAGCTGGGCCGGGTTGCCTCGGCCGGCCTGGCTCCCCTTTGTTTTTTTTTATTATTATTTAAGTCATAGGTGTACATATATATATATATACATGTGTTTGCATTTTATTCATTCACTTTTTATTGCTATTTATACCATGATTTGTTTTAAAATGAGATTTTATATCCTTAACTCCAAGTTTCTCCCTTTTTATACTGGATCATCTTTTCAGATTCGTATATAAAATTTTAGTTTTCTATTATTTACATATTTCCTTTTTGGGCAACATTAATATCTGTCTTTGTCTTTCATGAATTTATTAAATTTTTGGAACATCAACCAAATTCCAGAAGGAAAATGCCAGAAAAATCCAAATTCAAATGGAATATATTACAAAAATAATTCAAGAAATTCATATTTTAAATTTTAAATTTTTCAGGATGTTACAAATCTACCCCCCTTAAATAGAATCTCGACCCCGAGATTCCGGTAGAGTAGAAAGAAGCAGAGGAGGTTAAATTGGCTAGCAATAGGCTTTACTCATTGCAATTTTATCAGTCTGATCTGCTTAGATCTAATACAGCATCATCGCACCTCCAAAATAGTCATACATCAGTTCGACACTTCCAAAAGTACTTATACATCATAATAGTCCCTCGACTTCCTTGACTATTCTTGCTACCCCCCTTAAAATAAGCGACGTCTGATATTAGTCTTCCTTTCCAATTTCAGGCCTGACAAGTCTTGCTTTACCACATTCTACACATAGGTTATTTAAGGAAGTTCCCTGGTCGGGTGGCGGCACTTTTGTAGTTGCAGCTTGTTCCCCTTTGAAGTCGAGAGGGTTTCCTTTGGCAGAGTGGGAGCTAAGTGTGACGGCATTCATCTTTTGCTTGTTCGATTTCCGTTGAGGGCAGTCTCTCACATAATGTCCTGGGTCACTGCATATGAAACAGTTGAACCCATGACCCGGCTTTTTCTGAGGGCCTTGATTGGTAGTGATAGCATCCCCGGCTGATCTTTCTAGATTCCTTTTCTCAGGGCACCTACGCATATCATGTCCTTTTTCTCCGCAATAGTAGCAGATGGTATTCTTTCGGGGTCCGCCTGATGTAGTGGTGCGGTTGCCCATCATGCGGCGACTTGCTTTTAGTTGTCTTGGTGGAGTGGATCTGAGCGAATACTTGGACGAGCGGTAGGGACCAAAGTGAGTAATAACCATTGGTTCCTGCTTCTTGCCTTTAGCCTTATTCTTGGCCATTGAGGATGCCTTGACGATGGCTGGAATAGTGAGTCTACCGCGGAGCAGAGATTTGAGTCTTGATCCTCTTACAGGCTAAGGCTTCTTAGTTGTTATCTTTTTCAGAAATGTTGCATCTTCCCACTTCAGAGCTTCAAATGTGTTGACTTAGTTATCTGCTATCTCTTGCCTGCAGACATGGCGAGGGTTTTTTTTTTTGCAATTAGGTGAGGGGGAATTAGCATGAGATACGGATAAAGTCGCGGAGAATAAATTATTCTAAACCCACTTAGATTTTTAAAAGAATACACTTCGGAAGTTGGGGTGGCACATAAACCACGCCAGCTTTTAAAACACTCTTTTCCTGTGACCACGAAATAGGATGCCCAAGGGCAAGAAGGCAATGCACAGGGCCAAATGAAAATCCTGCGACAGTACAACGTCTACTCGGAGAGCACACATAAGAGGGTGTAGGGTTGATCTGCATAGTCCGTCTAAAACGGATCCTCCTTATCTTCATGAATATCTTCACCGTTCCTAACCTTAAAGTTTGGAGTAGAGGTCTGAGAGGGGAAACAAAGTTTTCCTTTTTTTTAAAATCAATAGAAGGAAAAGGATAGTATTCAGGGCTGATTTGACTGATCTTAATACTTACTCTCCTATTATTATTTTGGTAAATAAATGGATTTTTTAGCTTGAAATACAGAACTTTGAAATATATACGCATATATTTTTGCAGAGAAGCGTTTTTCTAACCATAGGTAATAAGACCGAATATAGAAAATATACTTTTACCGGAATAACCCTTTTGAGAAGCAACACCTTAAGGTTTACCTTTAGGCTTTTATTTTTGAAATACACGGTCTGTTTAGGTAACAGTTTTCGACAATAACTTTGCTTTAACTATTTGAGGATCCAAGATAAATTTGTGGAAGAAATTTTTGGCAAGTAACTGAACTTATGAAAATTTCCTCGGAAGGTCAGGTTGATCAGAATGAGTTTGAGAATTGAATTTTCTGTAAACAATTTTGGATAACCATTACTCCCAAGGATAAAATAATTTTTGGAAATAAGCTTCAAACTTAAACTTTTGTGGCTTTAGCCAGAAGTATGTTTGCAATGGGGGTTTACCAGATGAGTACTAGATTTTCCTCACTTTGACTTTGGGATAAGGGAGCTCCAGAAGAAAATGGCTAGGTCAGCATATAGATGAGAGGGAATCATCAAAGAGAGATGAGACTAAGCAGTATAGCTTATATTTGTGAAAATAGATATTGTGGAAATAAATCTAATCATGGACTAACGGCCAAGCTAACTAGGTCACGACCTGCAGTCGATATGCTCTGATACCATCCCTGTAGGGACCCAGATATTAACATCCGGATTCCTCTGTGATTACTGCACTATTCCCTGGATCAGTAGATAGTACACACAGTTACAGTTCTGAATATCAAAGTACATATCATGCGGAAACGTAAATATAATAGTAGACTTACTCATGGGCCGATTAGGCAGAAATCAATAAATTGCAGCAGCGGAAGAACGAAGCACACATGTGGGACCTTCAGGACATGCCCACAGGCAGCCAACTGGAGGTTCGCGACCTAGCCCGTGACATCCACATCTTCTATGCCATCTTGTCCGATCTTGATGCTGAGGCGAGGTGACTTGATCCTTGATTCTGGATTTTTGTCGCAAAAGCGAGTATGAGCACTCCGACCCCGTGCTCAGCGAACCAATACACAGAATGCAGTGTATAACATGTATGGCTAATCAAAGGATGGCTTAGGTTTGTTTTATTTTTGCGAAGAGTGCTTTTGAATACAATTATATAAAAATCCTCAAGACCTAGCAATTTGAACACAAGTATATACAATGAATGCAACATTACTAGTGATTCAGATTCCATCCACCTTTACATGGCATCTGCACCATATAGCAATTCTTCAGCGTTATAGCCGCTTAACTTACCACTGGGACGACACCCAGGACAATTCCAAATCAGGGCAGTCCATCGCCCGACAAATCTTTCCATACCCAATTTTTAACATTTTAAAACAGAACTATATCTGGTTAAGTTCCCATGTCCGCCCTTGACCGTGGGCACGGCTATTCGAATAGTTTTGACTCTGCAGAGTTTGTACACTTTCACCACAAGAGATAATCAACTCGTTGACCCACATGATACCTTAGACATGTGGTTGAGCAGACCATCACAGTGACTTTTCAAAGTATCTAGGCCCTTTTCTCATCTCACTTTTATGGGAGACTGCCCACTTGCGGTGGGTCCCATCTGTGCGCGGGATGTTTCCCCCAGCCACTACGCAGCCGGCTTCTACCTCTCCGCAACGTAGGACAGCTGGGAAACTTCACCCTCCACTGGTGTCCCTTCAGGCCCCCTTGCCATAGCGTAACCCCTTCAACCCCCTACCAGTGAGATGAGTCCGGAACTTCGATAAATTTACTTAGCCAAGTCGTAATTTACGGACTTGTGGTTGCACTGTTTTACAAGGGAGTTCATGACAAGATTCAGTCCTTAGTGGTATCTGGGCGGCCTATCACTAACCCAACTTTTGTGCTTCCACTGCACCACACATACACACCCTCGAACCAATCCGCCTAGACATTAAAGCAAGTTGAGAATTTTGGGAGCATAAAATAATCATATCGAAATATGCCAGTCATTCCCACTATGACTGCCCAAACCAGTTCTCATGATTAAACATGTTGATGACATTTTGGGGCATTTTCAGCGCCCCATGCATATCTATGCAGTACTAAGCATATCATTAGGGACTTATTTTCGAAATGTTACTGTTATAATTTTACTAGGGCGACAAGGTTCATTCATTCAAACATTTCAACAGAGGGTGTAATATTATTCAAGGTAACAGTGGCATATAACTAGAATATTAAATTTAGCATGTCTTTGCATATAATTAACAGCATGCAATTTGTTAATTTAAAACAAAGTAATTTGCAGAAATGTAGGTTCAATATGATCAAAGTATTGACTCGCCGTTGTTCAGTAGTCGTGCCGTTCGTTCTCGGGCATCGTTGTCGTTCTTTTAGTAAGTCATCGTTTTGTTCGTTCGATCGTACGACGTCAATTCGTACGGTCGTTCTTTCCGTTGTCATTAGCGTTTCGTTCGATAGTTCGTTCGTTTGGCTGATTCGGTAGTCATTTTAGGTTTAGTTTTCTCCCCTGTTTCGTTAGACCTAGCTTTAGCCGAGCACCGGTAGCCTTAGTCTAGTCCCTGTGGAGAACACGACACTCGCCGCTATTTCAGTGGCAACCCGTGCACTTGCGGGTGTGCAGCTTTGCACGATCAAGTCATTTTGGCGCCGTTGCCGGGGAGTAGCTTAGAGCGACAGTGTTAGGCTATAGACTAGGTCGTTTGTTTTCTTTTGCTTGATTTGTGTTTGTGCTGACTTGTCTTTCTTTTCGTTATTGTTCATATTTGTGATTTATTGCTAATCCCTAACCCTTTCTCTAGTTACTTCTCTCTTTCGCGATTTTCGTATCCATTCTCGCAGGTTGATTGATATTGGTACTTATTGAGGCTATGGCTTACTATTCTGATTCTCGTGGTTTTATGAGCACCCCTAGTACTTATGATACTCTTCAAGAACAGGTAAATCTATTGTCTCGTCAGTTAGAGCGCTATGCTTTAGAGCGAGGAGTTGTGTTAGAGAGCGGGCATGATCATTACAGTTCTTTATTAGGCGCCCACTCTCCAGTTGTTCCTATATGCCAGACTTGTGGTTTTCAGGGCCATTCACCTGCTGAGTGCCAGTGTGGTTATTTGTCCACTCCAGAGTGTTACGGGATGAGCTTTGCTCAGCCGAGTGAGCCATTCCCTGACACTTATCACCTTGGATGGCCTGAGCACTCGAGTCTGTCATATGGAAACAACAGCTCTGATATTTCATCCTTTTCTTCTAGTACACCATTGCAGGGTTTTAGATTTGGAGATCAGGATATTTCTCATTGGTCACACCAGCACTATCCTATACCTCTGCATCAGATTCCTACTCCTGAGCTCGATCAGTTGACCAGATTTGAGGAGAGGATTTCTAGGATTATAGGAGATTCCGAGAGAAGAATGAGTAGTGACTTCTCATTAGATCCGACACCTCCTGCCTGTAGTTCACCTATGCCTTCACCGAGCCAGTTTACAGTTCCTATGTCTGAGTCCTTAGAGCAGTCTCATGAGCCACCTCCTTCACATGTAGATCAAGCTGCCGGACTTGATGCATTGTGCAAGGAACTGAAGACTGTACCTCCTGGTGGTGATCGTGCGATGGCGATTCAGGATGAGATTGAGGCGATTATGAGCACCAGTTCTACTTGTGTGGATAGTTTTACCATTTCACAGCCTTCCGTTAGCACCACAGAGATAGTTCTGGATAGAGATGAGTGTCAGCCTTCGAGTCTTACACCTGATCTTGCTAGCGAGGGCCTGTTGTTGGAGACACCACATATACACTTAGAGGCACCTCAGTCCGATCCTTTGCCTATTGACTCTGAGAGAGAGACCATTGAGCTAGATGATGACGATCTACTTCCTGATGATGATTGTTTCACTCCTGATTATGAGGATGAGTTTGCGGTAGATTCACTCTTGAGTTGTGATGAGTTAGATATAGATGATGAGAGCTTTGTGCCAGATGATGATGAGTTCATTATGGATATGCTTTTGAGTTCTGAGGTTCCACATCTTGATGAGGGGGCTGCTTCCGATGTCGAGGAGCACATTTCTATTGATCCACCACCGGCTACTTCTTTCGTCGACATCGCCCCTCTGGAGGTTTCTACTACCATATATTCTCTTTCGCCTACACTTCAGGTAGTATGGAAACTCTTCCCCGACCACCTCAGGTTTGATTTCCTTGGCTCAGATGAGACATATGCTATTACTAGTTGTGCTCATCTCACTGATAGACCTCATGATGTACTTTATCGATATACCTACATGATTGGATATTCTATTGATGACTTAGAGGGTGTCAACCCTATCACACATACATGCCATATCTTTGAGATTATATGCAGGGTTACGCTTGTGTACCATCGACTACGAGCGAACATGGTTCGAGTCGATATCCCTTGGGATCCAGGTGGATTTCGAGGCATGCTGCTTCATGAGGAGGGCGGACATGTGCCTTTTCCATGTCCCGTCCTTGGCCCTCCTCCCGCTACATCCAAATGAGCTTCTCTTTTCCCTTTTATTTCCGTTTTTTTTTTGTTGGTTTCTCTTCTTTTCTTTCTTTTTTTTTATTTTAGGTCCCATGCTAGATCCTCATCCTTGCATGTGCGAGAAGCATGGGATGATTAGTCTACTTCCACTACATCATATACACCCGGTGAGCTGTTTCTTACCCCTTTATGCGCATTCTTGATTCATTGCTCAATTTAAGCTTGGGGGAGGACTTGTATGTGTATGGATGATGTTCTAGCATGTTTGTATTATATTTGTGAGCATTTGAGCTTATTGTCGTGTAGTTGATGATATATGGTCATTCTTGTGCTTCATATTGTGCTTATGTTGATGATATATGGCCTTTACTATTGCTCTCATGTTATGCTTGATTGTATATATTTGCCATGTGAGCCCATGCCTTATTGATCTAGAAAGGTCATGCCAAAATTTTCATTGAGCTATATTGTCACTAGTTCCTTGTATATCTTAAGTCACTTGGCATCATATAGTAGAGCTTGAGTTTTGTTTATTATCATTGATGTGCTTAGAAACCTTGTGATTCTATAGCATTTGATTCATTGCGAGTTACGCATGTATTTTAACCATTTGCGGATTGAATTGGTTCTAGTCATAGCCTCTTGAATGATTATATCTTAGTTTCATGCTTTGGCATATGTTATTTTAGATACTGATACTTTGCTTGAATGAAAATTTTGTGAAAGGGGTAGTCCTATCTTGAGCCAATAACTTGGTTGAATTATCTAGGTATCCATGTCTTAGGACACGTGTTACTTAGTATTAATGAAAACCGGTTAAAGATGCTTAATCAAAAACTAAAAAAAAAGAAAAGAAAAAAAAACAAAATGTTTTGCAATGTGTGAGTGTGTAAAATAAGTGACTTTGTCACATTGGTTTGCAAACGTCTGAATAAGTGGCAGTTTTGCCCAAATGAAGTTTGAATGTGTGAATAAGCGGCAAAGTTTGCCCAAGGGTTTGAATAAGTGGCACAAATGCCCATTGTGTTTTAAATTTGCTAAAAATCAACAAAAATTAGGTATCATGGCTCAAGTGTGGGCTTTTTCATAAATATCATGCAAGTATTAGTCTCTTTGTCTCAAATAGCATATGCCTTAGCATGACCTTTTGATATGCTCATTCTTGATGTTATACCTAGTTTCGATGCTTTACAATTTTGGTTGGATACATGTCATCACTTAGTGCATTTCAACACTTGTGTGTAACTTGATTTGGTCAAATGTTGTAGTTATCATTTGAGATCTTTGCTTGATTCGTTCTCATCTTGGATGATCCTCAAAACTCAAGCTAGACAATCTCATTTTACATTGCTATATGCTTCTTGGCTTATCACATGCATTTAACTAGTCTTTCACCATAATTACTTGTTGTCCGGGTTCGATAATATCATGCCATTTACTTGAGGACAAGTAAAAGTTTAAGCTTGGGGGTATGACATGCGTGATTTTAACACATATTTACCCATCATTTTGCCCCATTATTTTTCGTATTTCAAGACCATTTATCATCATTTACATCGTTTTCTTATATTTAATTGCTCAAAATGGACCATTTTACATTTTTTTGCTATTTTTCGCAGGCCGGCGCGATCTAGGCGCATAAACGACAAATTTGGACTGCTCCGTACAGTTGTGCGCATCGACACGAATGCGTAGGATCTTTCCGCGATGAAATCGGACATCCGAAGGGCTAGAACAGAAGAAATTACAATGGGGGAAGGACTGTATTGCAAATTCCAGAAACCATGAGGACTAAATTGAAAAATTCCAAAATCCCCAATGTCCCACAAAACCCTAGCCGCAATCCAGATTTCGGCTGAGCCCGGTTTTCTCTTTTTCTCCCCTAACCATCCTTTGCTCCTCTCCTCCCCTAGCTCCGGCACCGGCGAGGGCCGGGCCAGACCTCGCCGGCGACCACCTCTCTCCACCCGCAGCTCTCCCTTCTCCGCTTCCCCCCCTTGCCTCACTTCTCCACCGCCGCTTCCTCTTCATTCCCCCACCGGTGCGCCCCTTGCTTGCCCTCCTCCTCCTTCGGCTCGCCCCTGCTCTCCCTCCTTCTCCACGCCCGGTCGCCTCCCTTCTTCACCTTCTGCCCTTGGCGCCGCCTCACCACCACTACCGCCGCCTCTCTCTTGCTTCTCTACCGCGCCGCCCTCTTCCACCAACGCCACCTCCGATCTCCTCCTTCTCACCACCAGATCCGCGCCGCCACTTCTCCTCTTTGGCGCCGCCGGTTTGCTCTCCCCTCCTCACTTCTTTACTCCGGCCGTCCCATCTCTCTCCGCCGCCGCATGCTCCTTCTCTACCGGTGCGCCGCCACGGGCCACATCTCCACCGCGCCTCCTCTACTCCCTACTAACACATCGCCGCCGCCTCCCTCTTCCCTCTCCTCTCGGCTCCCTCTTCATCTCCACCGCCGGCAGCACCCTCTGCGACGTCTACCTCAACTCCCTCCGACCACCTCTGCAGCGTCGACTCCTACGGCAGTTCTTCCACTGACCGCCGATCTCCACCGCACCAGCTCTCTCAGTGCGCCGTCGCCTCTGCTCTTCATCGGCCACCGATCTGCATCATCTGCGACATCGACGCCGATAGCAGCAACACCTCCTCCACCGACGGCTTCTTCCCCATCGTCCTCGGCTCCACTTCACCGACGGCCTCCACCTCTGCTCTGCTTCTTCTCCCTTTTCGGTTCATCCCAAATTCTTCTCCCTTTATTTTATTTTGCTGCTCATCATTACTGTTATCAAGTAATTGTTAATTGTGCACTTTGATTTTGAGATGTTTGATCTGGAATGCGCTATGAATGTTAACTGTTAATCTGAGATTGTGATGTATGATTTGTGATGTATGCACTGTGCTTTGTGAATGTGATCAGTGGATTTGTTTTGGTTAAGTGTAGCTCTGTGGTCTAGTAGTGGATGTTAAATTGTGATCTGTGGTTGTGTTATGCTTTGTTATTTTGTTCTAGAATTTTTATATGTTCATGTTGCTAGTAATTTAATTCTAGAAGTTGTGCTTGTGTTCAGTGATGTGTTAGTCTAGTTTTTGTGGTTGTCTTTGTGTTATCCTGTGCGATTTAGCGAGTCGGCGACCGTCCCCCTTCCATGTGCTGTCTCAACCTCCCTTTGCTTCTGAATCCTCCCTCTTTGCTTTTCTCAGCGGTCGATTGATAGTTAAGTCGTGCATGTGTTTGTAGTTCTGCGTTTGTCGTGTGCCGTCGTCGTCTAGTTAGCTGTCGATCGTTTTCCCTCTCATTCCCTCTCAACCCTCCCTCAGCGCTTCTCGACTACCTCTTTCTTTCTTGCGGTCGATAGTTACTTAGGTCGTCAGTCGGTAGATGTTTTGCTCGTTGTTCAGTAGTCGGGCCGTTCGTTCTCGGGCATCGTTGTCGTTCTTTTAGTAAGTCATCGTTTTGTTCGTTCGATCGTACGACGTCAATTCGTACGGTCGTTCTTTCCGTTGTCATTAGCGTTTCGTTCGATAGTTCGTTCGTTTGGCTGATTCGGTAGTCATTTTAGGTTTAGTTTTCTCCCCTGTTTCGTTAGACCTAGCTTTAGCCGAGCACCGGTAGCCTTAGTCTAGTCCCTGTGGAGAACACGACACTCGCCGCTATTTCAGTGGCAACCCGTGCACTTGCGGGTGTGCAGCTTTGCACGATCAAGTCATTTTGGCGCCGTTGCCGGGGAGTAGCTTAGAGCGACAGTGTTAGGCTATAGACTAGGTCGTTTGTTTTCTTTTGCTTGATTTGTGTTTGTGCTGACTTGTCTTTCTTTTCGTTATTGTTCATATTTGTGATTTATTGCTAATCCCTAACCCTTTCTCTAGTTACTTCTCTCTTTCGCGATTTTCGTATCCATTCTCGCAGGTTGATTGATATTGGTACTTATTGAGGCTATGGCTTACTATTCTGATTCTCGTGGTTTTATGAGCACCCCTAGTACTTATGATACTCTTCAAGAACAGGTAAATCTATTGTCTCGTCAGTTAGAGCGCTATGCTTTAGAGCGAGGAGTTGTGTTAGAGAGCGGGCATGATCATTACAGTTCTTTATTAGGCGCCCACTCTCCAGTTGTTCCTATATGCCAGACTTGTGGTTTTCAGGGCCATTCACCTGCTGAGTGCCAGTGTGGTTATTTGTCCACTCCAGAGTGTTACGGGATGAGCTTTGCTCAGCCGAGTGAGCCATTCCCTGACACTTATCACCTTGGATGGCCTGAGCACTCGAGTCTGTCATATGGAAACAACAGCTCTGATATTTCATCCTTTTCTTCTAGTACACCATTGCAGGGTTTTAGATTTGGAGATCAGGATATTTCTCATTGGTCACACCAGCACTATCCTATACCTCTGCATCAGATTCCTACTCCTGAGCTCGATCAGTTGACCAGATTTGAGGAGAGGATTTCTAGGATTATAGGAGATTCCGAGAGAAGAATGAGTAGTGACTTCTCATTAGATCCGACACCTCCTGCCTGTAGTTCACCTATGCCTTCACCGAGCCAGTTTACAGTTCCTATGTCTGAGTCCTTAGAGCAGTCTCATGAGCCACCTCCTTCACATGTAGATCAGGCTGCCGGACTTGATGCATTGTGCAAGGAACTGAAGACTGTACCTCCTGGTGGTGATCGTGCGATGGCGATTCAGGATGAGATTGAGGCGATTATGAGCACCAGTTCTACTTGTGTGGATAGTTTTACCATTTCACAGCCTTCCGTTAGCACCACAGAGATAGTTCTGGATAGAGATGAGTGTCAGCCTTCGAGTCTTACACCTGATCTTGCTAGCGAGGGCCTGTTGTTGGAGACACCACATATACACTTAGAGGCACCTCAGTCCGATCCTTTGCCTATTGACTCTGAGAGAGAGACCATTGAGCTAGATGATGACGATCTACTTCCTGATGATGATTGTTTCACTCCTGATTATGAGGATGAGTTTGCGGTAGATTCACTCTTGAGTTGTGATGAGTTAGATATAGATGATGAGAGCTTTGTGCCAGATGATGATGAGTTCATTATGGATATGCTTTTGAGTTCTGAGGTTCCACATCTTGATGAGGGGGCTGCTTCCGATGTCGAGGAGCACATTTCTATTGATCCACCACCGGCTACTTCTTTCGTCGACATCGCCCCTCTGGAGGTTTCTACTACCATATATTCTCTTTCGCCTACACTTCAGGTAGTATGGAAACTCTTCCCCGACCACCTCAGGTTTGATTTCCTTGGCTCAGATGAGACATATGCTATTACTAGTTGTGCTCATCTCACTGATAGACCTCATGATGTACTTTATCGATATACCTACATGATTGGATATTCTATTGATGACTTAGAGGGTGTCAACCCTATCACACATACATGCCATATCTTTGAGATTATATGCAGGGTTACGCTTGTGTACCATCGACTACGAGCGAACATGGTTCGAGTCGATATCCCTTGGGATCCAGGTGGATTTCGAGGCATGCTGCTTCATGAGGAGGGCGGACATGTGCCTTTTCCATGTCCCGTCCTTGGCCCTCCTCCCGCTACATCCAAATGAGCTTCTCTTTTCCCTTTTATTTCCGTTTTTTTTGTTGGTTTCTCTTCTTTTCTTTCTTTTTTTTTATTTTAGGTCCCATGCTAGATCCTCATCCTTGCATGTGCGAGAAGCATGGGATGATTAGTCTACTTCCACTACATCATATACGCCCGGTGAGCTGTTTCTTACCCCTTTATGCGCATTCTTGATTCATTGCTCAATTTAAGCTTGGGGGAGGACTTGTATGTGTATGGATGATGTTCTAGCATGTTTGTATTATATTTGTGAGCATTTGAGCTTATTGTCGTGTAGTTGATGATATATGGTCATTCTTGTGCTTCATATTGTGCTTATGTTGATGATATATGGCCTTTACTATTGCTCTCATGTTATGCTTGATTGTATATATTTGCCATGTGAGCCCATGCCTTATTGATCTAGAAAGGTCATGCCAAAATTTTCATTGAGCTATATTGTCACTAGTTCCTTGTATATCTTAAGTCACTTGGCATCATATAGTAGAGCTTGAGTTTTGTTTATTATCATTGATGTGCTTAGAAACCTTGTGATTCTATAGCATTTGATTCATTGCGAGTTACGCATGTATTTTAACCATTTGCGGATTGAATTGGTTCTAGTCATAGCCTCTTGAATGATTATATCTTAGTTTCATGCTTTGGCATATGTTATTTTAGATACTGATACTTTGCTTGAATGAAAATTTTGTGAAAGGGGTAGTCCTATCTTGAGCCAATAACTTGGTTGAATTATCTAGGTATCCATGTCTTAGGACACGTGTTACTTAGTATTAATGAAAACCGGTTAAAGATGCTTAATCAAAAACTAAAAAAAAAGAAAAGAAAAAAAAACAAAATGTTTTGCAATGTGTGAGTGTGTAAAATAAGTGACTTTGTCACATTGGTTTGCAAACGTCTGAATAAGTGGCAGTTTTGCCCAAATGAAGTTTGAATGTGTGAATAAGCGGCAAAGTTTGCCCAAGGGTTTGAATAAGTGGCACAAATGCCCATTGTGTTTTAAATTTGCTAAAAATCAACAAAAATTAGGTATCATGGCTCAAGTGTGGGCTTTTTCATAAATATCATGCAAGTATTAGTCTCTTTGTCTCAAATAGCATATGCCTTAGCATGACCTTTTGATATGCTCATTCTTGATGTTATACCTAGTTTCGATGCTTTACAATTTTGGTTGGATACATGTCATCACTTAGTGCATTTCAACACTTGTGTGTAACTTGATTTGGTCAAATGTTGTAGTTATCATTTGAGATCTTTGCTTGATTCGTTCTCATCTTGGATGATCCTCAAAACTCAAGCTAGACAATCTCATTTTACATTGCTATATGCTTCTTGGCTTATCACATGCATTTAACTAGTCTTTCACCATAATTACTTGTTGTCCGGGTTCGATAATATCATGCCATTTACTTGAGGACAAGTAAAAGTTTAAGCTTGGGGGTATGACATGCGTGATTTTAACACATATTTACCCATCATTTTGCCCCATTATTTTTCGTATTTCAAGACCATTTATCATCATTTACATCGTTTTCTTATATTTAATTGCTCAAAATGGACCATTTTACATTTTTTTGCTATTTTTCGCAGGCCGGCGCGATCTAGGCGCATAAACGACAAATTTGGACTGCTCCGTACAGTTGTGCGCATCGACACGAATGCGTAGGATCTTTCCGCGATGAAATCGGACATCCGAAGGGCTAGAACAGAAGAAATTACAATGGGGGAAGGACTGTATTGCAAATTCCAGAAACCATGAGGACTAAATTGAAAAATTCCAAAATCCCCAATGTCCCACAAAACCCTAGCCGCAATCCAGATTTCGGCTGAGCCCGGTTTTCTCTTTTTCTCCCCTAACCATCCTTTGCTCCTCTCCTCCCCTAGCTCCGGCACCGGCGAGGGCCGGGCCAGACCTCGCCGGCGACCACCTCTCTCCACCCGCAGCTCTCCCTTCTCCGCTTCCCCCCCTTGCCTCACTTCTCCACCGCCGCTTCCTCTTCATTCCCCCACCGGTGCGCCCCTTGCTTGCCCTCCTCCTCCTTCGGCTCGCCCCTGCTCTCCCTCCTTCTCCACGCCCGGTCGCCTCCCTTCTTCACCTTCTGCCCTTGGCGCCACCTCACCACCACTACCGCCGCCTCTCTCTTGCTTCTCTACCGCGCCGCCCTCTTCCACCAACGCCACCTCCGATCTCCTCCTTCTCACCACCAGATCCGCGCCGCCACTTCTCCTCTTTGGCGCCGCCGGTTTGCTCTCCCCTCCTCACTTCTTTACTCCGGCCGTCCCATCTCTCTCCGCCGCCGCATGCTCCTTCTCTACCGGTGCGCCGCCACGGGCCACATCTCCACCGCGCCTCCTCTACTCCCTACTAACACATCGCCGCCGCCTCCCTCTTCCCTCTCCTCTCGGCTCCCTCTTCATCTCCACCGCCGGCAGCACCCTCTGCGACGTCTACCTCAACTCCCTCCGACCACCTCTGCAGCGTCGACTCCTACGGCAGTTCTTCCACTGACCGCCGATCTCCACCGCACCAGCTCTCTCAGTGCGCCGTCGCCTCTGCTCTTCATCGGCCACCGATCTGCATCATCTGCGACATCGACGCCGATAGCAGCAACACCTCCTCCACCGACGGCTTCTTCCCCATCGTCCTCGGCTCCACTTCACCGACGGCCTCCACCTCTGCTCTGCTTCTTCTCCCTTTTCGGTTCATCCCAAATTCTTCTCCCTTTATTTTATTTTGCTGCTCATCATTACTGTTATCAAGTAATTGTTAATTGTGCACTTTGATTTTGAGATGTTTGATCTGGAATGCGCTATGAATGTTAACTGTTAATCTGAGATTGTGATGTATGATTTGTGATGTATGCACTGTGCTTTGTGAATGTGATCAGTGGATTTGTTTTGGTTAAGTGTAGCTCTGTGGTCTAGTAGTGGATGTTAAATTGTGATCTGTGGTTGTGTTATGCTTTGTTATTTTGTTCTAGAATTTTTATATGTTCATGTTGCTAGTAATTTAATTCTAGAAGTTGTGCTTGTGTTCAGTGATGTGTTAGTCTAGTTTTTGTGGTTGTCTTTGTGTTATCCTGTGCGATTTAGCGAGTCGGCGACCGTCCCCCTTCCATGTGCTGTCTCAACCTCCCTTTGCTTCTGAATCCTCCCTCTTTGCTTTTCTCAGCGGTCGATTGATAGTTAAGTCGTGCATGTGTTCGTAGTTCTGCGTTTGTCGTGTGCCGTCGTCGTCTAGTTAGCTGTCGATCGTTTTCCCTCTCATTCCCTCTCAACCCTCCCTCAGTGCTTCTCGACTACCTCTTTCTTTCTTGCGGTCGATAGTTACTTAGGTCGTCAGTCGGTAGATGTTTTGCTCGTTGTTCAGTAGTCGTGCCGTTCGTTCTCGGGCATCGTTGTCGTTCTTTTAGTAAGTCATCGTTTTGTTCGTTCGATCGTACGACGTCAATTCGTACGGTCGTTCTTTCCGTTGTCATTAGCGTTTCGTTCGATAGTTCGTTCGTTTGGCTGATTCGGTAGTCATTTTAGGTTTAGTTTTCTCCCCTGTTTCGTTAGACCTAGCTTTAGCCGAGCACCGGTAGCCTTAGTCTAGTCCCTGTGGAGAACACGACACTCGCCGCTATTTCAGTGGCAACCCGTGCACTTGCGGGTGTGCAGCTTTGCACGATCAAGTCAAATATTAAATCCAATTTGATTTTTGATCCATTTTCTTCCTACTGTTTATTACATACGTACATCTACAACTAGATTATATGCACTTCATTTGGGTTTATGCTAATTGAACTGTATCAGCTACTACAAAAAGGGCTTTCACAAATTTTACCCACCAAAGTCCATACAATATATACCTAAAGCATACTTGAATTTATGGGACGAACTAACTTGTCATACTTCCTTTACTTAAGTGCTATTGTCTAGAGATAATAGCTATGATTTATACTTAAGCTAAGAGGGTCCGTGTGTCATAATAGAGCACAGAGAAGAAGACCACTGTCTCTGGCTGAACCGATAGAGAGGGGCAGAAGCAAGAAAACAGGGGAGGTGCTCGGCCAGGGAGAAGAGGGCGGCGGCGCCGGCGAAGGGCAGCCGGGGAGGCCGGGGAAACTGGAAAAATGCGTCCCTCTGGAGATGGGAAGGGTGATGGGGAAGGTGCCGCGGCCCATGGTGGCGCTAGGGGAGGTCGGCATCGGCACGAGCGACCAGAGGCAGGGTGGAGCGGGGCGGCAGCGTCGGCGTGGAGGAGAGGGGGAATCGGCGGGCGCGTGAGCATAAGGGAGACCAAGTGATGCTTACCACGGTACCGGTTGGGTCGGGAAGTGTCCGAGGCTGGCCGGCGGCGGGAGCCGAGGGCGAAGTAGCCAGGCCACCGTGGCGGGGGTTGCTCGGGCGACGGGAGGCCCGTGCGGTGGTTGGGGAAGCCTTACGGCGCCGATTGCTTGCTCCCAACGGAAGGAATTGGGCGGCGGTGCTCCGAGAGAAGAATGGCGGCGGTAATGGCGGCGGCGGCCGGTTTTGGGGGAAATGGCAGCGCGCGGGTTCCGGTGACGGGATTTCCAATTGGGCAGAAGGGGAGGGAGAGGAGGAGTGGAGACGCAAGTTGGCGTGGTCCAATTGGCCGGAGCTCGCCGGAGCAGCCGGGGCGGCGTGGAGGCGGCCGGGCGGCTCACGGGCGTGGGGCGCTCGGCTTGGGGAGGGAAGGAGGAAATGGAGGGGGAATGGGGGGCCGGCTGCTTTATAGCGCGGGAGAGGGGGCCGGCTGGGGTTGCGCGGCAAGGCACCGGGGTGGCAGGACATGGGCGCGACGTGAGCACAGTGTGCGGCGCAGGCGGAAGTGATGGCGACGACCACGGCAGGGCGACGTGCGCAGGGCGTGGTGAGGAGCGATAACCGGGCGGCGTGCGACGTGCTGCAGCTGCCAAGCGTGTCGGCCGGCTTTTTGACCGAGCGAGGAGATGAGAGGGGCGACGTGGAGATTGCTCTGCCACGGGAGAAGAAAGGAGGAAGAGACAAGAGGAGGAGCAGGCGCTCGGGGAGGAAGAGAGGAAAGGAGGGGAGGCGCTGGCGAGTGGGCCCAGCGGCCAGAGGAAGAAAATGCGGCAGGGGCGCAGGTGCGGGTGGAGCTGGGCCGGGTTGCCTCGGCCGGCCTGGCTCCCCTTTGTTTTTTTTATTATTATTTAAGTCATAGGTGTACATATATATATATATACATGTGTTTGCATTTTATTCATTCACTTTTTATTGCTATTTATACCATGATTTGTTTTAAAATGAGATTTTATATCCTTAACTCCAAGTTTCTCCCTTTTTATACTGGATCATCTTTTCAGATTCGTATATAAAATTTTAGTTTTCTATTATTTACATATTTCCTTTTTGGGCAACATTAATATCTGTCTTTGTCTTTCATGAATTTATTAAATTTTTGGAACATCAACCAAATTCCAGAAGGAAAATGCCAGAAAAATCCAAATTCAAATGGAATATATTACAAAAATAATTCAAGAAATTCATATTTTAAATTTTAAATTTTTCAGGATGTTACACCCAAGCTGGCCCCAACCACTAAGAGCAAGCCCTCTTAGTCTGTCTTTAGTTATCCTTTTATGATTCATACCATGTCAAATAGGCTGAGTTGAGTCTTGAACCTTTATTGAGCTTTAGATTAAGCTATGCTAGTTCTTTTATGAAGCATAAGTTACTATTGTTAACTTCTTGTCCTTGAACTAAATTTTAGCAAAAGCAAAATGATCTCTTTATGTGCGAAAGAACTGATCTCACCAATTCTTTCTCATGAGACTACTTGCCATTGCACTAGGCATGAACTCAGGGGAGTTTTGGATGATTAAGATCATCTCCTTAAGCTTCTAGCTTAGAGTGGTCGCATAAGGCTTGAGATCTAGCACATAACTAAAATTTTGGTTGGGAACGACCATGAGTTTCAAAAGAAAACATGTTAATTGTGCTAAATTTGCTTAATTCCACAAAAAGACCAAGTACTCGAACAAGTGATTCATTCTTGAACTTGTAGCACTCTAAATTGACTCAATTATAGGTTCTTGGTTCCACTTAGATTATTGACATGGCTTGCATCATCTTTGGATACTGTTGTAGGGGTGGCCCCCACCTAAACCCAGCAGGCCTGGTAGAAGGTTATAAGGCCAAGAACAGGCCATGTGTAATGACATAGATGCCCCTGAAGGGGATGATCAACTGTAAGGGTATAATTGTAAAAACACTCCCCATGTATATATATGGAATACAGGCCATGGGGAAGACCCAAGCCATTACTCATCTTCCTCACTCTCCACTACCATCTCTCTCTCTGTTTGGTCTGTACCCACAACAGTTGGCGCCGTCCGTGGGGAGGACAGGAGCAAGCCTGAAGTTCGAAGGAGGATGGCACCGAAAAAAGCTTCGTCGGCGGCGGCGAAGGGGAAGAAGACGGTTGGGGCAGAGCGTTGCGTGAGTACCAGGGCTTCGGCATCAGCTGCCGCGGGCGCGGCGGTCGAGGACGTTGACGCTCGCGCTGCGGCGACCGACCCCGCCGATGCGATAGCAACCAACCTCACCGCCTTCGTCGCGACGCTCGCCGGTAGCGCGGACCGGGCAGTTGGAGGTAGCCACAACGGAGCGACCGGCAACTCGGGAGCTCGCGACGCGGTCATGCCCGCACCGGTCCATCCGTTGGGCGTGCCGGCGGCCCCGCCCGCGCAGGCGGTGGAAAGCGCTCTGCTGGCGGCTCTCAAAGCGTTCCAGCAGGAGCTGGGGGATCTTTGCGGGGCTGTCCGAGACATACAAGAGGCTCGGAGCCAGCAGGCCGCGCCGGTGGTCACGCCGGAGCCCACGCCGGAGCCAGCAAGCGGCGTGGCCCGAAGACTTCAAGTTCCCCAGTGTCATCGAGCCCTACAAAGGCGACACGGACCCCCGCGAGTTTGTGCGCGTGTACGAAACCGCAATCGAGGCCGCGGGCGGCGACAACACCACAAAAGCGAAGGGGCTCCCCCTCGCGTTGCAGGGAGTGGTGCTCTCCTGGTTTTTTACCATAGAGCCGAACTCCATCTACGTGTGGGAGCAAATCCGCGACCGCCTTCACAACAACTTTCAAGGCAATTATGTCGAGCGGGTCGACGCGGACCAGCTCTTCGCCGTGAAGCAGAAACCTTCGAAGAAGCTCCGGGACTACTTCAAATGCTTCGCGAACATACGTTGTCAAGTCAAAGACGTCAATGAAACCACCGTTGTCAATGCAGCCATACAGGGTCTTCGCCCGGGCCCGATGGCCGAGTACAACGCACGGAAGCCAATTAAGACAGTGACGAAGCTCTTTGACAAAATGGAGGAATACGCCAGGGCGGAAGAGGACGCGCGGCGAAGGCAAGGTGACGACTCCGACACCAACCAGGCCGGTGCCTCGGCAAAAGCCGAAGATCCGCCGAAGGGAAAGCGTAAGCAGGAGTCGTCCAGGGACGCGCCCGACCGCAGGGACGCCCCGCACAAGGAGTCGTCCGATAGGCCCAAGCGTGGCCAGCAGAAGTCGCGGCGAGGCCGGTACGTCCTCGACATCGAAGGCGGCTCCGACGAAGACGCTTCCGCGGGCCGGGGCGGTCGCGGGCGCCGAGGCAGGGGGCGCGGCCGTGGCCGGGGCCGCGACGATAAGGGCTGTGGAGATTACGACGACCAACACCAGGGGCTGTGGTGCGTAGTCCACGGCCGTGGCAACCACGACACCCGCACGTGCACCTCTATCGCGGCGCTCCGCGACAGCGTCACCAGGGACAGGAACCCGGAAGCACGCTCGCCCGTGGTGGCCCACGTACAGCACCCATACGAAGCCCCCGTGCATATACAGGCGCACGGAACACAGCCCCACGAGGGCCCTCTACAGATCCAGGCCCACGTACAGCAGCCTCAGGAGGGCTTTCTGCAGCTACAGGCTCCGGAGGACACCCACCGCAGGGTTATCAATGTCATCTCCGGAGGCTCCTCGGTGGAGTTCCCCTCGGCACGGCAGCGGAAGGCTTACGTGCGTAGGCTACACCACGTGGCGGCGTACCCAGCACAAACACCGCCGGACTGGGCACAGAAGGAGGTCACGTTCACCCCCGCCGACGCCCAAGGAGTGGAGCTTCCTCACCACGATCCCCTGGTCGTCCGGGTTGTCGTAGTGGGATGCGACGTGAGACGCGCCCTAGTTGATGGCGGCAGCTCCGCGAACATTCTGTTCGCGGCAGCCTTCGACCAGATGGGGATCCCCCGAAGCCGCCTCGGCCCGTCGGGAGTCCCGCTGCAGGGCTTCGGCGGACAGCCTCTACGGGCGCTCGGCCAAATATGCCTGCAGGTCTCTTTCGGTCAGGGCGACAATGAAAGGGTCGAAGATGCTACATTCGACGTCGTCGATCTCCCATACCCGTACAATGCCATACTGGGGCGTCCGGTCCTCAACTCCTTCGGGGCAGTACCGCATCACGCCTATTTGTGCATGAAGCTCCCGGGGCCGCGGGCCATCATCACCGTTCGGGGCGACCAAGCCACCTGCACATCTAAAGACAAAGCAATCCAATTCTGAGCATAAGTTTCATGGAACTGACTCATGTTAGCCAAATCATGTCATGAACACACACAACCAACTCAACTCAACTCTAGTCTCACTGATATAGACCAACTAAGGATTAGTTGATGCGTAGGAATGGCCCAATCTTTTCTGGTATGTTCAGCGAGATTCCTTCTCCCTTGGTTCTTGCGGATAGTCTTCTCCTTGTCTTGATACAACCAACAATCTTGATAAGGCCAATTTGTACTAGTATGTAAGGCACACACTAGAAGCAATCTACCAAACTCCCCAAACTGTGAATTCAGCAAGAAGACATGAATTAAAAAAGATGAACCTTATAGATTCAATGGGCAATCTCAAGAATCTCCTATTCTTGCCTTGCACTATCTCAGCAAACTCCAAAGGAGAAAACCTTGCAATCACGCAATCTGGCCGCCAACAACCATCATGGCGATTTTCTCCTTTATTTCATAGGTATAAAAACTTATCATATCATACCCTAAGTTATAATAGGGCTAAGCCTTGGCCTTATATAGGTGCACAATGCACGACCTTAACTAAAACTTACGCACAACCTGACCTAAGGCCAAAGCAAATTCCAATACGAACTAAAAAGAAATAGCTAAATAATTGCCACCAGATTCCTTCTTAATTTGCGATGTGATCATGAGGATTCTAGGGCTAGCACCTCATCCATTGTATGGGACTTCGAATTAGCTTTCAAACGAGTCCAAGAACACCTAAATTGGACTCTGTTTGTGAAAGTTATGGGCGTTTTAATGTTGGACTTCCTGTCTGACCCGAACCTTCAAATCTTTATATGCTTTCTTTGCTTGTTCAAGTTGCTTCCAAATCTATTTGGAACTTGAAAAGGAATCCTTCTCAACCTTTGGAAAGCCATGGTGTAGTTGGATTTTACCCTTACTTGTATTGCAATACTCGGACTCTTTATGTTTGGCAAGTCCCATGCGTCTCTCCGGACAACTCATGCAACATCCAATGAAGTTGCCGTAACTTTGTGTAGGAAGCTCCAATCAAGCACCGTTTGATTCGTTGGAAAGTAGACTTCATTGGCTTTCCAAATATGTGTTTTGTGTGAATTATGAACCTCGGTATTGGCGTTGAAAACTTTATGAACATTGTGGACAGAACTACAATCATGAGAACTTGATTGATCTTGTGTCTTCCTCTTTAGCCAAACTAGATTTCTTTCTTCTCTATCCACATCTCTAATTCCATGCATTGTTGTCTTGTTTGCATTGCGCAAAGGAGGAATCACATAAGCATCCGCACGAACTAGGATATTCTTCTCTCTCCCATAACTGATTGATTTTTTCTCCTTGCGTAATTCTGCACTATTAAGCCTTGTAACATCAGATTGCATGGATGAAGTACAAATCAATGTAGCATTCATACTCTTGGCCACATCACTCACTTTGAACCTACAGGGCCGGTTTGACCACCAGCCATAGGCCCGTCAAACCACCCAGTACTTCTCAAACTCAACCTCAATAACAGAGGACCAATCTGACTACTGGCCCAATACCAATCAGACCGCCGATCATAGGAAGGTCATACCACTTAAGAGCACCAGAAAACATCATCTATGAAATTTTGATTAAACTCTATGTAGTTTTAGCTCAGAACTCTAAATTGAGTGACACCTAAGATGAACACATCCCTTAACATGCCTACACAAGTGTTTGGTGTCCAGTTTTTAAAAGGCCATACAATCAGTCTAACCACTCCATAGCCACTGGTCAGACTGCTCTTCACAGAGTTAGAAGAAATGCCCATTGCCAGTCCAATTATTAGTACTACCAAATTCTAATAAGTTTGGCTCTATTCTTTTAGACTACATCTGATGGCTTTTGATTGTGAGTGATGGTTTTTCTCTGCACTTTTTGAGACAGCAGAGGATGGCGAAGACGCCAACGTGGACAATGCACATGGTTTTGGGCTCAGAAAGCCGTTTAGAGAATCTATTTCAAAAAGATGTCTTGTTTATCTTAACTTTTAAAGAAACGAAAAACCAAAAGCTCAAGAGAATAGAGCCTTTATTCTGTTGCCTTTTCAGACTCTTTTAAGTCGACTAATAGGGCTTATTAATTATTAGCCACATATATCGATGCATTCCAAAACAAGCTTAAATTAATGCTATGTAGTGCATGTATCTTGACTCGAAAAGGAAATATTCGTTTCATGTATTAATACATGTATAGCATCTTGTCAAATAAACGAAAGCAGAACTGCTCACATATTTGTCGTTGTAGCCACTTCTCAAATTTGTCCTTTGGACAGCTATTTTTTTATAAAAAATAGCTCCGTCCCTAAACTTAGAAGGCATGGCAGGTGACACCTATCACCTGCCGCTCCTAGGGAACTCAGTAGGGACAGGCTATCACAGGAGCGCGTGTGGGCATGGTAGGCAATGGTGCAGATCGATAGTATGGGAGCTACCTGCCGAGCCGCCCCTACTTGGTAAGGCTTTGCCAAGTAGCCTGAGCTCGGCAGGTGGCCAGGGCAGATGGGTAGGCGTGCAAGGGTTTGGGATATTGGTTGTAACATTGGCTCAACATCACAACGCTTTCAATTTAGTTTTTTGTGTAATTAGGTGAATACCTGTGCAAAGTAGTTAAAATGTGTGCCTTGATATGCATTAAGAAATCGTATTATGTAGACACATTTTGTTTGTGTGTGCGTGGGAATGTTTTATAAAGGTGCAAGAGGGGGATCAGAGGAGTAGATGAACCACCATGACCAAATCCCTGTGTTAACTAGTAGAGATGTGTTATTGTGAATAATTGTCATAATGGACCAAGCATTTCACAATGAATGTGTGAATTATATAGCACGTAGGGTTTGGTTAGGTGTATATGTTTGCCTCACTACTAGTACGATACAACTTGCAACATGTGCGAACCATCAACCCCAACTACAATTAAGATGCATGTGCCCTTTTGGAAGCCATGGTTGCAGTCATTCGTCATACACATTTAAGTCCATTGATGCCTTTTCCTTTTCTCCTTTGTGGGATTTAGCCCTCACGACCCACGCTCAGTACTTGCTTCCACAAGTTGTGTAGGTTTGTTCCAGTCAGAAATAACCTGGTGTTCAGCGAGGGGCATCGGGGACCATCGGTGCTTTACCCTTTTCTCCACCATCCTGGCCTTTCTGCTATCATCTCGGGCGTATGGTTTCTAGTTGTGAATCTATCCGATGCCACTGGTAGTTGAGCGTGTATTTTTGTTTGATGAATGCTCTGTCATGCATCTCCATGCCGTCAATCCATTGGAAGAAGTAGCAATGCTCTATGGTCTATTGGCATAGATAGAGTAGGTTAGAGATGTGCGAAATGAACCATGCAATGTGAAATATCAATACATGCTTACAAGAACATCACCGCACGTGTAGCGCGCCCAGGCGGCAGCTACTGGTTGTGTAGATTGAATTATATGTATTGGATTGCCGCAATCGCACTATGGCTGTGGAAACTTCGGCGGCATGGGTGCATCCTTGCAATAATTATCATGGTAGGGTCCATTCTTCTTGGGCACCAACTTCCACTTGGGAAGCATATCTCTGTAGTTTGACATGCCTAATGACAGTGCAGTGACATCATGTATGTGTGCACTCTTCTCCCTCTCCTCTTCCTCTATTTTTGAGATAAGCGTGAGCGGAGTTTTTGATCCGGTTGTGAGGGCTACTAGAGTTTATAGATGGCTAGTGTGCACTGTTTGGGAGTACAGCTTGTATGTGTTGGTTGGTATTTCACTACGTCAAGCTGGTGCTTGATGTCTGATCAATGAGAAAAGGTGTTGCACGGTGTCTATCCAGTTAGAAAAGCTAGTACATGCTGACAACTCACTACGAAAACGGGTACATGCTGTCAAATCACAAAGAAATGCTAGTTCTTGTCGTGAACTCGCTGAGAAAAGCTGGTACATGTTGTCAAATCACTTGAAAAATTGGAGTGTTCTATTAATTCATTAAAAAAGCTAGTATGTACTATCAAATCACTAGGAAAGTTGGAGTGTACTGTTAACTCACTAGAAAAAGCTGGTATGTACTGTCAAATCACTAGGAAAGCTGGTTCATGCTGTGAACTCACTGAAAAAGGCTAGTACATGCTGTCAAATCACTGGGGAAGCTGGTGCATACTGTAAACTTATTGAGAAAAGCTGGTATGTGTTGTTAAATCACTGTGAAAAAGCTGGTGCATGGTGCGAACTCACTTGTAAAAGCTGGTATGTGTTGTGAAATCACAAGGAAACGCTGATGCGTGTTGTTAAATTACTGAGAGAACCTTAGTATTATAGAATTGTACTACACTCGTTGACAAATTCCATTTTAGACTGCTACAATGGGGACAAAGTATTAACGAGTACATATTTAAATTCGACACTTGGGGCACAAACGTAGTTAATGGAATCATTTTTTGACTTGCTTGTACTAAAGAGCTGGCACCGAATGTAGTACCGGATCAAGGGTTGCCTGTTACCCGCTTCCTCTAGTGCCGAAGCTGGTCTTGAGGGACGGTCAACCTATCTAGGGAACATCACACGTTGCGCAAGTTGTATCACGATGGTGACCGAGTGGGAACTAGTGCACTAGACAATTGACTAGGCCCAATCTCTTAAGCGTGGAACATCTGCTGCACCTAGTCCTCCACATAATTTCGTTTGGCCAACGAAAGCTATGTAGAACTACAATGAAATTCATAATTGTAAGCATCAACATCACATGTTGCACAAACGGTGAACCTCCTAGGTACTCTGGTCCACAATAGCCTGCTCCAGTGAAGCTCGATGTAGCATAGTCCGCGCCATACTAGTAGACCATGTAGCTATCGTATGTCCGATCATACCACTCATCACACTGTTGGAGATACGGTAGTCCACGGGTGCGTACATGCTGTATTGTACCTCGTAGTCTTGGATATGGGAGTTGACGTCATTGTCTAGGGTGTTGTGTGTGCAAGGTTATCTTCATGATAAGGATAAAACTAGAGTTGTCCCTCGCCCCCTCCCTCGGTGTGTGTTAGGTGCGTACATGCTATGGCTTGTCGCCACCTGGGATAAACACGTTGCTAGCGCAACCGCATCAATGGCTCTCAGTACGTGTTTGGCATCCTTGTACATGTTGTGAATGGACCCTAACAGTCGTTCCATCGTGCTTGAGCATTCACGGCGTAACGCGGCTCCACCCTTTGACATGATGCGGTGTAGTTGGTCGACCTGCAACAATAGACGTAACATGTTAGTCGTGTAATGTGTGAATAGTAAAATACAAATACAAACTTTAAATCTATTATCACTTTGTCATGTTGTGCCACACGATGTCTGTCTGGCTGAGTGCCAGCCTGTCAATGTGCGTGGCCTATGTGGGGGCTGCATAGGGAGACACATCATCTCCAATGGGTTCACACCATGTACCACTCCAGGTACACAGGGTACATGTTTGGGTCATACGACTGTCGCTTCTGCTTGACCTCCGTCCTCACCGACTACTCCTAGGCCTGTGTCCATGACACCGATTTCGCCCTCCGGTCATCACTCTTACATCTCTTCCTCGTTTGCTTACGGAAAAAAGTGGGGGTATGCAGCTGTTACTTCAATAGAAAAATAAAGAAGTCACGAATGGTATGCCACGAATTGTATAAAATGAGGTAGCAAATAAATTTACTTGTAGGTGAACATGGCTGGGTAGTGGTCGAAATGATGCTGGTGGCACCTGTTGGTGAAGCCCAAACTGCTACATGAATCATTGGGGGGCATAGGGCTCCACCATATGGGAGAAAACGAGGTGGCAGGTTATGAGCCAGCAATCCCTGTCCTACTGGCAGGTCATGAGCCAGCAATCCCTGTCCTACTCACATTGCTCATACAATCCAAAATGCGTTGTCTCAGAGACGAAGTCTACAGTCCACACTATCCCCACATAATGCTACCTTCCTGCAAGGTCTTGAATGTGTTGTGCAAATCAGGGTACGCTCACCGTGACATCTCACTGGACCATCCTAGCTCATTAGCAATCCAATGAGTACCCATGGTGGGTTCGTTTAGCGGGTCGTCGCCATTGATGTCACTGTTAAACCACACCTCCAACTGGTATGGGCGCACCTACACTCGAAAGTACATCGACCAATAGGAAAGTGCTTCCACGACCACAGCTGCAATAAGTTATAGCAAACGATGGGGTTTAGCTCACCAGTGGCACACTACGAGCCGTCGCACAAACCCCTCTAGGTTACACACAAAATAACCAAGCCCTAGCTATACAGTGGGATCTCATTAGGGTCAGTGTTGACCAAGGAGTCAGCGATGTGGATGTAGCTAGGCTACGCCCAGGCTCCCTAAATCATAGGAAACATGACCCACTGAGAGACCATGTGGTCGTGCTCCATGAGAGTGATGAGTAATTGACAAAGGTTTAGGTCAGTCGAGTTTGGTTTGAGTGGTTCGGAGTCGAGTCGTTGCGTGGCGCAATCGGGCTCGGTCGGACTTTGGTCAAATCTGGTCATTTGGGTTTAGGATGCATATTCTAATGTTTTGACAGGTTTTGACTTCATCTATGGTAAGTGTATTGGTATTTACGCTTTCATGTGTCGAGCGGTGCTATTTGACGTGTTGTCTTGTCTGTGTGACTGCAGGACGTCGAGTTGGAGTCGTGGCGAGACACGGTGGACCGGACTAGGCGCAGGTGGCGCTGAGGTCAGAACGGTCGGGATGTGTCGAAGACGACGTGGACTCGAGGTGGTTGCGAGGCGTGCGAGGCAAGGAGCACGGAAGCTTCCCGGAAGGTGCAGAAGGGGCGAATCGGGAAATTCGCAAGGCTGCACAAGCGGGAGCGGGCTCTGTTGGACGTAGCGGGCGTAACCGGGCGGAGACCCGTTAGCCAGGCGCTATAAAAGGAGAGGAGGGGCTGCATGCCCTCCTTGAGCACTTGTGATAGAATTAGGGTTTTATAGTCAAAAGAGGCTTTAGGAAGGTTGTTTCCTTTAGCTCTTTAGTTGGTGTGAGTTGGTGGTAGAGGCAGAGTGTGCTCCCTCTGTGTCTCTACGATGGTTTCAATGTGAGTCTCCTCTCTCTGTGTGTTCTTCCTCCCAAGAAGTGGTGAGATTCTTGGTGTTCTTGAGGATTGAGAGGGAGATGAGGGATTGAGAGTCTTGTAATCATTCCTTTCTTTGTATCAAGTCGGGGTATCGGGACTCCTCTGTATTCTCTGTGAATCAATGAATGAAAGTCCTGAAGTTTTTATCTGTTCATGCTCTCTCTGTTCTTCGTTGCTCCATTTGGTTGATTTCTGAGCTTTTTGTTTTTCGAGTTCTTGCTTGTTGGGAAGGCCCAAAATGGGTTGCTCTATGATGGGTTAGTGCCACAAGATCATTTGATCGATTTCCCGAAGAGCAAACTTGGTTTAATTCTCAGATTTCAGTTTTGGCCTTCCTCTGTTCATGAACTCAGTTTCTAGGGTTTGGAGCTGCTCTTGATTCCCTTGTTGAGATGGCTTGAAATTTGGTATGGAGAGTCCAGAGGCTATTAATTAGCTACCCTCAAAATTTCATAGCCAAAGGATCAACGGTTGGGGAGTAATTTGATTTTTGGCTCGGGTTGTGCAAAAAATTCAGATTTTTACCCATAATCTGAAATTCTTGCTTCTTGGTTTGATTCTCTTATTTCCCAAGGTCTCCTTACTATTTAGTTTGTTGTAGTAAGGACTTGGATCAAAAAGATTGAGAGCAAACCTTCTTTTTAGCCAAAAATCCGAAGTCTCAAAGTTCCAGCCGAAAATCATGTTTGCTGTTTTTCTCGAGAGGTACTACCGCTCCCCGAGAGGTACTACCGCTCAGAGGTACTACCGCTCGTCCTAGCGGTACTACCGGTTATGTTCGGACCAGTCTGATCGGCAGCGTAGGAACGTTCGGACAAGTCCGATCGTCGTGCGGTACTACCGCTCCTCGAGAGGTACTACCGCTCAGAGGTACTACCGCTCGTCTCAGCGGTACTACCGCTTGCAGTCAGACTTGCTCTGAATTTATTTTTCTTGGCTACTTCTTTCTGGATCTGGTTTTCTCTGCTGTTGTTCTTCCTGTAAGTACTTGTCTTCTACCTTCATAGCTCCCATAGCTATTGGAGAAGAAGATATTTGTTGGGGGCGATTTTTAGAGATCGACATTCACCCCCCCTCTGTCGCCATTTCGGTCCTACAATTGGTATCAGAGCCGGTTAGCTCTTTTCAATAGATCTTAACCGGTCTCAAGAGCCATGGCGACAGACAAGTACTCGACCAAGCCTCCCGTCTTTGTTGACCTGGATTACCCCTTCTGGAAGAGCCGAATGGAAACATACATCCAGGCTCAGGGGTATGCCATTTGGCGGAAGGTGAAGGTCAGATTTGTTGTTCCTGCCGATGAGAACATTAATGCTGGAAATATGCATGATGTTGAGGCAAACGCTAAGGCAAGGAACATCGTAATCCAGGGCTTGAGTCGTAGCGAGTTTGACCGCATATCTCATCTTTCGTCCGCCTTCGATATTTGGGAGACCCTCGATGCTTACCATGAGGGCACCACCCAGATAAAGACGGTGAGACAGGACCAGTTCAAGCGAGATTACAACAAGTTTGAAATGCTCGCTGGCGAGTCCCTTGATGAGTGTTTTGCGCGCTTTCACAAGATTCTGAGCAACCTCCGAGCGGTCGGTCTCACATACCCCGACTCGGATAACGCTCGACAAATGCTCGCTGCACTCGACCTTCGTGTTTGGGAGATGAAGGTGACTACCATCAAGGACACTACGGACCTCTCGACTTTGACTCTTGATGCACTGTACTCGCGTCTCAAGACTCACGAGATTGACATTGTCTCTCGCAAGTCGAAGTCACAGTCGATGGCTCTAGTCACAGATCCCAGCTCGGCTTCTGGTCCCTCTTCTAATTCTTCTTGTGGTTTCTCCCTTGCTGCTCTCTGTGACATAACTGATGATCAGTTAGAGCAGCTTGCGGATGATCAGCTGGCCCTCCTTGCTCGAAGATTCTCCCATGCTTACAAGGGGAGGAGGGACAGAAAGAGAGGAGGACCCGTGATTTGCTTCGAGTGTGGTGGCCCCAACCACATTCGGGCAAACTGCCCCAAGCTGGAGAAGGGCAAGAACGACTACGGCGGTTCGGGCAAGATCGACTACACCGACAAGAACCGCAACAAGAAGCCTCCAGCTCAGACGCCGGGAAAGAAGAAGTTCCGCGACTTCGGGAAGGCCAAGAAGCTGTTTCACCGCGTCCTCACCGCCTTCGATGACCTCGACCTCAGCGAGGTGGAGGGATGGAGCGACGACGACGGGACGGGTGACCAAGATCCCAAGAGCGGCGATGACTTCTCCGGCATGTGCTTCATGGCCCTCGAGGGCGAACTCAGCGACAGCGAGCTGTACTCCGACTCGGACGAGGTATGTCCCTCCTATGACCAACTTAATGAAGCTTTCCTTAAGCTAGGAGGTTTTCATGCTAGAGCTAGGACTAGGTGTACCGAGTTAGAGAAGGAAGTAGATAGATTGTCACGGGAGCTTACTTCTCGTACATCTGCTCCCTCCCATGACGACTGTGAAACATGCTGTGCTTTGCTGGGTGATTTGGAGAAGTTAAGGACCTCACATGATAGTGTGTCCTCCGAGCTTGATTCTATTAAGGTGGAGAATGTTAGTCTGCTTGCTGAGTTAGAGTTGAGTAGGATGGCTGTTACCCTACTTACTACTGATGAGACTACTTCTCCCACCTCATGTGAGGATAAGGACATTGCTGCTGGAGGACCTTATGCCATGCTCCTTGATCTGCCCGATCCTTGTGAAAATTGCAATAACTTGAAGATGAACCTAAAACGGGCAGATCACAAGATTGCTGAGTTGAGTGCTTCTTTACTTGAGCCTATTGATTCATGTTTGAATTGTCCAAAGTTAACTGCTGAACTTGAATCTGTCTCAAAACAGTTTCAAGAAATGATTGACAACAACAAGAAAATAGCTCAGTATACGACTAAGGATCCTGTTAGCTCACCATCCATTAGTTGTGATAAACTAAAACTTGAACTCGTTGCTTTGAATGATAAATGTGTGAAGCTAACTAAGGATTTACTAGAGAAGCCATTAACTCATTGTAATGTGAATGCTGAGAAGGGGGAGAAGCCCCAGGGTAAGGTTGAGACGCTTAGCAACGTGAACCAACCTGCTAGCAGTAGGACTGTCCATTCAGAGTCGGCTGTGCGTGCACAAGCCATTCTTCCCTCTGCTGTTGGTTCTTCATCTGCTCCCTTATCTCCTGCTGTTCCCTCTTCCCCCTGCTCTTCTTGCACCTCTCTCTTTCGGGAGTGTCAGTACCTTATGAACACTCTCGAGAGATTTGTAGGCGGCAAGAAGAAGCTTAATCTTGTTCTGGACCAGTCTAAAATTTGCAAATTTAATCAGGGTCTAGGATATGATTATTATGAGGACATGAGGAAGCATCCACCTGCCGTGCTCAGACCCATAGCACCAGGTGTGATCGAGACCGAGCCCAGGACTGAGAAAGTCCAATTTAAGTCAGCGGGCTATGTCCAGGGGATTTCTGACAGCAAGGTGGTTGCACCTGCTGCTTCGGCCTCTCAGAAGGCGAAGCCTGACCGTGCTACTTCTACCTCTCCGAGGATGAAGTATCACTGCACCTTCTGTCAGAAGGATGGACACACGGTTGATCGATGCTTCAGGCGCGCCAAGATTGCGCGAAGAGACCGTGTTGAGTCTCTTAGGCATATTCAGGGTCAGCCCCAGATCCTGAGTACACCTAAGACCAACACGAGGTCTAGGTTTGCTCCTGTTACGGAGTTTGGGCAGCATCGAGGACTTGGTTTTTCTGAGTCTTCTGTTTTTCGTCCTCATGCTGCCTCTGATCGTGTCTTCCGCCGTCCTGAGGGTAGATCTCGTTTTCCCCATCGAGATAGCTACCTGCGGCATGATCAGCGTGTTGCCGGTGTTCCGACTCGCTCTCCCATAGCAGTCGGACCCCGCAACAGCTTCAGGTCTGCTCGCAGACCTTCTGCTTCTTTGAGTCTCAGAGAGCGTAGGGTAGATAGAGGTCAGTCGTGCTTGACGACTTCTTCTGCTCGACGTGTTGTTCAGTATTGGGTGCCAAAATCTCTCTTGATTTACCCCAGTACTGATACTTTACTCTCTGCTTGACTCAGGTTCGCCGGGCAGGGAAGGGAAAAGTTTGGCTCGTAGACTCCGGGTGTTCACGACACATATCCGGAGATTCCCGTTGGTTTTCTTCCCTTGCCCGTGCTCCAGGTGATGAGACGATCACCTTCGGAGATGCTTCATCTGGGCGTGTCATCGCCAAAGGTACTGTGCGCATTAATGATTCTTTCATTCTGAAAGATGTAGCCTTGGTTAGTAAGCTGCAGTACAATTTACTTTCAGTCTCTCAGCTTACCGATGACGGTTTCGAGGTAAGCTTTAAGAAAAATGCTTGTAAAATTCTTGATTCTTCGGGTAGTCTGGTTTGCGGGATTTCTCGTTATGGGAGGATTTTTCGTGCTGATTTTTCTGAGTCTTCTGGTGATCCTCTCAGGTGTTTAGTTGCTTCTGAGTCCCGCGACCTTTCTTTCTGGCATAGGAGACTTGGTCATATCGGATTTGATCATTTGACCCGAGTTAGCGGCCACGATCTCATTCGTGGTCTGCCGAAACTCAAGATGGTCAAAGACCTTGTTTGCCCTCCATGCCGGCACGGCAAGATGGTTGCCGCTTCTCACCCTCCGGTCACAGTTACTATGACCGATGCACCGGGACAGCTGCTCCATATGGACACAGTTGGACCAGCTCGAGTGCAGTCAGCAGGAGGGAAGTGGTATGTTCTTGTTGTGGTCGATGACTTCTCGAGGTATTCTTGGGTGTTTTTCTTAGCCTCGAAGGATGAGACGTTTTCGCTTTTCCGAGGTCTTTTCAGTAGGCTTTCTGTAGAGCTCCCAGGTGCCTTACGAGCGATCCATAGTGACAATGGCACGGAGTTCAAGAATTCCTACTTTGAGAGTTTCTGTGGTGAGACAGGTGTAGAGCACCAGTTCTCTTCTCCATACGTCCCTCAGCAGAATGGCGTTGTGGAGAGGAAGAACCGTACCTTGGTCGAGATGGCCAGGACGATGCTTGATGAGTACTCTACACCGCGGAAGTTTTGGGCTGAGGCTATAGCCACCGCGTGCCATGTCTCAAATCGAGTTTTTCTTCGGGCACACTTGCATCGCACTTCTTATGAGCTGAGATATGGGCGAAAGCCTAGCGTCTCTCATTTTCGTGTGTTTGGTTGCAAGTGCTTTGTTTTGAAGTCCGGGAACCTAGATAAGTTCGAGTCACGTTCTTGTGATGGAATCTTTCTAGGTTACTTGCCTTCTTCGCGGGCTTATAGGGTCTGGAACTGCGAGTCTAGCAAAATGGTAGAGACCTGTGAGGTGACCTTCGACGAGGCCAGTCCGGGGACTAGGCCCGATATCTCAGGTTCTTTAGAGCAGTCCGAGACCATCTTTGTGGATGATGAGGATGATGGTGACGACGGTTGTCTACCTGATCCTGACCCTCATCCACCCCTTGAGGTGCCGTCTTCCACCGCACCTCGAGGTGATCAGCCCATGCCTTCTGCTTCTTCTGGAGCTGGTAGCTCTGTTCCTACCTCGTCAGCTCATGAGGTAGAGGCCACTTCTTCATCTCATCCTGGACCTCCTAGACATATCCAGAAAGCTCATCCTTCAGAGCAGATCATTGGAGACCTTTTCGAGCGTGTTACCCGCTCAAAATCTGGCTTTTCTCAATTCTGTCTCCATTCTGCTTTCATTGCCTCCTTTGAGCCCAAAGATGTCTCTCATGCTTTATCTGATGAGTCTTGGGTCAATGCCATGCATGAGGAGCTAGAAAATTTCGAGAGGAACAAGGTCTGGTCGCTTATCGACCCCCCGCGAGGTCACAATATTATTGGGACTAAGTGGGTGTTCAAGAACAAGCAGAGCGAGGATGGAGTGGTTATTCGAAACAAGGCTAGACTGGTTGCTCAGGGGTTCTCCCAGGTTGAAGGTCTAGATTTCGAGGAGACCTTTGCCCCTGTAGCTAGACTTGAAGCCATTAGAATCCTGCTTGCCTTTGCAGCTTCTAAGGGTTTCAAGCTTTACCAGATGGACGTCAAGAGTGCCTTTCTCAATGGCCTTATTGAGGAAGAGGTCTACGCCCGACAGCCTCCTGGTTTCGAAAACCCCAAATACCCAAACCATGTCTTCAAGCTTTCCAAAGCGTTGTATGGACTTAAGCAGGCCCCCAGGGCTTGGTATGAGAGGCTTAAGTCCTACTTGTTGAGTCATGGGTTTGAAATGGGTAAAGTTGATAAGACCTTGTTCATCCGCCGGCTTGGCGCTGACCTTCTGCTCGTCCAGATCTATGTCGATGACATTATCTTTGGCGGCTCTTCCCATACTCTGGTTTCCCAGTTCTCGGATGTCATGAGCACCGAGTTTGAAATGAGTATGATGGGTGAGTTGACCTTCTTCCTTGGCTTCCAAATTAAGCACACCCGGGAGGGTACATTTCTTCATCAAGGAAAGTACACTCGTGACCTCCTGAAGCGCTTCGATATGAGTGATGGTAAGCCGGTGTCGACTCCCATGGCTTCTACAGCCTATCTTGACCCAGATGAGGATGGCGAGCCAGTTGATCAGAAAGAGTTCAGAAGTATGATCGGCTCCCTTCTTTACCTCACTGCCTCGAGACCAGACATACACTTCTCAGTGTGTCTGTGTGCTCGTTTTCAGGCTTCTCCTCGTGTATCTCACCGTCAGGCGGTGAAGCGCATCTTTCGGTACCTTCGAGCTACCATTGACTATGGTATCTGGTACTCTTCCTCATCCAGTCTTTCCCTGAGAGCCTTTTCGGATGCAGACTTCGCTGGCTGTAGGATAGATAGGAAGAGCACTTCCGGCACCTGCCAATTCATTGGCACTTCTCTCGTTTCCTGGTCTTCGAGGAAGCAGTCCGGTGTTGCACAGTCCACTGCAGAGGCCGAGTACGTTGCTGCTGCCAGTTGTTGCTGCCAGGTACTTTGGATGGTTTCGACCCTGCGGGACTTTGGGTTAGCTTTAGACAGTGTTCCACTCTTTTGTGATAACACGTCTGCGATTAACATCGCTAAGAACCCAGTGCAGCACTCTCGGACCAAGCATATTGATATTCATTTCCACTTCCTTAGAGACCATGTAGAGAAGGGTGACATAGTGCTCCATTTTGTGGAGAGTGACCACCAGTTGGCAGATATCTTCACCAAGCCTTTGGATAATTCGAGGTTTTCAGCTCTGCGGGGAGAGCTTGGGGTGGTGTGTCCTTACGGATTGTAGTGAGGGGGAGCTTTGGGCTTTACTGCTTTACTATATTGATTATGCTTCTGTCTCATTTCTGTTGCATTGCACTCGGGGTGCATTTGGGTTTAGTCCTTCCAGCATAGGTTAGAGTGCTTCTCTTGCCGAGATGCTTAGACTTCTAACTCTTATCTTGTGCTTCCAGGATTAGCTGCTTCTTATCTCACTAGGTCGAGCTCACTCACTTCTTGTAGGTTCTAGCGAGGGTTGGGCCACCCTCGGGTAGACAGGGTACGTGTTTGCTCTCTAGTGTGTGATTTACTGTCAGCTGATTGTCCTGGAGTCATATGGGGTAGATGAGAGTCAGTCTGAGCCATAGTTGCCTCTATATCTTTTCTATGCTTTAAGGACTGCCTGTTTGCTGTTTTCTTTCCCAGCTTCTCGAGTCTATTGCTTTGGCTCAGGGGGAGTTCAATTGGGAGCTTCTGGAGCTTAATTCTGACATAACTCAACTTGAACTAAAAGTTGCATCTAATGTTGAGGGGGAGCTGGTCTTTCATGCATTTTCAACATTTCGCATTATAATCAAACTGCATTGAGCCTTGATTATTATCCTGTTATGACATGCTTCAATGCTTTACACCTTGCCATGACTTGTGCTTAGCTTGCTAAATTTATCATGACTTCATATGTGTAGACTAGCGTTTGCCATGATAAGTTAAGTAAAATTGATCAACTTAAATTAAACTTGTCATGCTAGCATTTGAGTTTAGTCTTTCTTGAGCTATCCTTTTATGATTCATGCCATGTCAAATAGGCTGAGTAGAGCGTTGAATCTATATTGAGCCTTAGTTTGAGCTGTTTTAGTCTCCTGATGATACATGAGTTAGTACAATGTGTTAAAAAGCAAAAAGATCTCTTTTGTGCGAAAAAACTGATCTCACCAATTCTTTCCTATGAGACGGCTTGCCATTGCACTTGGCATGAACTTAGGGGGAGTTTTGGATGACCTAGACTATCTTCTTAAGCTTCTTGCTTGGAGTAGTCGCATAAGGCTTGAGATCTAGCACATGATAAAACAAAATGTTGGTTGACAACCACCATATTTGTGCGAAAAAACTGATTTCACCAATTCCTTCTCATGAGACAGCTTGCCATTGCACTAGGCATGAACTCAGGGGGAGTTTTGGATGACCTAGACTATCTTCTTAAGCTTATTGCTTGGAGTAGTCGCATAAGGCTTGAGATCTAGCACATAAACAAAAATTGGGTTGAAAACGACCATATGCTTTCAAAAGACAATGTTTAATGTGCTCAATTTGCTTAATCTACTATCAGAACCAAGTACTTTAACCAATGTTTCAATCTTGAGCTTATAGCACTCTATTTGGACTCAATGTTAGCTTCTTTGTTCCGCTTAGCTTATTGACATGGCCTGCATCATCCTTGGATGTCTCTAGCTAGACTTTACTCATTGATGACGTGACTTGCTCACAAAATACAGTACATTTCAGATTGTCATCTATGTGCTCTAGCTGGTTTATATATATGTTGTCATGATCTAGATAGCGTTTTATTGAGTTATGGCTTAGTGTATTACATTATGGTAAATATGGATAATTCTCATGGCTCTAAATGCTTAAATAAACAAACTTCAGCCATATTCATCCATTGACATGTCATATTCTCTCTATTGCATCTTGATGTGTTTATTGCCAAAAGGGGGAGAATAGAGAAGAAAAAGTCTGTTGGGAACAGTTTAGAGCTTTGGAGATCAATTTGCTCTTTCAGTAGTTGCTCTAGTGTTCCTTCTGTCGACATGGTCATTAGCTTCATTTCATTCTGTGGACCATGTTGGATTCTTCAAACTCAAACTCTTCTTAATGCTTTTTCTGCGTTTGTCAATAGACTCATTAAAGGGGAGATTGAGAGACCATGTGGTCGTGCTCCATGAGTGTGATGAGTAATTGACAAAGGTTTAGGTCAGTCGAGTTTGGTTTGAGTGGTTCGGAGTCGAGTCGTTGCGTGGTGCAATCGGGCTCGGTCGGACTTTGGTCAAATCTGGTCATTTGGGTTTAGGATGCATATTCTAATGTTTTGACAGGTTTTGACTTCATCTATGGTAAGTGTATTGGTATTTACGCTTTCATGTGTCGAGCGGTGCTATTTGACGTGTTGTCTTGTCTGTGTGACTGCAGGACGTCGAGTTGGAGTCGTGGCGAGACACGGTGGACCGGACTAGGCGCAGGTGGCGCTGAGGTCAGAACGGTCGGGATGTGTCGAAGACGACGTGGACTCGAGGTGGTTGCGAGGCGTGCGAGGCAAGGAGCGCGGAAGCTTCCCAGAAGGTGCAGAAGGGGCGAATCGGGAAATTCGCAAGGCTGCACAAGCGGGAGCGGGCTCCGTTGGACGTAGCGGGCGTAACCGGGCGGAGACCCGTTAGCCAGGCGCTATAAAAGGAGAGGAGGGGCTGCATGCCCTCCTTGAGCACTTGTGATAGAATTAGGGTTTTATAGTCAAAAGAGGCTTTAGGAAGGTTGTTTCTTTTAGCTCTTTAGTTGGTGTGAGTTGGTGGTAGAGGCAGAGTGTGCTCCCTCTGTGTCTCTACGATGGTTTCAATGTGAGTCTCCTCTCTCTGTGTGTTCTTCCTCCCAAGAAGTGGTGAGATTCTTGGTGTTCTTGAGGATTGAGGGGGAGATGAGGGATTGAGAGTCTTGTAATCATTCCTTTCTTTGTATCAAGTCGGGGTATCGGGACTCCTCTGTATTCTCTGTGAATCAATGAATGAAAGTCCTGAAGTTTTTATCTGTTCATGCTCTCTCTGTTCTTCGTTGCTCCATTTGGTTGATTTCTGAGCTTTTTGTTTTTCGAGTTCTTGCTTGTTGGGAAGGCCCAAAATGGGTTGCTCTATGATGGGTTAGTGCCACAAGATCATTTGATCGATTTCCCGAAGAGCAAACTTGGTTTAATTCTCAGATTTCAGTTTTGGCCTTCCTCTGTTCATGAACTCAGTTTCTAGGGTTTGGAGCTGCTCTTGATTCCCTTGTTGAGATGGCTTGAAATTTGGTATGGAGAGTCCAGAGGCTATTAATTAGCTACCCTCAAAATTTCATAGCCAAAGGATCAACGGTTGGGGAGTAATTTGATTTTTGGCTCGGGTTGTGCAAAAAATTCAGATTTTTACCCATAATCTGAAATTCTTGCTTCTTGGTTTGATTCTCTTATTTCCCAAGGTCTCCTTACTATTTAGTTTGTTGTAGTAAGGACTTGGATCAAAAAGATTGAGAGCAAACCTTCTTTTTAGCCAAAAATCCGAAGTCTCAAAGTTCCAGCCGAAAATCATGTTTGCTGTTTTTCTCGAGAGGTACTACCGCTCCCCGAGAGGTACTACCGCTCAGAGGTACTACCGCTCGTCCTAGCGGTACTACCGGTTATGTTCGGACCAGTCTGATCGGCAGCGTAGGAACGTTCGGACAAGTCCGATCGTCGTGCGGTACTACCGCTCCTCGAGAGGTACTACCGCTCAGAGGTACTACCGCTCGTCTCAGCGGTACTACCGCTTGCAGTCAGACTTGCTCTGAATTTATTTTTCTTGGCTACTTCTTTCTGGATCTGGTTTTCTCTGCTGTTGTTCTTCCTGTAAGTACTTGTCTTCTACCTTCATAGCTCCCATAGCTATTGGAGAAGAAGATATTTGTTGGGGGCGATTTTTAGAGATCGACATTCACCCCCCTCTGTCGCCATTTCGGTCCTACACCCACCCGAACACGAAGAGCATGTAAGCAACTAGGTGGGACCTCACAACCTACGTAAGCATGTCTACTGGGCATTGTCTGTACCACCACAGCCACTAATGTGGTACCCCATGAATCTTGTTCGGAATAGGATGGCCAAACCAGTGCAGCAGATGTGCCTTCTAGGTGGGTGATCTAGGGGGTGGAACTATAGGATGACCATGCAATGGACGACCGTTGAGGTATGCAACATCTTACAGGGTGATGGTCATCTCTCCTACCGAAAGTGAAACGTGTGGGTCTCTAGCCTCCACCAGTTAATGAGTGTTGACAAAAGCAATGAGTCCAACGTGAACGACCACCCAATGCACATCATCTTCACTATGTACAACAACCTGGCCCGCCGTAGAAGTAGAACATAGCGATCGTCGAGAGGCCAGTCCTCCCGAGCTCCCTGGAGAACAAAGGGGGCCAGTCCATCACTGCTTGACCATGCCCGGCAATGATGCTGCTGTAAGATCGAGGAGGCCGACTAGAGGGGGAGTGAATAGGCGGTTTTAAAATTTTCGTCTAATTTCAATTGACAATTTTAAACTTAATGAATTGACTAGAGCAAGTCGACAATGGTACACCTAAAAAACCTAGAAAGGCTCAAGATAACACTAGCACAAGTAATTGACCAATAGCAAGATCAAGTAGTCTAGGTCTAAGGTTGCTACTCTAACTAAACAAGCAATCAATTTGAGAGACCATGTGGAGGTCATCCCATGTGTATGATGAGTAATTGACATCGGTTTAGGAAAGTCGAGTTTGGTTTTGTGGTTCGGGTCATGTCGTTGCGCGGTGCAATCGGTTTCGGTCGGATTTGGTCAAACTAGGTCGAACGTGCTTAAGTCGTTTATTCGTTTTATTCGTTTCGATCGGTTTAGGCTTTTGAGTGATTTTGCTGATATTATTGTATGGTTACAATATTTCGAGCGGTGCTATGTGATTTGTTTCTTGTCTGTGTTGGCTGCAGGACATCGAGACGGAGTCGTGGCGAGACACGGAGGACCGGACTAGGCGCAGGTGGCGTTGAGGTCAGAACGGTCGGGATGTGTCGAAGACGACGTGGACTCGAGGTGGAGTCGTGGCGAGGCACGGAGGACCGGACTAGGCGCAGGTGGCGCTGAGGTCAGAACGGTCGAGGTGTGCTGAAGACGGCGAAGCTGCGTGGCTTGCGAGGCAAGGAATGAGGAAGCTTCCTGGAAGGTGCGCAAGGGGCGTTTTGGTGAATATGCAAAGCTGCACTAAAGGAAGTGGATTATGGGTAAAGCGCAAAAGGTTAATGGGTAAAGCAATGGTGAACCCATTAGTGGAGGCTATAAATAGAGAGGGTGTTCTCTAGTAGCCATTCATGGATTTTAGATGGAAATGAGGAGGATTTGAGAGAGATCTAGTGTGCTGAAATTGAGAGTAGTGCAAGCATGTAGAGTGGGTTTCCTCTTTCAAGCATGTATGGGGATTAGGCTAGTTTGAGTTCTAGCGAGATGTAAACACTCTTTTAATCATGTATGTCTCGGTATCTTTATGAAGAATTCTTGTGTTTGAGTTGATCCTGTTCTTGAGGTTCTCTGTTTCTTGCTTCATTTATCTCTCTTTTATGTGCAGCTGTATTTTATGTGCAGCAAAGCAGCTCTTGGCACAGCATTTCTAGCTATCTTCTTGGGGCTGTTTTTTACCGATTTTTGCTGTGCTCTTGGTGATCTTTTCTGCAGCATTTATTGCTCTAATTTCAGTTTGTTTGACAATCAATCATTCTACTTTTACAGCTGGGAGCATTCCTCTTTGTATGTTGTTTTGTAAGGTTGGTTGGGAGCAGGTTCTTCCCTTTCTTTTGGTCCAAGGCACACCTCTTTTGGCTAGTTCTTTTTCTTTGCAGTCCTTTTGTTCGGCCAGCTCTTGGTCTGCTTTCAAAAGTCCTGTCTTCACCTTTCAGCAGCTCCTCTGCTCCTTCCTTTTGTTTTTGTTGTTTGGTTTGGCAGAAGGTGTCTCGGCAAGATTGATCCCTCTAGTTTTTAGGCCATTTTAATTACCTCTCTTCAGCAGTCTTGTAGTTGGTCTGTAGTTTGTCTTTGCAGTAAGCTTGCCTTCTCTTGCTTCATAGCTTCTCTAACTATCGGAGTAGATAAGTCGAGTGAATACTTGTTGTGGGGAACGAATTTTTAGTGACCGACATTCACCCCCCCTCTGTCGCCATTTCGGTCCAACAATTGGTATCAGAGCCGGTTAGCTCTAATCAATAGATCTTAACCGGTCTCAAGAGCCATGGCGACGGACAAGTATTCGACCAAGCCGCCCGTTTTCGATGGCATCGATTACCCCTTCTGGAAGAGCCGAATAGAAACATACATCCAGGCTCAGGGGTATGCCATCTGGCGCAAGGTCAAGGTCCAGTTTGTTGTTCCTGCCGATGAGAACATCAATGCCGGGAACATGGCTGATGTTGAGGCAAATGCAAAGGCAAGAAACATCGTCATCCAGGGTTTGAGTCGTAGCGAGTTTGACCACATATCTCACCTGTCGTCCGCCTACGACATCTGGGTGACCCTCGACGCATACCATGAGGGCACCACCCAGATCAAGACGGTTCGACGGGACCAGTTCAAGCGCGAATACAACAAATTCGAGATGCTTGCTGGTGAGTCCCTGGACGAGTGCTTTTCGCGATTTCACAAAATCTTGAGCAACCTCCGAGCGGTCGGTCTCACATACCCCGACTCGGACAACGCTCGTCAGATGCTCGCGGCACTTGATCTGCGTGTTTGGGAGATGAAAGTGACCACCATCAAAGACACGACAGACCTCTCGACCCTGACTCTTGACGCGCTGTACTCGCGCCTCAAGACTCACGAGATTGACGTTGTCTCTCGTCGGTCGAAGTCACAGTCGATGGCTTTGGTCACCAATCCCGTTTCTTCTTCCGGGCTTTCTTCTGATTATTCTTGCGGTTTCTCCCTCGCTGCTCTCTGTGACATAACTGATGATCAGTTAGAGCAGCTTGCGGATGATCAGCTGGCCCTCCTAGCCCGAAGGTTTTCCCATGCCTACAAGGGTAGGAGAGACAGAAAGAGGGGAGGACCCGTGATTTGCTTCGAGTGTGGTGGCCCCAACCACATCCGAGCAAACTGCCCCAAGCTGGAGAAGGGCAAGAACGACTACGGCGGTTCGGGCAAGAACGACTACACCGACAAGAACCGCAACAAGAAGCCTCCAGCTCAGATGCCGGGAAAGAAGAAGTTCCGCAACTTTGGCAAAGCCAAGAAGCTCTTCCACCGCGTCCTCACCGCATTCGACGACCTCGACTTCAGCGAGGTGGAGGGATGGAGTGACGACGACGAGGCGGGTGACCAAGTGCCCAAGGATGGCGGCGATGACTTCTCCGGCATTTGCTTCATGGCCCTTGAGGGCGAGATCAGCGACAGCGAGCTGTACTCCGACTCGGATGAGGTACTTCCTTCTTATGACCAGCTAAATGATGCTTTTCTTAAGCTAGGTGGATTTCATGCTAGAGCTAGGTCTAGGTGTACCGAGTTAGAGAAGGAAGTAGATAGACTGTCACGGGAGATTACTTCACTTAGATCTGCTCCCTCCCGTGACGATTGTTATACATGCCCTGCTTTGCTTGGAGATATGGAGAAACTAAGGACCTCTCATGATAGTTTGTCTTCTGAGCTTGATGTGCTTAAGGTGGAGAATGTTAGTCTGCTTGCTGAGTTAGAGTTGAGTAGGATGGCTGTTACCCTACTTACTACTGATGAGACTACTTCTCCCACCTCATGTGAAGATAAGGACATTGCTGCTAGAGGATCTTATTCCATGCTCCTGGATCTGCCCGAGCCTTGTGAAAATTGTAATAATTTAAAGATGAACCTAAAACGGGCAGATCACAAAATCTCTGAGTTATATGCTTGGTTGTGTGAGCCAACTACCTCTTGCTCAAACTGTCCCAAACTTACTGCTGAACTTGAATCTGTCTCCAAGCAGTTTCAAGAATTAGTTGATGACAACAATAGATTGGCTCAAACTGCTTCTAAGGACCCTGTTAGCTCACCTTGCATGAACTGTAACAAACTAAAACTTGACATGATTGCCTTGGAGGAAAAATATGTGAAGCTAACTAAGGACCAACTAGAGAAGCCACCAACCTGCTGTGATGTGATTGCTAAGGTGGGGGAGAAGCCCCAGGGTAAGGCCAAGATGCCTAGCGACGTGAACCAACTGGCTAGTAGTAGGACTGTACCCTCTGAGTCAGATGTGCGTGTGCAAGCCATTCTTTCCTCTACTATTGGTTCTTCATCTGCTTCCTTACCTCCTGCTGTTCCCTCTTCCCCCTGCTCTTCTTGCACCTCTCTCTTTCGGGAGTGTCAGTATCTTATGAACACTCTCGAGAGATTTGTAGGCGGCAAAAAGAAGCTTAATCTTATTCTAGACCAATCCAAGATTTGCAAGTTCAATCAAGGTCTAGGATATGATTTCTATGAGGATATGAGGAAGCATCCACCTGCTATTCTCCGACCCATCGTAGGAGGTGTGATCGAGGTTGAGCCCAGATCTGATGAGGTTAAATTCAAATCAGCGGGCTTTGTCCAAGGGATCTCTAACAGCAAGGTGATTCCACCTGTTGCTTCGGCCTCTCAGAAGGCGAAGCCTCTTCGTGCTACTTCTACCTCTCAGAAGGTAAAGTACCACTGCACTCGATCGAGAGATGCTTCAGGCGCGCCAGGATTGCGCGAAGAGACCGTGCAGAGGCACTGAGGCGTATTCAGGGTCAGCCCCAGATCCTGAGTGCACCTAAGACTAGCACGAGGTCCAGATTTGCTTCTGATGGGTCTGGGCAGCATCGAGGACTTGGTTTTTCTGAGTCTTCTAGTTTTCGTCCTCATGCTGCTCCGGGTCGTGACTTCCGCCGTCCTGAGGGTACATCTCGTTTCCCCCGTCGAGACAGTTACCCACGGCGTGATCAGCGGGTTGCCGGTGTTCCGACTCGCTCTCCTGTAGCAGTCGGACCCCGCAACAGCTTCAGGTCTGCTCATAGACCTTTTGCTTCTTTGAGTCACGGAGAGCGTAGGGTAGATAGAGGTCAGTCGTGTTTGACTACTTCATCTGCTCCACGTGTTACTCAGTATTGGGTGCCAAAATCTCTCTTGATTTATCCCAGTACTGAGACTTTACTCTCTGTTTGACTCAGGTTCGCCGGGTAGGGAAGGAGAAGGTTTGGCTTGTAGACTCTGGTTGTTCTCGTCATATGACCGGAGACTCCCGTTGGTTCTCCTCCCTAGCCCGCGCTCCAGGTGATGAGACGATCACTTTCGGAGACGCTTCGTCTGGGCGCGTCATCGCCAAAGGTACTGTGCATGTTAATGCTTCTTTTATTCTTAAGGATGTTGCCTTGGTTAGTAAGCTGCAGTACAATTTGCTTTCCGTTTCTCAGCTTACCGATGACGGTTTCGAGGTGAGCTTCAAGAAAAACGCTTGCAAAATTCTTGATTCGTCGGGTAGTCTGGTTTGCGGGATTTCTCGTTATGGGAGGATCTTTCGTGCTGATTTTTTTGATTCTTCTGGTGATCCTCTCAGGTGTTTGGTTGCCTCAGAGTCCCGTGATTTGACCTTCTGGCATAGGAGACTTGGTCATATTGGATTTGACCATTTGACCCGAGTTAGCGGCCACGACCTCATTCGTGGTCTGCCGAAGCTCAAAATGGTCAAAAATCTTGTATGCGCTCCATGCCGGCACGGCAAGATGGTTGCCGCTTCACATCCTCCAGTCACTGTGACCATGACTGATGCACCAGGACAGCTGCTCCATATGGACACTGTTGGACCAGCTCGAGTGCAGTCAGCCGGAGGGAAGTGGTATGTACTTGTTGTGGTCGATGACTATTCGAGATTTTCTTGGGTGTTTTTCTTAGCCTCGAAGGATGAGACATTTTCACATTTCCGATGTCTTTTCGGTAGGCTTTCTGTTGAGCTCCCGGGTGCCTTACGAGCGATCCGCAGTGACAATGGCACGGAGTTCAAGAATTCCTACTTCGAGAGTTTCTGTGGTGAGACAGGTGTAGAGCACCGGTTCTCTTCTCCGCACGTCCCACAGCAAAATGGCGTTGTGGAGAGGAAGAACCGTACCTTGGTCGAGATGGCCAGGACGATGCTTGATGAGTACTCTACACCGCGGAAGTTTTGGGCTGAGGCTATAGCCACCGCGTGCCATGTCTCAAATCGAGTCTTTCTTAGGGCACACTTGCACCGTACTTCTTATGAGTTGAGATACGGGCGAAAGCCCAGCGTCTCTCACTTTCGTGTGTTTGGTTGCAAGAGCTTTATTTTGAAGTCCGGGAACCTAGACAAGTTCGAGTCACGTTCTTGTGATGGTATCTTTCTAGGTTACTCGCCTTCTTTGCGGGCTTATAGGGTTTGGAACTGCGAATCTAGTAAAATGGTAGAGACCTGTGAGGTGACCTTCGATGAGGCCAGTCCGGGGACTAGGCCTGATATCTCAGGTTCTTTAGAGCAGTCCGAGCCCATCTTCGTGGATGATGAGGATGATGGAGATGAGGGTTGTCTACCCGATCCAGTCCTTCATCCACCCCTTGAGGTGCCGTCTTCCACCGCACCTCGAGGTGATCAGCCTCTGCCTTCTGCTTCTTCTGGAGCAAGTGGCTCTGTTCCTACCTCTGCTGCTCATGAGGTAGAGGCCACTTCTTCATCTCATCCAGGACCTCCTAGTCACATTCAGAAAGCTCATCCTTCTGAGCAGATCATTGGAGATCTTTTCGAGCGTGTTACCCGCTCAAAATCTGGCTTATCTCAATTCTGTATCCATTCTGCTTTCATTGCCTCCTTTGAGCCCAAAGATGTTTCTCATGCTCTATCTGATGAGTCTTGGGTCAATACCATGCATGAGGAGCTAGAAAACTTCAAAAGGAACAAGGTCTGGTCGCTTGTCGAGCCCCCACGAGGTCACAATATCATTGGGACTAAGTGGGTGTTTAAAAACAAGCAGAGTGAGGATGGTGTGGTTATTCGAAACAAGGCTAGACTGGTAGCTCAGGGGTTCTCCCAGGTTCAGGGTCTAGATTTCGAGGAGACCTTTGCCCCTGTAGCTCGTCTTGAGGCCATTAGAATCCTGCTTGCCTTTGCAGCTTCTAAGGGTTTCAAGCTTTACCAGATGGACATCAAGAGTGCCTTTCTCAACGGCTTTATTGAGGAAGAGGTCTACGTCCGACAGCCTCCTGGTTTCGAAAATCCCAAATACCCAAACCATGTCTTCAAGCTTTCCAAAGCTTTGTATGGACTTAAGCAAGCCCCTAGAGCTTGGTATGAGAGGCTTAAGTCCTACTTGTTAAGTCATGGTTTTGATATGGGTAAAGTTGACAAGACCTTGTTCATCCGCCGTCATGGCAATGACCTTCTGCTCGTCCAGATCTATGTCGATGACATCATCTTTGACGGCTCTTCCCATACTCTGGTTTCTCAGTTCTCGGATGTCATGAGCACCGAGTTTGAGATGAGTATGATGGGCGAGTTGACCTTCTTTCTTGGCTTCCAAATCAAACAGACTCGGGAGGGTACATTTCTTCATCAGGGAAAGTACACTCGTGACCTCCTGAGACGCTTCGACATGAGTGATGGTAAGCCGGTGTCAACTCCGATGGCTTCTACAGCCTATCTTGACCCAGATGAGGATGGCAAGCCAGTTGATCAGAAAGAATATAGAAGTATGATCGGCTCCCTTCTTTACCTCACTGCCTTGAGACCAGACATACACTTCTCAGTGTGTCTGTGTGCTCGCCTTCAGGCTTCTCCTCGCGTATCTCACCGCCAGGCGGTGAAGCGCATCTTTCGGTACCTTCGAGCTACCATTGACTATGGTATTTGGTACTCTTCCTCTTTTTGTTTTTCCTTGAGAGCCTTCTTGGATGCAGGCTTTGCCGGCTGTAGGGTAGACAGGAAGAGCACTTCTGGCACCTGCCAATTCATTGGCACTTCTCTCGTTTCCTGGTCTTCGAGGAAGCAGTCTGGTGTTGCACAGTCCATTGCAGAGGCCGAGTACGTTGCTGCAGCCAGCTGTTGTAGCCAGGTGCTTTGGATGGCCTCGACTCTGCGGGACTTTGGGTTAGTCATAGATAGTGTTCCACTCTTTTGTGATAACACTTCCGCGATTAATATTGCCAAGAACCCAGTGCAGCACTCTCGGACCAAGCACATTGACATTCGCTTCCACTTCCTTAAAGACCATGTAGAGAAGGGCGATATAGTGCTCCAGTTTGTGGAGAGTGACCACCAGTTGGCTGACATCTTCACCAAGCCATTGGATAGTTCGAGGTTTTCAGCTCTGCGGGGAGAGCTTGGGGTAGTGTGTCCTTATGGACTGTAGTGAGGGGGAGTTTTGGGCTTTACTGCTTTACTATATTGATTATGCTTCTGTCTCATTTCTGTCGCTTTGCATTTTGGGTGCATTTGGGATTAGTCCTCCTAGCATAGATTAGAGTGCTTCTCTTGTCTAGTTGTTTAGGCTTCTGCTCTTATCTTGTGCTTCCAGGATGCTTCTTATTAGCTATTTCTTATCTCACTAGATTGAGCTCACTCACTTCTTGTAGGTTCTAGCGAGGGTCGGGCCACCCTCTGGTAGACAGGGTACGTGTTTGCTCTCTAGTGTGTGTTTTACGGTCAGCTAATAGTCCTAGAGTCATATGGGGTAGATGAGAGTCAGTCTGAGTCATAGTTGCCTCTATATCTTTTCTATGCTTTAAGGACTGCCTGTTTGGTTTTATTTGCCAGCTTCTCGATTTTATTGCTTTGGTTTAGGGAAAGTTCATTAGGGAGCTTCTGGAGCTTAAACTTGACATAACTTAATTTGAACTTAAAGCTGCATCTCATGTTGAGGGGGAGTTGGATTTTCTGCATTTTCAGCATTTAGCATTGTAATATAACTACATTGAGCCCTAATTATTATCCTGTTATGACATGTTTACAATGCTTTACACCTTGCCATGACTTGTGCTTATATGCTAGATTTATCATGACTTCATATGTGTAGACTAGCTTGTGCCATGATAAGTCAATTAAAATTGCTCAACTTGAATTAAAACTTGTCATGCTAGCAATTGAGTCTAGTCTTTCTTGAGCTATCCTTTTATGATTCATGCCATGTCAAATAGGCTTAGTTGAGTGTTGAATCTTTGTTGGGCCGTAGATTGAGTTCTGTTAGTCTCTTGATGCAACATGTGGTAGTACAACATAAAAAAAGAGATCTCTTTTGTGCGAAAAAACTGATTTCACCAATTCTTTCTCATGAGACGGCTTGCCATTGCACTAGGCATGAACTCAGGGGGAGTTTTGGATGACCTGGACTATCTTCTTAAGCTTCTTGCTTGGAGTAGTCGTATAAGGCTTGAGATCTAGCACATAACAAAAATTGGGTTGGAAACGACCATGAGCTTTAAAAAGACAATGTTTTATGTGTTCAATTTGCCTAAGCTACAAAAAGAATCAAGTACTTAACCAATGTTTCAATCTTGAGCTTATAGCACTCTATTTGGACTCAATATTAGATTCCTTGTTCCGCTTAGCTTAATTGACATGGCCTGCATCATCCTTGGATATCTCTAGCTAGACTTTGCTCATTGATGACTTGACTTGCTCACAAAATGCACTATATTTCAGATTGTCATCCATGTGTTCTAGCTAGGTTATACATATCTTGTCATGATCTAGATAGCCTTTTATTGAGTTATGGCTTGGTGTATCTCATTATGGTCGTTATGGATAATTCTCATGGCTCAAAATGCTTAGAAATAATCAAACTTCAGCCATTTCATCCATGTTTGTGATCTTATTCTCTCTTTTGCATCCTTGATGTGTTTATTGCCAAAAGGGGGAGAATAGAAGTGAAAAAGTCTTTTGGGATCTTTTTAGAGCTTCGAAGAACAATTTGCTCTTTCAGTTGTTGCTCTAGTGATCTTTCTGTCGACATGGTCACTTGCTTCATTTTCTTCTTTGGACCATGTTGACTCTTCAAACTCAACTTTGCATTTTTCTGGGTTTGTCAATATACTCATCAAGGGGGAGATTGAGAGACCATGTGGAGGTCATCCCATGTGTATGATGAGTAATTGACATCGGTTTAGGAAAGTCGAGTTTGGTTTTGTGGTTCGGGCCATGTCGTTGCGCGGTGCAATCGGTTTCGGTCGGATTTGGTCAAACTAGGTCAAACGTGCTTAGGTCGTTTATTCGTTTCGATCGGTTTAGGCTTTTGAGTAATTTTGCTGATATTATTGTATGGTTACGATATTTCGAGCGGTGCTATGTGATTTGTTTCTTGTCTGTGTTGGCTGCAGGACATCGAGACGGAGTCGTGGCGAGACACGGAGGACCGGACTAGGCGCAGGTGGCGTTGAGGTCAGAACGGTCGGGATGTGTCGAAGACGACGTGGACTCGAGGTGGAGTCGTGGCGAGGCACGGAGGACCGGACTAGGCGCAGGTGGCACTGAGGTCAGAACGGTCGAGGTGTGCCGAAGACGGCGAAGCTGCGTGGCTTGCGAGGCAAGGAATAAGGAAGCTTCCTGGAAGGTGCGCAAGGGGCGTTTTGGTGAATACGCAAAGCTGCACTAAAGGAAGTGGATTATGGGTAAAGCGCAAAAGGTTAATGGGTAAAGCAATGGTGAACCCATTAGTGGAGGTTATAAATAGAGAGGGTGTTCTCTAGTAGCCATTCATGGATTTTAGATGGAAATGAGGAGGATTTGAAAGAGATCTAGTGTGCTGAAATTGAGAGTAGTGCAAGCATGTAGAGTGGGTTTCCTCTTTCAAGCATGTATGGGGATTAGGCTAGTTTGAGTTCTAGCGAGATGTAAATACTCTTTTAATCATGTATGTCTCGGTATCTTTATGAAGAATTCTTGTGTTTGAGTTGATCCTGTTCTTGAGGTTCTCTGTTTCTTGCTTCATTTATCTCTCTTTTCTTTGATTTGATCTCTTTCAAGCCTTTAGTTGCAGTCTCTATTTCTTCTCTTGCAAGCTGTGCTAGTTTTTCTTCTCTCCCGACAGCATTAAATGTTCTATGTTCACTTGCTTGGTCGGAAGATTTCTTGCTGAAATTAAGAGCAGCTGCATGGTGGTCAAAACCGAATGCTGCAGCAAGTTTGCATATTAATTATCGTCAATATTTCTTGCCGCAGCTCTGCTGTCCAAACAGCATTTAGTGTCCTTGCTCATCTCTCCTTTAAAGTACGGGCAGCTGTATTTTATGTGCAGCAAAGCAGCTCTTGGCACAGCATTTCTAGCTATCTTCTTGGGGCTGTTTTTTACCGATTTTTGCTGTGCTCTTGGTGATCTTTTCTGCAGCATTTATTGCTCTAATTTCAGTTTGTTCGACAATCAATCATTCTACTTTTACAGATGGGAGCATTCCTCTTTGTATGTTGTTTTGTAAGGTTGGTTGGGAGCAGGTTCTTCCCTTTCTTTTGGTCCAAGGCACACCTCTTTTGGCTAGTTCTTTTTCTTTGCAGTCCTTTTGTTCGGCCAGCTCTTGGTCTGCTTTCAAAAGTCCTGTCTTCACCTTTCAGCAGCTCCTCTGCTCCTTCCTTTTGTTTTTGTTGTTTGGTTTGGCAGAAGGTGTCTCGGCAAGATTGATCTCTCTAGTTTTTAGGCCATTTTAATTACCTCTCTTCAGCGGTCTTGTAGTTGGTCTGTAGTTTGTCTTTGCAGTAAGCTTACCTTCTCTTGCTTCATAGCTTCTCTAACTATCGGAGTAGATAAGTCGAGTGAATACTTGTTGTGGGGAACGAATTTTTAGTGACCGACATTCACCCCCCCCCCCCTCTGTCGCCATTTCGGTCCAACACAATTAATATGAATTAAGAACGTTGCTTGAATGAAAGTAAATACAAGAGAGCAAACCACAATTTGACACAATTGCTTTTTACCGTGGTGATCGGAGACTTGCCGGTCTCCCCTAGTCCACGTTGAGGTAAGCCCGACCGAATCGGACCGGCTCCACGAATTGAGCCTAATCACCTCGATCACTAGCGGTAGCCCTTTCCCTCTCCGGGTAGGCGAGCTCCGAGCCTTCACAATCTTCCGGGCCTTCTCACAATCTTCTTGAGAAGATCACCGGAACCTCCTCCAAGCCGTCTAGGTGCCGGCAAGCACCAAGAGAATGAACCACGATGGCTTGATCACACCCAAGTGCCAATTGGATCAACCTAATATGCAAATGCACTTGAATTGGACTCAACTACCTCTATTGAATGCACAAGAGAGAGAGAGGTGTGAGAAGTTGCTCTAGGCTCAAAGATGTTCAATATGGGTTCAACCTAATATGCAAATGCACTTGAATTGGACTCAACTACCTCTATTGAATGCACAAGAGAGAAAGAGAGGTGTGAGAAGTTGCTCTAGGCTCAAAGATGTTCAATATGGGTTCAACCGGACATGCAAATGCACTTGAATTGGACTCAACTACCTCTATTGAATGCACAAGAGAGAAAGAGAGGTGTGAGAAGTTGCTCTAGGCTCAAAGATGTTCAATATGGGTTCAACCTAACATGCAAATGCACTTGAATTGGACTCAACTACCTCTATTGAATGCACAAGAGAGAAAGAGAGGTGTGAGAAGTTGCTCTAGGTTCAAAGATGTTCAATATGGGTTCAACAACATTTACAAGTTCTGCTGGGGATGTATTTATACCCCCACCAACCTCAAATAGCCGTTGCAATAAACAATTCTGAATTTTCAGGAAAACCGGAACTACCGCCGTTATATGGGCGGTACTACCGAATTTCCGCCGTCGCAACAGAACGGCTATGTCAGGCGGTCAGAAGTAACTGTTGAACAATGAGTGCGGTACTACCGCCATTAAAAACACGGTACTTCCGGAAAACCGGAAGTTCCGCTCCTTGCCCCGGTACTTCCGATTTCAGCGCGGTTAACTCCAACTCAGGGCGCTCTCTGGAAATGAAGTTCTGCTCTTAAGTCCGGAACTACCGGCCTGTGGTAGTTCCGCAGTTCAAACCACGGTACTTCCGTTTTTTGAGAGGCTAAGTTTAACTCCGGGCGCTCTCTGGAATTTAAGTTCCGCTCGGGACCCCGGAACTTCCGCACATGCGGTAGTTCCGTAGTTGAACTTGCGGTACTTCTGATTTCCGAGAGGCTAACTCAACCTCCGGGCGCTCTCTGGAATAAACGATCCGCTCAGAGGCCCGGTACTTCCGGCCATGCGGTAGTTCTGCCCGTAGAACGCCGGTACTACCGGATTTTCTGACAAAGCACAGTTTTGATTGAATTTTAATTTCTAAGTGCATGCATGATCCTAGATTGATCCATAGGGCATATTAGCATATGATCAAGCAAATGACCGTGATCCCTCTTAATAGTACGGCGTCTATCCTTTAATCCGGTCTTCCAACCTATCTCCAAGACCGGTAAAAATAAAATAGATCCCTAAACTATTTACCTTGTCGCCCTTGAGATCTTTGAATCTTCAACATCTTTTTATGTACCTTCTTATTTGCCCTTGAGACTAATTCTTGCAAACACTCAATACACAAATTTGTCCCATGATCACATAATGTCATTAATTACCAAAACTAATATTTTTAGGGGCCTAGATGCTTTCAATCTCTCCCTTTTTGGTAATTGATGACAACATGAGCAAGTTTGGAGAAGAATTAAGGTTGGATATACTTCTTGTTAGCAAGTTGTATATCACATTTTTATTTAGAAATTTTGGCAATTAAGAACATGGGGAATTTTTGCAATTTAGAGACTAAAAAGAAAGAGCTCCCCCTAAACATGTGCATCAAATTTTATGAAGATTTGCATGATCTCTACTGACATAATCAAAATTCAAAGGAACGCATAGACAAGTAAATAGCATTGCATTTAGGGCATAAGATCCAAACATAGTTCATTACAATGCATAGGAAATTAAAATACTAAACATCCATAGAGTTTAAACAACACATAAGCGTCACATGGTTCATTACACCATATTTTATTACATAACCAAATAGATAGATAAAAGTCTTCAGTCTTCTCCTTGCTTATTTTCTCCCCCTTTGGCATCAAAGTACCAAAAAGAAGAGAATTAATCCTGAGCTGCACGAGAAGAAGGAGAACTGCGGCGACGAGTGCGGCGAGAGCAGTGAGTCGGAGCCACAACATGCTCAAGAGATGAGACGCGATCCCTGAGAGAAGAAACAGATGTGATCAAGGTGGCAACCTATCCCGAAGTCTCAATCTGGCGCTCCTCAAGCCTAAGAATGGCGGAGTAGATCTGGGACAGTGTCACATCACCTTCGCCCTGGGGAGGAGGAGGATCAGCGGCTGCCTAAGGCTGATGCTGACCATGAGGACGAGCAGGAGCAGGAATAGGGGCCTCTGCACGAGGCTTGTACGGCTTGTGCACAGTGCAAAGAGCTCCTCTGTACCCGATCTTGCGAACGATCAGGGCCATAATGAATGGTGCAAAGTTAATTCTCTTCTGCCTGTCATTCTTATTTGCATCAATGCCCCGGACAATGAGATCCACCACGTCAAACTTCTCACCACGCATGATGTAGTCAATCACATTCCAAGCGTGTCCACGGATAGCATCATAATTTCCACTCTTTGGAAGAATGGTGTGGTTGATGATCCTGTTGACAAGACTAGGAATGGGTAGCAGTTCAATTGTCGTCCCTGGCACTCGATCAGCTGCCTGGTCATAGTAATCAGTATACGCAGCAATGGGAAGTGCCGGTCTACTAAACACCTTCTCATAAGAGCTGGATTCGGTACCAAGTGCTAGCTCGAACTCATGCTTGGTGCACTCAATAACCTGCGTTCCTGTCATCCAACAGAGATGCTCATAATTAGGAGAGATATACAAAGTCGTGTAGAACTGCCGTATCATCTCCTCCATGTAGTTGCACTGGAACGCAACAAGATGATGGATTCCGGCTTGCTGAAAAAGTCGATATGCACCATTAAACTTGTCAATCTGTGACAAGTGATCCCAGTCGACAAATTTGTGTGCAGCAAACTTACGAGAAGGCCCATACATCTCATTATATACTTGCTCCTGAAACTTGGTATGGAACTTTGGGTTCTGAGAATTGCGAGGGTGGACATACTGACTGCGGCGACGCAAGATGGCATAGTCATCCCTGGTGATCTTTGAAAGGTCTACTTCTTCATCTGCAGCTGCCGCAGGCATCTCCTCATCCGAAGCCTCATACTTTTCACTCTCATGAGAGGCCTCGGACCCGCTCTCATGGGAGCCCTCTGACTCACTCTCGGAGTCGGAGGCGGGGCCCTTGCCCCAATCCTCATGCTCCAGCTCAGGAAGGGCGGGAGCCGAGGAGGAGGATTGGCCTGCAGTTCCCCCATAGGACTTGTGAGAGACATTCTTCATCCTCGGCATCTTCAAAGATAGATTAAGATAATCAAGGTGTGAGATAGGATAAGTGAGAATTAGGTTTGAACTTGAAAGTAATAAGTTTCTGCTGTTCTAGGAAAAACGGAAGTACCGGCGGCAAAATCGCGGTACTACCGGGAAAACGGTAGTTCCGGCATTTTAAATGCGGAACTTCCGGTACCCCGGTAGTTCCGGCCGCTCGACCGGTAGTTTCGATTTTTCTGGGCATTTCTAGGGCATGTTAAAACTTGAATCTTTTGGGGTATTTCTTGGATTGAATCCAAAGCATGTATGTAAAGACATCATAGTACCCCAAATACATTACTTTGCCCAAAGAAATTTTAGCAGAAATCACTACATTTCAAATTTAACCTAATCTAAACCCTAGGTTCCTTAGAGCAAGATAACAGAGTGGAGAATCTCGATTACCTTGAGGGATTGGAGGAGAGGAACCCTAGGAGTGCAGAGGATCTCCCAAAAACAAAAAATCCTCCTCGGATTTGCAGATCGGAAGAAGAGGATGTGCTTTGGGAGAGAGAGAGAGGAAGAAAAGAAGAGGAGGAGGGAGGCCGCTGCGGTTTGGGAGAGGAGAAGAGAGAGAGATAAGTGGATGAAGGAATAAATGGGGAGAGATAACCGGCAGGCAGTTACAATGCATTAACTCCCGCAGAAAACGGAAGTTCCGCGGTTTACACACCGGTAGTTCCGTTTTCACAGAAATTCCGGAAGTACCGTAGAAACAACCGCGGTAGTTCCGATTTTTCTGACAGGAGCGGAAGTACCGCAAAATGTACTGCGGTAGTTCCGGATTTTCTGGAACTTCTCAGGAATTGAACTTTAGAACTTGGAATTATGCAAATGATCCCTAGTTTTGCACTCAATAAAAGTCATTTAGGATCATTATGCATCAATTGAGCTATTGCTATACTTTGAAATTAGTTTTTATGAAAATAATCACATTTTTGATCAAAACTAAGTAAAAATTCATTGAAATTCTACACAAGTGCATCAAATGAGCAGAAAAGAATGAAATTTGATTTCAAGCTACATTTGAGTAGTCTATGACATTTAATTCATTCCACAATTTGCAAAAGTGGCTTTCATCTAATGGTTTGGTGAAAATGTCCGCTAGTTGATCTTCGGTTCGGATGTGGCTAATTTCAATATCTCCCTTGCTCACATGATCTCTCAAGAAATGATGGCGTATATCTATATGCTTGGTTCTTGAGTGTTGAACGGGATTGTTGGATATTTTGATGGCACTATCATTATCACACAAAAGAGGCATCTTATCAAATTTAATCCCATAATCCAACAATGTTTGCCTCATCCAAAGCAATTGAGCACAACAACTACCCGCGGAAATATATTCAGCTTCGGCGGTTGAAAGGGCTACGGAATTTTCTTTCTTAGATGACCAACATACTAAAGACCTTCCTAGCAATTGGCAACTACCTGAGTTGATTTTTCTATCCACTTTGCAACCCGCATAATCGGAATCCGAATATCCAATTAACTCAAATTTTGCACCTTTGGGATACCAAAGCCCTATATTTGAGGAATGCTTTAAATATCTTAGAATCCTCTTTACGGCCACTAAATGTCACTCTTTTGGAGAAGTTTGAAAACGTGCACACATGCAAACACTAAACATAATATCGGGCCTAGATGCAGTAAGATAGAGTAAACTACCAATCATGAATCTATAAAGTTTTAAATCTACCGACTTACCTCCTTCGTTGAGGTCTAGATGCCCGTTTGTTGCCATGGGTGTCTTGATAGATTTTGCTTCTTCCATTCCAAATTTCTTGAGTAGATCTTTGACATACTTCGTTTGACTTATAAATGTCATATCTTTAAGTTGCTTGATTTGAAGTCCAAGGAAGTAGCTTAGCTCACCAATCATCGACATCTCAAATTCCCTAGACATCATCTCACCAAATTCTTTGCAAAAGTCTTGATTAGTAGAACCAAATATAATATCATCAACATAGATTTGACATACAAAGAAATCATCTTCAATAATTTTTGTAAATAGAGTTGTATCTACTTTACCAATTTTAAAGCCTTTTGACACAAGAAAGTTGCGAAGGCGTTCATACCAAGCTCTAGGAGCTTGCTTTAAACCATATAGTGCCTTTGATAATTTATACACATGATTAGGATATTTAGCATCTTCAAATCTCGGGGGTTGTTCTACAAATAATAATTCGGAAATAGTTCCATTAAGAAATGCACTTTTGACATCCATTTGAAACAATTTAATATCAAAGCATGATGCAAAAGCAAGCAAGATTCTAATTGATTCAAGTCTAGCAACGGGTGCAAAGCAACGGGTGCAAATGTCTCATCATAATCTAATCTCTTGACTTGAGTATAACCTTGAGCTACTAACCTTGCTTTATTTCTTACCACAATTTCATTCTCATCTTGTTTGTTCCGGAAGACCCATTTTGTGCCAATAACATTGTGCTCCTTGGGTCTCTCCACCAAAGTCCAAACGTCATTTTGAGCAAAATTATTCAACTCTTCATGCATAGCATTTATCCAATCCGGGTCATCTAAAGCTTCTTCTACATGCTTAGGTTCAAGTGAAGATACAAAAGAATAGTGTTCACAAAATGAAGCTACTCTAGAGCGAGTTTGAACACTCTTACTCATGTCACCCAATATTTGATCTATTGGATGATCCTTGGCTATTGCATTGTGAATCTTGAAGGTATTTAGAGGTTGATCATTTTCTTCATCTTCTATAACTTGAACGTCGTTTGTTGTAGATGAAGAGGGAGGCTCCACTTGTCTTGATGAGCTTGGTGACATTTGATCTTCCTTTGGTCTAATGTCTCCAATTTACATGTTCTCCATTGCTTTTCGAAGACCTTCATCTCCTACATCATCCAAGTTCTCATGCTCTTCTTGAGAGCCGTTAGTTTCATCAAATTGGACATCACAAGATTCTTCTACTAACCCCGAATTTTTATTAAAGACCCTATAAGCTTTGCTATTTGAAGAATATCCTAAAAGAAAGCCTTCATTACACCGACTTTGAAATTTAGAGAGCCGAACACCTTTTCTTAGTATATAGCATTTGCAACCAAATACCCTAAAATAAGAGATGTTCGGTTTTCTTCCAACGAGAAGCTCATAGGAAGTCTTTTTCAAAAGTCGATGCAAATAGAGGCGATTTATGGCATGACATGCGGTATTAATAGCTTCCGCCCAAAATTTATCAGAAGTATTATATTCATCAAGCATTGTCCTAGCCATTTCTATTAATGTGCGATTTTTCCTTTCTACAACTCCATTTTGCTCCGGAGTGTAGGTTGTGGAAAGCTCGTGCTTTATTCCAAGTTCATCACAAAAATCTTCAACTTTTGTATTTTTGAACTCGGAACCATTGTCAATTCTAATTTTATTTATTTTAAAATCAAATTCATTTTGGGCCCTTTTTGAAAAACTTTTGAAAATCCCGGAGGTTTCACTTTTGTCATTTAGGAAGAAGACACATGTATATCTAGAGTAATCATCCACAATGACTAAACAATAGCTATTACCTCCAATGCTCTTATAGGTTGTTGGCCCGAACAAATCCATATGTAAGAGCTCTAATGGCCTAGAAGTTGACATGACACTTTTGGAATGGTGAGAATTAGCGACTTGTTTTCCGGCTTGACAAGCACTACAAAGTCGATTTTTCTCAAACTTCACATCCTTCAAGCCAACCACTAAGTCATGCTTAAAAAGCTTTTTGAGTTGAACCATTCCCACATGACCTAGCCTTCTATGCCACAACCAACCCAAAGAAGTTTTTGCAATTAAACAAGCTTTTAAACAAGACTCATTTGAAGTAAAATCTACCAAATAGAGATTTCCAAATCTAAAGCCTTTAAAAACAAGTTCATTATTATTTTCTTTTGAGATAACAACATTTTCGTTTGAGAATAAGCATGTTAAACCAAGATCACATAATTGGGCAACGAAAAGTAAATTGAAATTTAATGTTTCAACAAGTGACACATTAGAAATTGAAAGGTCGTTTGAGATAGCAATTTTACCCAAACCCAATACCTTTTCTTTGCTATTATCTCCAAAAGTGATCTTGTCATTGCTTCCACTCTCAAAGTTAGTGAACATTTTCCGGTCTCCGGTCATGTGTTGAGTGCAACCGCTATCCAACACCCAATGCCTTCCACCGGTTTTATAGTTCACCTACAAAATAAATCAAGTTCTTTTAGGTACCCAAATTTGTTTGGGTCCTTGGAGGTTAGTGACCAAGATTTTGGGTACCCAAATGGATTTCTTTTTAGCACCCAAAACCGAGGTGCCAATGAAGTGAGCAATTACATTTCCATTCTTAGATTTCTTAAGCATATAGCAAGAATCATATAGACCAATGGAATGCATGTTATTCTTAGAGCAATCATTTTGAGCATGTCCAACACACCGACATTTTGTGCAAAACTTACCATCCTCCTTTACAAACCTTGGATGCTTGTATGTCGGCTTCTTACCCTTTTTGGGGACATATCCAAGTCCCTCCTTGTTGAAAGAGCATCTTTGAGTGCTTAGCAACTTATCAAGGGTTTCTTTTCCCTTGTAAGCTCTTTCTAGACTTTTGTTCAATTTTAGCACTTGTTCCTTTAAATTTTTGTTTTCATTAGTAAGCATATCATCTTGAACAAGATTTAAAGCATTTCTAGAGTCAACACTATATGAACAAGGCATGGCAAGTAAATCATCACAACAAGTAGATATGCTAGACTTTGAAATTTCTATACTAGGCATTTCATTCAAGATATCACAAGTAACTCCAATGCTAGTACTAGATTTATGATTTTCTTGGAGAAGTAAATCATGAGCTTCCTTTAGCTCCTCATAAGAGTCTTTAAGAGAAATATGTTCTCTCTTCAAGACCTTAAACTTTGATTTTTCTTTTTCAAGAAACTCATTCAATTCAACTAACATATCCATTAAATCATCATATGAAGGCTCATCATCATCAAGCAATTTTACCTTTTCTCCCTTAGCCAAAAGGCATGTAAGAGTGGAGAATAGTGATGGAGCCTCCTTGATGGCGATGCCCACAAGCCCCTTCTTCTTGGGAGATTCGTCCTCGCTTGAGTCGGAGTCGGAATACTCCTCCTCGGAGTCCCACTCATCAATATGGGCTTCGTTCTTGCCATCCTTGTGAAGCTTCTTGAAGAGCTTTTTCTTGCCGTTATAGTTCTTCTTCTTTGATGACTTCTCCTTGTCATCTTTCTTTGTAGGGCATTGAGAGGCAATGTGCCCCTTTTCATCACATTCATAGCAACGAATGTTGCTATACTTCTTGTTGGAGGAGGTATGCCCCTTCTTGGTCTTCTCATAGCTTGTGCTTCGGTTTGAGCGCCTTCTCATGAACTTCTTCATTCTTCTCACAAGAAGCGCTAATTCTTCTTCGGAATCCTCCTCATCCTCATCTTCGGATTCTTCACTTATCACCGCTTTGGCCTTGAAGGCGGTGATCTTCTTGCTCTTGGAAGTGGATTGCTCCAAGAGCTCTTCTTTGTCCTTCTTGTAAAGCTCGTTGGTGATGAGGTTGCCCAACAATTGAGTTGGTGTCATTCTTGCCAACTCCGGTGAGTTGAGGAAGAGTGTCACCAACACTTCATATTTCTCCGGCAAGGCCCTAAGCATCTTTCGAACAATATCAAGATCGGAAAGGTTAGTTCCAAGACCCTTGATCTCATTCACAATGTTGTTGAGTCTTGAGTACATCTCATTGATGTCTTCATGAGGCAACATTGTGAATGTTTCATATTTGATCCTAAGCCGATGCAATTTGGCCTCCTTGACCGTGGATGTCCCTTCGTGTATTTTCGAGAGGGTAGTCCAAATAGCGTGAGCTGTTTCAAGATTGCTCACTCTATTGAACTCATCCGCGTTCAAGGCTCCAAATAAAGCATTCATAGCTTGGGCGTCTAAATGAGAGTTACGCCCATCTTGTTCCGTTGGGTGATCCGGATCAAGAGCCATAACATAACCCTCATTTACGACTTTCCAAATATGAGGACTCATGGCCTTCAAATAAATAGACATTCTAATTTTCCAATAAGCATAGTTTGAGCCATCAAAGAAAGGTGTCTTTCCTATTGCTATACCCTCACTAGCCATCCTTTTCTCTCTAGACGGTTAAGTCTAAAAAAGAGAGACCAAGCTCTGATACCACTTGTAAGATCGAGGAGGCCGACTAGAGGGGGGGTGAATAGGTGGTTTTAAAATTTTCGTCTAATTTCAATTGACAATTTTAAACTTAATGAATTGACTAGAGCAAGTCAACAATGGTACACCTAAACAACCTAGAAAGGCTCAAGATAACACTAGCACAAGTAATTGACCAATAGCAAGATCAAGTAGTCTAGGTCTAAGGTTGCTACTCTAACTAAACAAGCAATCAATTAATATGAATTAAGAACGTTGCTTGAATGAAAGTAAATACAAGAGAGCAAACCACAATTTGACACAATTACTTTTTACCGTGGTGATCGGAGACTTGCCGGTATCCCCTAGTCCACGTTGAGGTAAGCCCGACCGAATCGGACCGGCTCCACGAATTGAGTCTAATCACCTCGATCACTAGCGGTAGCCCTTTCCCTCTCCGGGTAGGCGAGCTCCGAGCCTTCACAATCTTCCGGGCCTTCTCACAATCTTCTTGAGAAGATCACCGGAACCTCCTCCAAGCCGTCTAGGTGCCGGCAAGCACCAAGAGAATGAACCACGATGGCTTGATCACACCCAAGTGCCAATTGGATCAACCTAATATGCAAATGCACTTGAATTGGACTCAACTACCTCTATTGAATGCACAAGAGAGAAAGAGAGGTGTGAGAAGTTGCTCTAGGCTCAAAGATGTTCAATATGGGTTCAACCTAATATGCAAATGCACTTGAATTGGACTCAACTACCTCTATTGAATGCACAAGAGAGAAAGAGAGGTGTGAGAAGTTGCTCTAGGCTCAAAGATGTTCAATATGGGTTCAACCTAATATGCAAATGCACTTGAATTGGACTCAACTACCTCTATTGAATGCACAAGAGAGAAAGAGAGGTGTGAGAAGTTGCTCTAGGCTCAAAGATGTTCAATATGGGTTCAACAACATTTACAAGTTCAGGTGGGGATGTATTTATACCCCCACCAACCTCAAATAGCCGTTGCAATAAACAATTCTGAATCTTCAGGAAAACCGGAACTACCGCCGTTATATGGGCGGTACTACCGGATTTCCGTCGTCACAACAGAACGGCTATGTCAGGCTGTCAGAAGTAACCGTTGAACAATGAGTGCGGTACTACCGCCATTAAAAACACGGTACTTCCGGAAAACCGGAAGTTCCGCTCCTTGCCCCGGTACTTCCGATTTCAGCGCAGTTAACTCCAACTTAGGGCGCTCTCTGGAAATGAAGTTCCGCTCTTAAGTCCGGAACTACCGGCCTGCGGTAGTTCCACAGTTCAAACCGCGGTACTTCCGTTTTCCGAGAGGCTAAGTTTAACTCCGGGCGCTATCTGGAATTTAAGTTCCGCTCGGGACGCCGGAACTTCCGCACATGCGGTAGTTCCGCAGTTAAACTTGCGGTACTTCCGATTTCCGAGAGGCTAACTCAACCTCCGGACGCTCTCTGGAATAAACGATCCGCTCAGAGGCCCGGTACTTCCGGCCATGCGGTAGTTCCGCCCGTAGAACGCCGGTACTACCGGATTTTCTGACAAAGCACAGTTTTGATTGAATTTTAATTTCTAAGTGCATGCATGATCCTAGATTGATCCATAGGGCATATTAGCATATGATCAAGCAAATGACCGTGATTCCTCTTAATAGTACGGCGTCTATCCTATAATCCGGTCTTCCAACCTATCTCCAAGACCGGTAAAAATAAAATAGATCCCTAAACTATTTACCTTGTCGCCCTTGAGATCTTTGAATCTTCAACATCTTTTTATGTACCTTCTTATTTGCCCTTGAGACTAATTCTTGCAAACACTCAATACACAAATTAGTCCCATGATCACATAATGTCATTAATTACCAAAACTAATATTTTTAGGGGCCTAGATGATTTCAGCTGCCCAACCCAAGATGGGTCTAGCAACATGTGTAGGATCAAGAATAACTGACTAGAGGGGGTGAATAGGAAGTTCTAAAATTGTTCGCTCTTAGATTCAACAATTTTAATCACAATGAGCGATATATGAACCTAGCACAAGTCAAGAGCGAATTCTCTAAATTTTGTATGGCACCACAAAGATAAGTCTCTACCAAATATAATTCTTAGCAGCACAAGATATTAATACAATTCAATTTAAAAGCTAAGAATATGAGTACAGAAGAGTAAAGACAAGAGATAACCACAATTAGAGACACACAGTGTTTTCCCGTGGTATCGAAGACTTGCTAGTCTTCACTAATCCACATTGAGGTAAGTCCAAATGAACTAGGCTGACTCCATGAATTAAGTCTAAAGGCCTCAATCCACTTGGGTCGCTCCTTCTCCACTCCGAACATGGCAAGCACCACAACACTTACAATCGGCGCCAGGCCTCTTCACAACTTTTTGAAGAGATCACTGCGCAAACCTCCTTCAAGCTGTTAGGTGCCAATAAACACTAAGAGTAACGAATCACGGGCTTCGCTTGAAAGAATTCAAGTGCCAAGGATCAACTAAATGAATGGATACACTTGAATAGCTCTCAACTACCTCAAATGTATGCAATGGGAGTAAATGAGGCATAGAGAGTGCACAACTAGCACAAGTGTATTCAATGAAGTCTCTCTATTTTGTCCAAGAGCTGGTGAGGGGTTATTTATACTCCCCACCTACAAATTCGAATGTTTGAGAATAAATACCAGAAATATCGGCAAGTGCGGTAGTACCACCGTGTATCAGCCGGTACTACCATTCCTACTTTTGGCTATTTTGTGTGCCATAAATGCTTCTGAACTAGCTGTTAACTGTTAGTACTGTACTAGCACTCTCACAGGGCTCAGTACGACCATGCTGCGGTATTACCGTTTCTCAAGAGCGGTACTACGTTTTTCCAGGGAGCAAAAGTGCTCCAAAATGCATCTTTCTGAAAATTACGTACCGGCAACTAAGTTTCGGTCATACCGGTGTGTGGTACTACCATATTTTTCTTGTGTCCACACCGTAGGGTGATAGTATTGCTCCAGAACAGCGGTCATACCGTTTTTCTAAGAATGCATAGTTAGCTTTAGATCTTAATTCAAATGCATGGATGACTTTTAATTGATCCAAATGGTACAAGAAAATACTTTCAAGCTACTAGGCATGATTTCTCTTTATAGTATGGCATCTAACCTAAAATCCGATCTTCCTACCAATCTCCAAAGACCCGCAAATTGTGAAAGGATCTTAGGCTACTTATACATTCATCTTGAGCCATGTTGACCTTCTTGTCGACCTTAGCATATCTTTACAAGTAGTCAATTGGGACTAAATCTTTCAATTAACTCGATAAACATGTTATTCCCTTTAGCAAACATTGTCATTAATTACCAAAATATTTTTAGTGGCTAGATACTTTCAACGTGCCACACTCATGACTGTCATAGTAGACATTCCCTGTAGTACAGAAAATAATGTGTTGGTGTTCAACGATGCTAAATACAACTAACCATAATCGAGAATAATCATGACACATACTTATATACATATTTCATAAATTGCGCATGCATCGGGAACACTACAAATAATGATGCATATTTATTTAACTATTTACAAAAAAGGGTTAATATGGCTAAATGCATATATACGGTACACACGTATGTGTATACATACGTACAGATAAACATTACAACTAACAGTGTGCACCAAACCATTATTTTCTACCACTTTATATAATCGCACAAGAGTAATAAATATATACATGTGAACATACATAAAAAATATTTCAGCTATCTTTTCGGCCCAAATTTTTGCAGCTATTTACAATAAATAATCATTCTCACCACTAATATGTTATAAAAATGGCTAATTGCAGAAAACATCCATCAAATAAATATGGCTACCTAGCGTATTCCATATTACAAATCCATCGTTACGCTAATGAAACACTAACAACATATTAAGTATATCGCTCATATACGAATGAAGTATATCTTTTCTTGAAAGTCGTCACCCGCTCCACAATGCCTCCAACCACGAGGATCGTAAATTTCAACTAAAACACCTCGAAAATATATTACAAACTCGCTTTTCAATATCTCTTCCTTCCCCTCCCTCGCTGCTCTCTCGCTTGGTAGGAAAGAAATCGAGTGTAGTTCGATTGAGAAGGCAGACCGTGGCCACCCATTTTATGCACGCAGGAAGGCATTCGTGACAACATTCCCACGACAGCGCACTTGGACGTGTACAACACTGTAATCCCTAGGTAAATAAAACAAGAATCAAATATTGCATCGCGTTGCCATGTCATCACAGTCCACCACCCCGAGAAGGAATCACTCCCCGCCAGCAGCCAAGCCTACCAGCGCGCCTGCCCGCCAGCCTGTTGGCCACGCCCCCTACGCCCTGCCCCAGCGCGCCTACCCCGACCACCTACCGAGCTGAGCTGCTCGACAACGCCTTACCGAGCAGGGGTGGCTCGGCAGATAGCTACCAAGCAGTGGGAGTTTGTCAGCTCCCCTGCTATCGCTCTGTGCCACAGCCTGCCACACTAATGAGCGCTCCCACCCTAGCCTGTCCTTGTTGAGCTCTCCAGACAAGGCTGGTGATAGGTATGTTTGTCGTACCTTTCGAGCTCAGGAGTAGAGCTATTGCTGCAAAAATGGATGTCTGAGGGAGGCAAAGAAATTCGTTGCACACGTACAACAAAGAAATGAAACAAGATAGATAAGGTTACTTTCCTACCCTGTTTTTCTTTTTTGTTTCTCATTACATAGTCGAGTTTTCATGTTGAACTTTTGCAAAAGTAAACTTGATTATGTCGTGACTTTAACATTTTTTAAATAATTTTTCGTCACCATTTAATTGCATAGAGTACAGAAGGAATGGGATGCATCCATAAATCCTCATTCGCCTGGTACCTTCTTGCATTTGCAAGTGACCCTCGCTCCCTTAAATGCATCGGGTGGAGCAAAGGGAACCATATGACGCAATATTTTTTTTTTTGACTTCGTTGACAAAATCTAGTATTGTCAACTACTTAGAAACGGGTCAAAAATAATTAAGTACCATCAACTACAATCAATGCACTCACTCACATACGGTTTTTTATAGATGAATTACATATCGTTGTTTTACAAGGGTAAGTAGTTCAGTGCAACTGATAATTGCATGTTGCTTCAGAATGTCAACTTGAAAACAATAGGAGTGTTCTTCGTCATGGCGTTCAGACGGACTCATGAAGTCATGACGTTGGTAGTATTTATGATAACTAATTATTTACAAATTGGCTCCCTAGCAAAAAAAAAAAAGGGGAAAAGTTTACGGAGTTACTAGTTTTTGACAAAATTGACAATAAATTAAATTCCTAAAATCAAAATCCTGAACAAAACATAAATATGTGCCCTCCAGTGAGACAAATGTACTATGAAATCCTCCAATTATGCGGAAAGAAAAAATGGTCACAACCTATGCTTGTAAGAATATATTCTTTCTTAAAATATAAAAGAACTAGGAATGTTACTAAATAAACCTAAAATTTTCTGGGTTCAAGATGAACAAATGAACCATATTAAAATGTCTAGCAAAACCCAATTTTTTTTGCTAAATAGACAAATGGCAATCTATGCAAACATGCTGAAATATCTAATATAGGCACATTCATGATTGAAAACCTTCTGTATCAGGCATGTATAATTGTACATATCAGCTGTCTATAAACGTATGCCATATAGAATTTTGAGTGATATGAAGAAGAGAGAAAGATAATGTCTACTATTTAACAGACGATCTTATAGACAGCTTTTTGCTGTCTATACTATTGTATAGACAACACATTAATTGCATGAGGCTATTACAAACAACTATATAGACAATACATTATATACGTTTCCTTTAGCCCTATCTATAGATGATATGAAGGTATATTATAGACTACCGTTGTCTGTACCACATTGTAAATGCTCTTATATTGTTTTATCATCAATAGCATCCATATGTAAAGTCTAAGTCTAGTAAACAGTGAAATTAATTTCAGTCAACAATTTGTAATAAATTATCGCCATGAACAAGCACAGCCACAAATAAGAGTCTTTTGTTTTTTTTTTCCCGCGCACAAGATTTGATTGATGCAATATTATCGACGGATGCAATCTTTTGTTACCAAGACCAACTTCTAAACGCGCAATATGTTTTGTAGCCAAAATCCACGCACTCCAAAATTTTACATTTCGAAACGGCCAAAAACCCGAAGTTCGTGGAAATTCAAGATATCCCATGGACACTGAAGCGGAATAACCAAAGCCAAAAAAACTACAAATAAAAAGAAGAGAAAACAAATAAAAATTTTACGGATTGGCTTTGGCTCGTCCCCTTCCTGTCGTGCTGTTCAACGTTCAAACCCTTTCCTCCTCCCTTTGTCCAGTCGCCATTGACGACCACCTCCGCCTCCTCCCCTCCCTTAAATCCCTCCTCTCCCCGGCTCCCACCCCATCCCCCATCCCATTCCCATCCACGCCTCATTCCCTCCAATTCGGTCCCACAACCAAGCAAATCCACAATCCACGTGAAAGATTTCCAAGAAATCGTCTAGGAATCCAACCATTCGCAACCAAGAATCCAATAATTGCAGCTAAGAGTCCCAGGAACGAACCCACCGGCCCAGGAATCCTAGAATTTCAGCGAAGAGTGCGAGAAGCGAAGTCAGGACCCGAAGAACCGCAGAGGCAAGAATTCCTAGGGATTAGGGAGCAGCCGGAGCGACCAAGATGGTGAGGCTGCCGTACACGACGGCGCTGACGACGCTGTTCAGCTATGGGCTGCTCTTCGCGTTCGGCCAGCTCAGGGATTTCTTTCGCAAGCTTATCGATTGGTTCAATGCCAAGAACGTCAAGGTGGGCGGGCGAATTGCCCCTCTTTCCAGTTGGATCCGGAAGGATTTCTTCTAATCTTGGTTGGTTTACTGATGTGCCTTTGGGACTGACGCAGGGGTACGCGCCGATCTGCCTGGGGCTCGAGGATTTCTACGTGCGCCGCCTTTACCTGCGGATCCAGGTACTGATTCTAGATGGTTTTAATAGGAAATTTGGTGCATTTAGAGATTAAAGTTTGTGCCGTTATGTCAACGCATTGCGCGTTTTATTTGCTTCGTGGTTTGATATCTCTGAATTTTTTCAGTGTTTTGATGACATTTTGTGTGATTTGGGAGGGCTTGCTGATGATTAGTCGTGCAGTTGTTGGTTTCTGGAGGGATTTTTAATTTTTTATTGTACTTTCATGAAATGCTGTATTCTTGTGTTCGTTGTACGGATATATTAGCAGCACACTGGGACAGCACTGACTATGTAGGAATTTAGACACTTGTGTATTTTGCTCTTTTGCTCAGAAGATTAGATTTTGTAGCTAAATGGGGAATTTTGGATGCAATCTCTTATTTTCCAAGCTTATGATACTTGATTCCAGTGAGAACGATTTTGTGTGGCAATGCAGTGTGGTTGATTCTTTGATGGCTTTGAATTACATTGTTACCTGACGCTAATGAACAAACTAGTATTAAATCTTATTTCAGCTCAAAGTAATGTATTTCTAAAATGACCAGTAGCATCTAGCATTACATGTTCCCTTTTTTTCGGCCGTTTGAAAGGAGTTTGGGCAAAAGGAAGAAGTGTCACAGAGATATGCAATTATGCATCTTGAATGCTTGTATGTTTGTAGACATGACATAATCCAATCACCACGATAAAATGCTTGTTTGAAATGGGTAGACATTTTAGTCAAATTTAAGCTACGTGTATTGTACTAGTCAGTCTTGGATTAGACTCTGAGCAAGTATAATTTGTTGAGCAAGATGGTCTTCTTCAGTTACTTTGTTGTTGATATCTTTGGATATTAATCAATCCACATTTTTGGTTTTACAGGATTGTTTTGGTAGGCCAATAGCAAGTGCACCAGATGCTTGGTTTGATGTTGTTGAGCGCTACTCAAATGACAATAACAAGACATTACAGTAAGCATTTATTCTATATTCCAATTAATTATTTTGTCATTATGTGAAAGGACTCTAGCTTTAGCAATATACTTCAATAATGGACATAATCAAGTGGAAAGATTTTCAGGGGATGGTCCCCATGTGGGGATCGTCCGCTGATAAGTTTCGTCCTAATCAAGTTGTATCCTTCATTCATTTTTAGAAATTTACCAATTGAACATTGATAACCCCTTCTGATCTATATTGATAAAATATGGTCCAAAATAAATGAAATAAAAAAACAGAATTTTCCATTGTCTTACACTTTCACTATTGTTGCAGACGTACCTCGAATACCACTAGATGCCTCAACCTAGGATCCTACAACTACCTTGGATTTGCAGCAGCAGATGAGTACTGCACTCCACGTGTCATTGAGTCTCTCAAGAAATACTCACCAAGCACCTGCAGTGTTCGCGTTGATGGCGGTATGCCTGGATGCTCATCATGCTTTTTTTTCCCTACAAAGTTTCAAGAACTGCAAGTACTGAGTTGATCCCTTTTATCTGGAAACAGGCACGACCAAACTTCACACCAAACTGGAGGAGTTGATTGCACGCTTTGTTGGAAAGCCTGCTGCTATCATATTTGGCATGGGTTATGTTACAAACTCAGCCATCATTCCTTGTCTAATAGGAAAGGTTTGTTCAAACGCTCAATATATACATTAACTAAAAACTTGGCTAAACTGAGCAACAATGCACTTAGTTTGCCTGTTTACATTATTCCAGGGTGGGCTGATTATTAGCGACTCGCTGAACCATAACTCAATTGTCAATGGCGCAAGAGGATCCAGTGCAACTGTCCGGGTTTTTCAGCATAACTGTAAGATATTATGCCTTTGAACAATGCAAAGCAATGTTCAATGTTTATGATTCACAATGACTTTTCCTTGCCATTTTGCTACTTGCAGCCCCTGCTCATTTGGAAGATGTCCTGAGAGAACAGATAGCTGGTGGTCAGCCACGGACACACAGACCATGGAAGAAGATCATTGTCATTGTTGAGGGTATCTACAGCATGGAAGGGGAGCTGTGCAAACTCCCTGAGATCATAGCTGTCTGCAAGAAATACAAGGTTCAAGGAACTTCCTTCTAATTTCCATTTTAAAGTTTGGCACATAGAGCAAACTATATTTCTCGAATTATTTTCTATTCTCTTAAGCCATTGATATGCTGCAACGGTGATAATTGACCATATGCATCACTCCTTGTTCTGTCAAACAGGCTTACACATATCTGGATGAGGCCCATAGCATCGGTGCTGTTGGGCAGTCTGGCCGAGGTGTTTGTGAGCTCCTAGGGGTTGACCCAGCTGATGTAGATATAATGATGGGGACTTTCACAAAGTCATTTGGATCATGTGGTGGATATATTGCCGCATCGAAGGCATGTCTTCTTGAAACAGAACAATATTACTATGTACTTGGACTGCCTTGAAGATTTGCTAGTTCTTCTTGCATGAACTTTCAGGAGATAATTCAGCACCTGAAGCATAGTTGTCCGGCCCATCTCTATGCTACTTCCATGTCACCAGCAGCAGTGCAGCAAGTTATTTCTGCGATTAAAGTTATCCTTGGAGAGGATGGCTCCAACAGAGGTACTAAAAGAGCTTTTTTTGTCTACTTCTTTCGCCCTTTTCAATCTGCCGCAATGTTCTTCATGCCGAGGTATTGCTTTGAATAATTATTTTGCTTGTGATGTCTTGCAGGTGCCCAGAAACTTGGGCGCATTCGTGAGAACAGTAATTTCTTCAGGTCAGAGCTCAAGAAGATGGGGTTTGAGGTTCTTGGTGACAATGACTCTCCTGTTATGCCCATAATGCTCTACAATCCGGCTAAGATTCCTGCATTTTCTAGGGAGTGCCTTAGACAAAAGGTCAGTAGTGGAGGTTTATTATGGAATGCTATTTGTCTTCAGAAATGTTGTAGTAACTAGCAATCTACATGTACTCACTATTTCCACCAGTTGCTTCACACTCCCTATTGCCATGCAACTAATATAACATCCACATTTCAGGTTGCTGTTGTCACTGTGGCATTCCCTGCCACACCTCTCCTTCTTGCAAGAGCTCGTATCTGCATTTCTGCTTCACACAACAGGGAGGACCTGATAAAAGCTCTTGATGTGAGTTCTTTTTTCATGTGCATAAATACTTCCCATTGTTCACATTTACATAAATAGAGTCCAATTCACATTGTTCTCACCTTTGCAATCCACTTTCAGGTTATCAGTGGAGTTGGTGATCTTCTGGGCATCAAATACTTCCCCGCAGAACCACCAAAGATTGCCGAAGCTGATCATGACAAGCTGGAGTAAGAACGCACCCTTAGTTGCCCCATTAGTGAATCAAGTTGTTGGAACCTAGTGCTGAAGTTATCAACAAATTATTATGGAAACAAGCGCATTTCAAATGGTTTCGTAGACTCAGACTTGGGATTTTGTCAATACATGAGAATTCAGAATGACTTCTTAGCTGACTACTGTTTTTGATTGCACAACTATCACTCCAAATGTGTATAGCCAGTCGAAGTTCAATTAATTGTTCTATTGTTAATCCATTTTCTTCATGTAATACAAGATATAAGCAATATAAATTTTCGGAGAACTACTCTAGTGATTTTCTGCATGATGTTGAAGTAACCATTGACAACTATGAAGACCTGCTTTCATGTGTTATCCATGTATAGGCCCTGAATCAAATGCTATATGAGATGCAGCAAAGCCTTACAGGTTGTTGTATTGTCCTGTTCAGTAGTTGCCTCTTTCAAGCTGCATATGTAATTACAGTTTACAAATGGCAAGGGATTGTCTCTCGAATTAGAAAAATGTACTGAAATGTTGTACTGGCAAAGAACTGACAACTACCAACGGCACAAGGTCTGGTTAGAGGAAAGACCAAGATATTGCAGAAAGTTTTGGGTATACAAATTTTCCATGTTCGCCTGTTTTTTTTTTCTGGTTGCCGTCTTGCCGATCTCTCTCGTCTAAAGTTCAGTGTAAAATGAAAGCATCAGTCTCTCTCTCTCTCTCCCCCGTGTGTGTATATAGAGGAAGCCTATTCCGTATTCTTGGGAGTATATACTCCCACTTCTAATATACCACTTAATCGAATATATTATACTTTTTTATCACATTTAGTATACTTAAATACTAATTCTAAGATACTCAAATACAACTTAGTTGAAAATTTTTCGTTGGAACACTTTATTTTTACTATATATCCTTTTTCCATACATAAGAGGATTATATACATAAATTATGCCATAAAAAGTAAATTTTTACAAAATATTTAATGGAATTCACTTTGGAGTATATTATTATAATTATTAAAATATTCTCAATAGATAAAGAGGTACAACAACACCATTACTTCTAATATACCACTTAGTCGAATATATTATACTTTTTTTATCACATTTAGTATACTTAAATACTAATTCTAAGATACTCAAATACAACTTAGTTGAAAATTTTTCGTTGGAACACTTTATTTTTACTATATAATCTTTTTCCATACATAAGAGGATTATATACATAAATTATGCCATAAAAAGTAATTTTTACAAAATATTTTATGGAATTCACTTTGAAGTATATTATTATAATTATTAAAATATTCTCAAATAAATAAAGAGGTACAACAACACCATTAAAACAGTATATACTTGTGGGAGTACGTACTCCCACAAGTATGGAACCATTGCCGAGGCTCCATGAGTGAGACTTTCCTTCCATAATTGATTCAACATGCTAAATCAATAATTTCCTTTCCAAATCGATGCTTTTTCTAATAAATAAATGTTAACGAGTTTGTATGATATATTATATATCATTATACTTACACGCATCTAAAAGCAATCCAAAAACAGAGAGGCTTGATGTATATATATGTGTGTGTATCATTTTTAGGTGGTGTTCATTGGGTGTTTAAGTCCGGGTTTATGGCTTATTTTGTATTGTAGTGGTTTTTCTGTAATGTAGCTGCTTTTAATTTTTCAGTGTAATTAAATTTAAAAAATTTAAAACAATAAAAAAGGTTATATCATTATAGACAATGCAAAGGAATACAAGAAAATAAGAAACTATAAAAAAGCCTAAAAAAAGTTAGAAGAAACGAAATTAAGAAGTTAAAAACTAAATCTCTAATAAACAGTGCCTTAATCGAAGGCGTACACTACGGTGAATTAAATTATGGGCTAATACCACTCATGATCCCATCAAAATGCATAGTTGAAAATTGCCCCAATTCTTTCTTTTTGAGGACGTAGATTTTATTTGACGGAAGATTTTCGGGTTTTTACAAAGAGTAATTGTCATGTCAGTGTATCAGGGACAGTGAGGGGAGAGCGTGACGAGATTGCCACGTCAACATACGAGGACTTGTGCGTGCTTCCTCTCTAAAATATAGTGCAAATGGTCACGAAAATTTGTAAAAAAAAAATTGGTACGATTGACACAAAATTAATCTGCCATATATATTTGCAAAATTTCAAATATAAATTTCTAGCTATGGAAAAAGACAAATTCTTTTGAAAAAATAGAATATAAAGCTATTGTTCATTAAAATTTGTTTTTTCTCCTCCTAATATAAGACATGTTTTCGATTGATTTTTTTGGAAAAATATCTAACGAAACCTTTTTAGAATTTTTTGACCATTTGTACTGGATTTTAAGAGGAAGCACCAGATATGCACTTGTTAACATATCAGACTCGTTCTTTTTAACTTATAACTTTGGTTTCCCTTAAACAAACAAACGAGACCATTTATTCCCAACCATTTTGAAGCAGTTTATCGGGATAGTCTTTTCAAAGTGACTTATTAGCATTTGGTTCATTGGCACAAACACTCACGTTAGGGCCAAAAATCATAAGCCACAGCCATACACCATAAACCATTGCTGAAAAGAACGCATCCGGTGCCAGCAATCAGAGGGGGAAGCCAACACTTGTCAATGTTGGATCTCTGAACAATTTTTATTATTTAATGCATTTTTCAATTTATTCTCATTACTAATGGTAACGTCCCAAAATTTCAACTCTTATTATTTTAGTTTATTTGAGTTTTTCTGGATTTCTTTTTTCCTTTTCCTTTTTCTTTTTAGTTGAGCCTAGAGAAAAGAAAACACCTTATTTGCTTGTCTCAGAGACATTTGGAGTTGATTGCATTTTTCTTGAATTTCTCCTGCCCTGTAGTATTTTTGAGAACTGTTCAGGAAGTTTTGGCCCTTATTTGCTATTTTCTAACCCTTCCTTGACTTTGTAGCCTTTATTTAAATCAAAAAGGTATTTTAAATCCCTTAAAACCCTCAGGCCAAAACTCTTTTTATTTCCGGCCCATCTCCCGTTTTCCCTCCACTCCGGCTCAACTCCTCCCACGCGCGGCCTCAGCCCACGCGCTTGCCCGGCCTACTCAATCTCGCACGCCTCTCTCGTCACTGTCACACTGGCCCGCTTGTCAGCTTGCCTCTCACACTGTGGGCCGACCCCACCTATCAATGTCGCCTCTCTCTTTCCTTTGTTCTTTCCCTGCCTTCCTTCTTCCACGCGACGCCGTCATCACCGCCTCCGAGTCCTCGCCCTCCTTCCATTTTTGGCCACCTGCCCAAAAGGAAAAATCTACCGTCGGTCTCCAATCACACTATTCTGCCTCCCTTTCCCTCCGTGCCCCTCCCCTTTCCCTTCTTCCAGTGCCCTAAATCTGCGCCGCCGTGATTCCGGTGAGCGATTGCCCATCATGCACCCCCCAGACTACATATACCACACACACCAAAGCCCTCACTCAATCGAAACTCTCGAGCAACCAAGCCTCTCCACATTGTGCTCCCACTATTTCGAGCTCCGCCGAGGTCATCGGCGAGCAATTTCGGCCACCTCACCCATGCCCGAGTCTCACCAATGCCATCTTTGGTACCACCATACTTCTGCAACCTCTCCTTGACCCTCTGCCATTCGAGTTCATCGCTGGAACACCATTGCCACTGGAAACCGAGTGCCACCATGTCGGATCCCAGAGTAACGACTCCGAAACCCTCTGTGTAAATTGCACTAGTCCAGGAACAACTAGTGCACACAGTGGAACAAAGATACATACCGAGTGCAAATGACCAACCATATATATTAAATAAAAGAGTACGGCCTTATGGCCAAGTCTTACATTAGAATCATTGATAACACAAATAAAGAAAGTAATAGCGGAAACAAAGTGATAAACAGCGAAGCCCAACAGCTTGCTCACAAGCAGACGACTATAAGACACGTCCTACTCATCCAGGTCCTCACCGTAGTCGTAGACGTTCTCCTCTGAGATGAGATAGCAAGGTGAGTACAAACTTGTACTCCGCAAGTCACACGGAGAAAAGCATCATAATGATTAAAGGCATCAATGGAAGGCTTATATGGTTAGTTTGAGCATAAAGCAGCATTTAAAGAAATACAATAGATAGATTGAAATTCCTGAATTTAATATAGTAAGTAAAAACAGAACTTGTAATTGAAATTAATATAGTTAGTGCAGGCTCTGACCAAACACTAACCTATCCACGAGCATCCCACCCAGACCATCTTTTCCAAAAACATCTCGTATGGATTCCATCCATCCATACGCTTTACAATCTCTCATGGATTCCATCCATCAATAAGGTTTTCATAAACCATTTTGAAAAAAACAAAGTCTAATCCATGAAAAACTTTTACTCAGCATGCCCATGACCATGGCACGGCTATCCAGGATAGATTATACACTCTGCAGGAGTTGTACAGCTTTACCCACAAGACATGATCACCCTATATTGCCACCGGATTAACACACTTCCTTAGGTATGCAGCGAGGAGATCATGACAAGGCCTTTACAATGCAAAGCCTTCAACCTGGCTAAGCCAACTCTAAGGTTTCACCCTAGTAAGGAATCCACCAGACCAGGACCCCCTCTTGAGCCGAGTGAGACTTCACATGGCACACGCCACGCTCACTTTCAACCTACAACATAACTCAGGTTGGGACCCGCAAATTAATCAGCCAGGACTGTCCTATACCAGCCTTGTGATAGTACGATAGGGCTTTGCAACAGTAGCTCACAGACTGGTCCTTAATTGACTTAGGCTCAACCACATACCCCTGTGCACGACAATCAACACTATATCTCCGAACAACAGTGCATGCCTGCACCCACCACCTAACCATTAGCCTAGGTCTAAACCAGATTTTATATTTTATTTTAAAATAATTTTATAATCCTTCTTGACTCACCGAAATCAAGAATACACTTCAAAAGCTTATCATTTCATGTGAAAAAGGTGTCCCAAGCCTAAGTTATATCTATGTAGGGATAAGCGTTTGCTACAAAAATTCTCCAGCCATACTAGTGTACTAACTAGAGTTTTGTTCTAGGGTTACAAGGTATCGAGGAATTCAATGTCCATGGAGGAATTAACCAGTAGGCAATAACTAAATTTAGAACTGAATTTGAAGTATGTTGAATAAAATTAAGCATGCAATGTAATTTAAAATAAAATAATTTTATTTACAAACTGGGTACAACATGGTCAAAGAGTGTGACTTGCCTTGCTCCGCGGTTGGGTGAGACTCATTGTCGAAGAAATCTCCCAAATCGTCATAGTCTACACGTGAAAATAACCCATCAAACTCAAATAAAATTTAAATAAATTCAAATAAGCTCTGAATATTTAAATTAAGGGTTGCAATGGATAGAGGAGAATTTTTGATGAATTTAGAAATTTGAATGGGCTCAATTGGAGTTAGGATGGAGGAGAACGGGCCCTCAGAAATTTAAAATCAGAGAAAAAGAATAAACTGGATGTTGTAGGGGTAGCCCAACCCCCCGTGACTGGGTCGTGCAACTAGTCCAACATGTAATAGGCCCAATAGTGTAGAGGAATATAACAGTGTAAATATATACCGGTGTACCCCCATCCTTTGTAAATACTAAGGGGTAGAATGGGGATTTCCCATTCTACCCCACTCACGATATATAAGCCCACAGGAGGGGCAAAGGGGGGACATCTCCCTCATTCTTACTCAACTCCCTCTCCACAGATCTGGCTTTCCTCTTCCTCTCCTTCTACTAGTCCCCCTCCTCTCTGTTTGGTCTGTAGCCACAACAGATGGCGCCGTCCGTGGGGACGACTAGAAATCACGTATGGAAGAGATTTCTCTAGTATTCAGCAAAAGCAGCGGCTATGGGGATCTTTTTGCTCCTGAGACAGATAAGTACTTCGCTCTGTTTCGTACATGCCGTGTTGAGTAGATTTGGTCGAATCATCCAGATGTCGTGTTGAATAGATCTGAGATCTAATCGAATCGTCTATTTCTATGTTACTGTTATCTCCGTGCTAGGGTCGTTCATGCAGGAAAAGGATTCCTGGGACGATTGGGTGGGTGGTATGCTCACATCCGCGCAGGGTTCGCAGCAGCGGCCTCGACGTGGCTCCACCCTCCGCGCAGTCAGCGTCAGACTTCCTATGCGAAGCGCCGGTCTCCGCTCGGCACCTACGCCTAGGCTCTGGCTCCGGCTACAGCCGCAGTCCCCGCCTTCGTTGACCCGGCCTCGGGATGACTTCGCGCCTTCGCCTCGCGCCGCGACAACCTCGTCGACCTACCAACGAAGCACGCGCAAGCACTCTGTGCGTCCATGCATGCGGGTACGAATTCTCGGTTCATACATGCACAGTCACACCTTACCTACATGCATGCATTCACGTACGCGCTACTTGAAGCCTCAATAGCCATGCAATAATATTCACGTGGCAAGCACAAACTTCATCGTATGCATGCACTCAAATATCCACCCATGCATGTCTATCCATCCATGCATGCGCCCACATATATCTAGCCATGCATCACTCTGCGGGGCGTCTCCGCGGCCCTCGCAATCTGCACCGAGAATCGCAATCCGCAGGCCGGAGAGCAGACTTCGCAGGGCTGTCCGAAGTCTTCGCGTTGGCGCCCGAGGTTGTTGGAATAGTCCCACATTGGTTGTGGAAGGGCAAGGGACCTAGTTTAAAAGTGGGGGAGTCCCTCACCTCTCAGGCTAGCTTTTGGGGTGAGAAGGCCCTTACGATCCAACAAGTGGTATCAGAGCCTAGGTGCCTAACACCTCCTTAGACCTCATGGTTGTAGATGTGTCCAACCAATGTGTGAGGGGGAGATTGTTGGGAATAATCCCACATTGGTTGTGGAAGAGGAGAAAGCACAACTTATAAGTGTGGGGGAGCCCCCACCCATTGGACTAGTCTTTTGGGGGGAGAAGGCCCAGTACCACTTATAAGGTTGTTGCTCCGTTGCTCCGTGGGCTTGGTTGTGTTCCGCCCATGTGGACCTGTGGCCCGGGGAGTAAAAACCCGGCTGGACCTAGGTATGCGGCCAGGTCCAGATCTTACATTTGGTATCAGAGCCTAGGTGCCTAACACCTCCTTAGACCTCATGGTTGTAGATGTGTCCAACCAATGTGTGAGGGGGAGATTGTTGGGAATAATCCCACATTGGTTGTGGAAGAGGAGAAAGCACAACTTATAAGTGTGGGGGAGCCCCCACCCATCGGACTAGTCTTTTGGGGGGAGAAGGCCCAGTACCACTTATAAGGTTGTTGCTCCGTTGCTCCGTGGGCTTGGTTGTGTTCCGCCCATGTGGACCTGTGGCCCGGGGAGTAAAAACCCGGCTGGACCTAGGTATGCGGCCAGGTCCAGATCTCACATTTGAGCCCGGTTCCCACATCTCTGGCCCAATGGACACTAGTGTGTGAAGGCCTGATGGACTGTGACCCTGAGGGACCGTCGGTGTACGGTGAAAGGGCGGTGAAGGGCTGAGGGACACCAATGTGTGAAGGGGGAGATTGTTGGAATAGTCCCACATTGGTTGTGGAAGGGCAAGGGACCTAGTTTAAAAGTGGGGGAGTCCCTCACCTCTCAGGCTAGCTTTTGGGGTGAGAAGGCCCTTACGATCCAACAAGTGGTATCAGAGCCTAGGTGCCTAACACCTCCTTAGACCTCATGGTTGTAGATGTGTCCAACCAATGTGTGAGGGGGAGATTGTTGGGAATAATCCCACATTGGTTGTGGAAGAGGAGAAAGCACAACTTATAAGTGTGGGGGAGCCCCCACCCATTGGACTAGTCTTTTGGGGGGAGAAGGCCCAGTACCACTTATAAGGTTGTTGCTCCGTTGCTCCGTGGGCTTGGTTGTGTTCCGCCCATGTGGACCTGTGGCCCGGGGAGTAAAAACCCGGCTGGACCTAGGTATGCGGCCAGGTCCAGATGTCCTTCCAATTCCGCCGCCCGCTTCCGTGTGCGCCTTCACATGAGACTCCGCCGTCAGCTCTGCGTCCCAATGCCTCCGCGCCTCGGCTGGCCCTGCCGGATTCGCGAATCGTATGTGCGCGTGCAGGCAAGAAAGTACGGCGGGACGAGAGCCCTACGTGCAGGTGCCATGCGAGACGGCGCGGTGGCCCGGGCAGTAGCTGCACATCGACTCCGCGTGACGGATCTCGCAGGGGCGACGTCGGCCTCCGCACGACGCCCCACGACCCGGCCTCCGGCTCCGCGCGACGGACCTCGCAGGGGCGAGCTCGGCATCACTCGGCGCCTGGTTCTGCATGGACTTCGCACGGAGTGGCACGCTCCGGCAACTCTAGCGAAGACTGACGTCGGCCTCCGCGCCGAGCCTTCGTCGGCGCCGAGGACAAAACATAGGCCCCGCGCAGATGAAGCCCGGACCCCGCGTTGAGGCCTCCGAGCACTGCGCTGCTCCGCGCCGGCAGATACTACTTCGACTCCGTGCTTAAAGGGGACTCCGCGGGCGAGGCGTCAACCTCGCGCGACTCCGGCAGGTGACCTTGCCGATGTCTAGTGTAACTACGCGGAGGGCCCAAGCGCGCTGGTGGCGACCGGCCACCCGGGAGGATAGCTCGCCGCCTCGCAGGAGCCATAGACGAAGCTGCTGTGTTTCATCGACTCCAAGAACGCCAGCGTCGCATGAGTGAGCGCTGGTTAACTATGCAGGAAAGAACGTGGGCAGCCTGACGATGCTGTGGAAGAACCTGGCGTGGGAGCCCCCGAGGCGTCCCCACGTGGAGATGGCTAGCTTCGCACACTGCCTTGGCCTGTGCCGCAACTCCGGCCTCCGCGCCCTCGGCGTCTACGCACGGGGCTCCATGCACGCGCGAAGTCCCGAAGTCTCCGGCTCGAGGTCTCACATGCGAAGTCCCGAAGTCTCCGGCTCGAGCTCGACGCGGATGGATGTAGACGTGAAGCATCCACCTACGCACGCATGTGGACCATCCATCCATGCAGGGACGTGAAGCATTCACCTATGCATGCATTGACGTGAAGCTCCTCCAAGAGTTTCAAGCACGCACACGCACATACGCTTCGTGGCGACGGCGGAGCGCCTGGCTTACCTGCACGGGTGCAGCCCTCGCTGGCACGAGCACGGCTACATCAGGCCGTCCAAGATCTTGCTCGACGACGAGCTCCGGGCCCGCGTCTCTGGGTGGCTGCCCATCGTCGGCTTGACGACCTCGCCTCCGCGAGCCGGACTCCGCGCGCGCCTCCACGCCGGGCCAATGCCAGGCCTCCGCTCTCCACGCCCAGCCTCGAGCATGGAACATGCATGTCGTGCATGGCGCTGCATGCAGGGCGCTCCTGGCCTTCGCACGTCCTCGGTGAGACTTCGCTAGCCTTCGAGACGGCTTCACCGGCCTCCGCTCAGCCCCGCGAGGATGTCGCCGGCATTCGGATCGGCTTCGAGATGACTTCGCCGGCCTTCGCTCGACCCCACCACGCCTTCACCCGCCTGTCAGTGCCACTTCGCCGCGGCTCTAGGGAGCCTGTGCCGACCTTCGCTCAACTCTGCGAGGGCTCCGAGCAAACCCCCCAGCATGTACGTGCAGGTGCATGCATGAGAAAACACAAGGCGCAAGCAGACTCATTGCATTGCATGCATGGCCTATGCACGGGCAGGGCCCATGCGCTTCATCCCCACATGAGCTGGAGAAGGTGTCAAGGTCTCCGCACCTACGGAGTCTACCTCGCATCGCCATCGCTCCGCCCGGTACGCACCGCAATTCCATTCTGAGAGCACTCGATTTGGCCGTATTTGCTTCTTCGGTGTGGCCCCGTTTTGGGCTGCCGTATGCTTTTCCAGTATTGCATTCTGGAGCGTTTGTTTGTCGCAAGTCTTCGGCCATTTCTTTGATGCCTCTGTGTTGGTTCCCCTTTTTTTTTGATTCAAATCGCCCGGCTGCCTCGAGCGTCGGCGCACTCTACGGATTATAAACAAAGACGCACGTTCGCGTGTGCACTCGCCGTAGCCAGGGGTACGGGACTGAGTATAAACCAAAGACGCACGTTCGCGTGTGCACTCGCCGTCGCCAGGGAGGGCGGGACTGAGTATAAACCAAAGACGCACGTTAGCGTGTGCACTCGCCGTCGCCAAGGTGACGGGACTGAGTATAAACAAAATACGCACCGGGGGGACGCCCTCGCGCGCGCAAGTTTCCGGACTATAAAGAAGATGTAGCGGCGAGTCTAGCTCCGCACGCAATAGTCCACGGACTTTAAATAAGACGTAGCGTCGAGCCCAGCTCCGCACGCACAAGTCTCCGGACTATAAATAAGACGTAGCGTCGAGCCTAGCTCCGCACGCAATAGTCCACGGACTTTAAATAAGACGTAGCGTCGAGCCTAGCTCCGCACGCGCGAGTCTCCGGACTATAAAGAAGACGTAGCGTCGAGCCTAGCTCCGCACGCACCAGTCCACGGACTTTAAATAAGACGTAGCGTCGAGCCTAGCTCCGCACGCGCGAGTCTCCGGACTATAAAGAAGACGTAGCGTCAAGCCTAGCTCCGCACGCACCAGTCCACGGACTTTAAATAAGACGTAGCGTTGAGCCTAGCCCCGCACGCGAGAGTCCGCGGACTATAAATAAGACGTAGCGTTGAGCCTAGCTCCGCACGCACCAGTCTACGGACTTTAAATAAGACGTAGCGTTGAGCTCAGCTTCCGCACGCGCGACTCTACGGAGTATAAATAAGACGCGGATATTGTCCCTGCGCAGTCTACAGACTCTAAACAAGACGCGAATCCCGCGCATGCCGTGGACACCGTCCTCGCGCATACTCCCTGGAGTATAAACAAGACAGGGATGCTGATCCCACGCTCTCTACGGAGCATAAATAAGACGCAGGTGTTGTCCCTGCGCAAGTCTATGGACTCTAAACAAGTCGTGCGCGGAGGTCTGCCTCCGCACGCGAAAGTCCAAGGACTATAAATTAAGTCGTGCGCCGAGGTCTGCCTCCGCACGCGAGAGTCCAAGGACTATAAATTAAGTCGTGCACCGAGGTCCGCCTCCGCACGCGAGAGTCCAAGGACTATAAATTAAGTCGTGCGCCGAGGTCTGCCTCCGCACGCGACAGTCCAAGGACTATAAATCAAGTCGTGCGCCGAGGTCCGCCTCCGCACGCGCCAGTCTACGGACTATAAATCAAGTCGTGCGCCGAGGTCCGCCTCCGCACGCACCAGTTATCCTCACGCACTCCACGGAGTATAAAAATTGCGCAACGGCCGAGACACTAGGGAGTCCATCGCCTTAGTGATGCGGCACCTGGATGTCGCACCTTCGAGCGCGTTGCACCAGGGAGTGTATCACTCCTTTTTGATGGTAGGGGAACGGCGGTCTCGCCTCCCTACCTCGGCGTGCGTAGTGCCTTCGGCCTACGCTCCAAGCGCCCGCTCGCCGCGGGCACTCTTTTTGAAGGTAGGGGAACGGCGGTCTCGCCTCCCTACCTCGGCGTGCGTAGTGCCTTCGGCCTACGCTCCAAGCGTCCGCTCTCCGCGGGCACTCCTTTTTGAAGGTAGGGGAACGGCGGTCTCGCCTCCCTACCTCGGCGTGCGTAGTGCCATCGGCCTACGCTCCAAGCGCCCGCTCTCCGCGGGCACTCCTTTTTGAAGGTAGGGGAACGACGGTCTCGCCTCCCTACCTCGGCGTGCGTAGTGCCTTCGGCCTACGCTCCAAGCGCCCGCTCTCCGCGGGCACTCCTTTTTGAACGTAGGGGAACGGCGGTCTCGCATCCCTACCTCGGCGTGCGTAGTGCCTTCGGCCTACGCTCCAAGCGCCCGCTCTCCGCGGGCACTCCTTTTTGATGGTAGGGGAACGGCGGTCTCGCCTCCCTACCTCGGCGTGCGTAGAGCCTTCGGCCTACGCTCCAAGCGCCCGCTCGCCGCGGGCACTCTTTTTGAAGGTAGGGGAACGGCGGTCTCGCCTCCCTACCTCGGCGTGCGTAGTGCCTTCGGCCTACGCTCCAAGCGTCCGCTCTCCGCGGGCACTCCTTTTTGAAGGTAGGGGAACGGCGGTCTCGCCTCCCTACCTCGGAATGCGTAGTGCCTTCGGCCTACGCTCCAAGCGCCCGCTCTCCGCGGGCACTCCTTTTTGAAGGTAGGGGAACGGCGGTCTCGCCTCCCTACCTCGGCGTGCGTAGTGCCTTCGGCCTACGCTCCAAGCGCCCGCTCTCCGCGGGCACTCCTTTTTGAACGTAGGGGAACGGCGGTCTCGCCTCCCTACCTCGGCGTGCGTAGTGCCTTCGGCCTACGCTCCAAGCGCCCGCACTCCGCGGGCACTCCTTTTTGAAGGTAGGGGAACGACGGTCTCGCCTCCCGACCTCGGCGTGCGTAGTGCCTTCGGCCTACGCTCCAAGCGCCCGCTCGCCGCGGGCACTCTTTTTGTAGGTAGGGGAACGGCGGTCTCGCCTCCCTACCTCGGCGTGCGTAGTGCCTTCGGCCTACGCTCCAAGCGCCCGCTCCCCGCGGGCACTCCTTTTTGAAGGTAGGGGAACGGCGGTCTCGCCTCCCTACCTCGGCGTGCGTAGTGCCTTTGGCCTACGCTCCAAGCGCCCGCTCGCCGCGGGCACTCTTTTTGAAGGTAGGGGAACGGCGGTCTCGCCTCCCTACCTCGGCGTGCGTAGTGCCTTCGGCCTACGCTCCAAGCGCCCGCTCCCCGCGGGCACTCCTTTTTGAAGGTAGGGGAACGGCGGTCTCGCCTCCCTACCTCGGCGTGCGTAGTGCCTTCGGCCTACGCTCCAAGCGCCCGCTCGCCGCGGGCACTCCTTTTTGAAGGTAGGGGAACGGCGGTCTCGCCTCCCTACCTCGGCGTGCGTAGTGCTTTCGGCCTACGCTCCAAGCGCCCGCTCCCCGCGGGCACTCCTTTTTGAAGGTAGGGGAACGGCGCTCTCGCCTCCCTACCTCGGCGTGCGTAGTACCTTCGGCCTACGCTCCAAGCGCCCGCTCTCTGCGGGCACTCTTTTTGAAGGTAGGGGAACGGCGGTCTCGCCTCCCTACCTCGGCGTGCGTAGTGCCTTCGGCCTACGCTCCAAGCGCCCGCTCTCCGCGGGCACTCTTTTTGAAGGTAGGGGAACGGCGGTCTTGCCTCCCTACCTCGGCGTGCGTAGTGCCTTCGGCCTACGCTCCAAGCGCCCGCTCGCCGCGGGCACTCTTTTTGTAGGTAGGGGAACGGCGGTCTCGCCTCCCTACCTCGGCGTGCGTAGTGCCTTCGGCCTACGCTCCAAGCGCCCGCTCCCCGCGGGTACTCCTTTTTGAAGGTAGGGGAACGGCGGTCTCGCCTCCCTACCTCGGCGTGCGTAGTGCCTTCGGCCTACGCTCCAAGCGCCCGCTCGCCGCGGGCACTCTTTTTGAAGGTAGGGGAACGGCGGTCTCGCCTCCCTACCTCGGCGTGCGTAGTGCCTTCGGCCTACGCTCCAACCGCCCGCTCCCCGCGGGCACTCCTTTTTGAAGGTAGGGGAACGGCGGTCTCGCCTCCCTACCTCGGCGTGCGTAGTGCCTTCGGCCTACGCTCCAAGCGCCCGCTCTCCGCGGGCACTCTTTTTGAAGGTAGGGGAACGGCGGTCTAGCCTCCCTACCTCGGCGTGCGTAGTGCCTTCGGCCTACGCTCCAAGCGCCCGCTCGCCGCGGGCACTCTTTTTGTAGGTAGGGGAACGGCGGTCTCGCCTCCCTACCTCGGCGTGCGTAGTGCCTTCGGCCTACGCTCCAAGCGCCCGCTCCCCGCGGGCACTCCTTTTTGAAGGTAGGGGAACGGCGGTCTCGCCTCCCTACCTCGGCGTGCGTAGTGCCTTCGGCCTACGCTCCAAGCGCCCGCTCGCCGCGGGCACTCTTTTTGAAGGTAGGGGAACGGCGGTCTCGCCTCCCTACCTCGGCGTGCGTAGTGCCTTCGGCCTACGCTCCAAGCGTCCGCTCTCCGCGGGCACTCCTTTTTGAAGGTAGGGGAACGGCGGTCTCGCCTCCCTACCTCGGCGTGCGTAGTGCCATCGGCCTACGCTCCAAGCGCCCGCTCTCCGCGGGCACTCCTTTTTGAAGGTAGGGGAACGACGGTCTCGCCTCCCTACCTCGGCGTGCGTAGTGCCTTCGGCCTACGCTCCAAGCGCCCGCTCTCCGCGGGCACTCCTTTTTGAACGTAGGGGAACGGCGGTCTCGCATCCCTACCTCGGCGTGCGTAGTGCCTTCGGCCTACGCTCCAAGCGCCCGCTCTCCGCGGGCACTCCTTTTTGATGGTAGGGGAACGGCGGTCTCGCCTCCCTACCTCGGCGTGCGTAGAGCCTTCGGCCTACGCTCCAAGCGCCCGCTCGCCGCGGGCACTCTTTTTGAAGGTAGGGGAACGGCGGTCTCGCCTCCCTACCTCGGCGTGCGTAGTGCCTTCGGCCTACGCTCCAAGCGTCCGCTCTCCGCGGGCACTCCTTTTTGAAGGTAGGGGAACGGCGGTCTCGCCTCCCTACCTCGGAATGCGTAGTGCCTTCGGCCTACGCTCCAAGCGCCCGCTCTCCGCGGGCACTCCTTTTTGAAGGTAGGGGAACGGCGGTCTCGCCTCCCTACCTCGGCGTGCGTAGTGCCTTCGGCCTACGCTCCAAGCGCCCGCTCTCCGCGGGCACTCCTTTTTGAACGTAGGGGAACGGCGGTCTCGCCTCCCTACCTCGGCGTGCGTAGTGCCTTCGGCCTACGCTCCAAGCGCCCGCACTCCGCGGGCACTCCTTTTTGAAGGTAGGGGAACGACGGTCTCGCCTCCCGACCTCGGCGTGCGTAGTGCCTTCGGCCTACGCTCCAAGCGCCCGCTCGCCGCGGGCACTCTTTTTGTAGGTAGGGGAACGGCGGTCTCGCCTCCCTACCTCGGCGTGCGTAGTGCCTTCGGCCTACGCTCCAAGCGCCCGCTCCCCGCGGGCACTCCTTTTTGAAGGTAGGGGAACGGCGGTCTCGCCTCCCTACCTCGGCGTGCGTAGTGCCTTTGGCCTACGCTCCAAGCGCCCGCTCTCCGCGGGCACTCTTTTTGAAGGTAGGGGAACGGCGGTCTCGCCTCCCTACCTCGGCGTGCGTAGTGCCTTCGGCCTACGCTCCAAGCGCCCGCTCCCCGCGGGCACTCCTTTTTGAAGGTAGGGGAACGGCGGTCTCGCCTCCCTACCTCGGCGTGCGTAGTGCCTTCGGCCTACGCTCCAAGCGCCCGCTCGCCGCGGGCACTCCTTTTTGAAGGTAGGGGAACGGCGGTCTCGCCTCCCTACCTCGGCGTGCGTAGTGCTTTCGGCCTACGCTCCAAGCGCCCGCTCCCCGCGGGCACTCCTTTTTGAAGGTAGGGGAACGGCGCTCTCGCCTCCCTACCTCGGCGTGCGTAGTGCCTTCGGCCTACGCTCCAAGCGCCCGCTCTCTGCGGGCACTCTTTTTGAAGGTAGGGGAACGGCGGTCTCGCCTCCCTACCTCGGCGTGCGTAGTGCCTTCGGCCTACGCTCCAAGCGCCCGCTCTCCGCGGGCACTCTTTTTGAAGGTAGGGGAACGGCGGTCTTGCCTCCCTACCTCGGCGTGCGTAGTGCCTTCGGCCTACGCTCCAAGCGCCCGCTCGCCGCGGGCACTCTTTTTGTAGGTAGGGGAACGGCGGTCTCGCCTCCCTACCTCGGCGTGCGTAGTGCCTTCGGCCTACGCTCCAAGCGCCCGCTCCCCGCGGGTACTCCTTTTTGAAGGTAGGGGAACGGCGGTCTCGCCTCCCTACCTCGGCGTGCGTAGTGCCTTCGGCCTACGCTCCAAGCGCCCGCTCGCCGCGGGCACTCTTTTTGAAGGTAGGGGAACGGCGGTCTCGCCTCCCTACCTCGGCGTGCGTAGTGCCTTCGGCCTACGCTCCAACCGCCCGCTCCCCGCGGGCACTCCTTTTTGAAGGTAGGGGAACGGCGGTCTCGCCTCCCTACCTCGGCGTGCGTAGTGCCTTCGGCCTACGCTCCAAGCGCCCGCTCTCCGCGGGCACTCTTTTTGAAGGTAGGGGAACGGCGGTCTAGCCTCCCTACCTCGGCGTGCGTAGTGCCTTCGGCCTACGCTCCAAGCGCCCGCTCGCCGCGGGCACTCTTTTTGTAGGTAGGGGAACGGCGGTCTCGCCTCCCTACCTCGGCGTGCGTAGTGCCTTCGGCCTACGCTCCAAGCGCCCGCTCCCCGCGGGCACTCCTTTTTGAAGGTAGGGGAACGGCGGTCTCGCCTCCCTACCTCGGCGTGCGTAGTGCCTTCGGCCTACGCTCCAAGCGCCCGCTCGCCGCGGGCACTCTTTTTGAAGGTAGGGGAACGGCGGTCTCGCCTCCCTACCTCGGCGTGCGTAGTGCCTTCGGCCTACGCTCCAACCGCCCGCTCCCCGCGGGCACTCCTTTTTGAAGGTAGGGGAACGGCGGTCTCGCCTCCCTACCTCGGCGTGCGTAGTGCCTTCGGCCTACGCTCCAAGCGCCCGCTCTCCGCGGGCACTCTTTTTGAAGGTAGGGGAACGGCGGTCTCGCCTCCCTACCTCGGCGTGCGTAGTGCCTTCGGCCTACGCTCCAACCGCCCGCTCCCCGCGGGCACTCCTTTTTGAAGGTAGGGGAACGGCGGTCTCGCCTCCCTACCTCGGCGTGCGTAGTGCCTTCGGCCTACGCTCCAAGCGCCCGCTCGCCGCGGGCACTCTTTTTGAAGGTAGGGGAACGGCGGTCTCGCCTCCCTACCTCGGCGTGCCTAGTGCCTTCGGCCTACGCTCCAAGCGCCCGCTCCCCGCGGGCACTCCTTTTTGAAGGTAGGGGAACGGCGGTCTCGCCTCCCTACCTCGGCGTGCGTAGTGCCTTCGGCCTACGCTCCAAGCGTCCGCTCTCCGCGGGCACTCCTTTTTGAAGGTAGGGGAACGGCGGTCTCGCCTCCCTACCTCGGAATGCGTAGTGCCTTCGGCCTACGCTCCAAGCGCCCGCTCTCCGCGGGCACTCCTTTTTGAAGGTAGGGGAACGGCGGTCTCGCCTCCCTACCTCGGCGTGCGTAGTGCCTTCGGCCTACGCTCCAAGCGCCCGCTCTCCGCGGGCACTCCTTTTTGAACGTAGGGGAACGGCGGTCTCGCCTCCCTACCTCGGCGTGCGTAGTGCGTTCGGCCTACGCTCCAAGCGCCCGCACTCCGCGGGCACTCCTTTTTGAAGGTAGGGGAACGGCGGTCTCGCCTCCCGACCTCGGCGTGCGTAGTGCCTTCGGCCTACGCTCCAAGCGCCCGCTCGCCGCGGGCACTCTTTTTGTAGGTAGGGGAACGGCGGTCTCGCCTCCCTACCTCGGTGTGCGTAGTGCCTTCGGCCTACGCTCCAAGCGCCCGCTCCCCGCGGGCACTCCTTTTTGAAGGTAGGGGAACGGCGGTCTCGCCTCCCTACCTCGGCGTGCGTAGTGCCTTTGGCCTACGCTCCAAGCGCCCGCTCTCCGCGGGCACTCTTTTTGAAGGTAGGGGAACGGCGGTCTCGCCTCCCTACCTCGGCGTGCGTAGTGCCTTCGGCCTACGCTCCAAGCGCCCGCTCCCCGCGGGCACTCCTTTTTGAAGGTAGGGGAACGGCGGTCTCGCCTCCCTACCTCGGCGTGCGTAGTGCCTTCGGCCTACGCTCCAAGCGCCCGCTCGCCGCGGGCACTCCTTTTTGAAGGTAGGGGAACGGCGGTCTCGCCTCCCTACCTCGGCGTGCGTAGTGCTTTCGGCCTACGCTCCAAGCGCCCGCTCCCCGCGGGCACTCCTTTTTGAAGGTAGGGGAACGGCGGTCTCGCCTCCCTACCTCGGCGTGCGTAGTGCCTTCGGCCTACGCTCCAAGCGCCCGCTCTCTGCGGGCACTCTTTTTGAAGGTAGGGGAACGGCGGTCTCGCCTCCCTACCTCGGCGTGCGTAGTGCCTTCGGCCTACGCTCCAAGCGCCCGCTCTCCGCGGGCACTCTTTTTGAAGGTAGGGGAACGGCGGTCTTGCCTCCCTACCTCGGCGTGCGTAGTGCCTTCGGCCTACGCTCCAAGCGCCCGCTCGCCGCGGGCACTCTTTTTGTAGGTAGGGGAACGGCGGTCTCGCCTCCCTACCTCGGCGTGCGTAGTGCCTTCGGCCTACGCTCCAAGCGCCCGCTCCCCGCGGGTACTCCTTTTTGAAGGTAGGGGAACGGCGGTCTCGCCTCCCTACCTCGGCGTGCGTAGTGCCTTCGGCCTACGCTCCAAGCGCCCGCTCGCCGCGGGCACTCTTTTTGAAGGTAGGGGAACGGCGGTCTCGCCTCCCTACCTCGGCGTGCGTAGTGCCTTCGGCCTACGCTCCAACCGCCCGCTCCCCGCGGGCACTCCTTTTTGAAGGTAGGGGAACGGCGGTCTCGCCTCCCTACCTCGGCGTGCGTAGTGCCTTCGGCCTACGCTCCAAGCGCCCGCTCTCCGCGGGCACTCTTTTTGAAGGTAGGGGAACGGCGGTCTAGCCTCCCTACCTCGGCGTGCGTAGTGCCTTCGGCCTACGCTCCAAGCGCCCGCTCGCCGCGGGCACTCTTTTTGTAGGTAGGGGAACGGCGGTCTCGCCTCCCTACCTCGGCGTGCGTAGTGCCTTCGGCCTACGCTCCAAGCGCCCGCTCCCCGCGGGCACTCCTTTTTGAAGGTAGGGGAACGGCGGTCTCGCCTCCCTACCTCGGCGTGCGTAGTGCCTTCGGCCTACGCTCCAAGCGCCCGCTCGCCGCGGGCACTCTTTTTGAAGGTAGGGGAACGGCGGTCTCGCCTCCCTACCTCGGCGTGCGTAGTGCCTTCGGCCTACGCTCCAACCGCCCGCTCCCCGCGGGCACTCCTTTTTGAAGGTAGGGGAACGGCGGTCTCGCCTCCCTACCTCGGCGTGCGTAGTGCCTTCGGCCTACGCTCCAAGCGCCCGCTCTCCGCGGGCACTCTTTTTGAAGGTAGGGGAACGGCGGTCTCGCCTCCCTACCTCGGCGTGCCTAGTGCCTTCGGCCTACGCTCCAAGCGCCCGCTCCCCGCGGGCACTCCTTTTTGAAGGTAGGGGAACGGCGGTCTCGCCTCCCTACCTCGGCGTGCGTAGTGCCTTCGGCCTACGCTCCAAGCGCCCGCTCTCCGCGGGCACTCTTTTTGAAGGTAGGGGAACGGCGGTCTCGCCTCCCTACCTCGGCGTGCGTAGTGCTTTCGGCCTACGCTCCAAGTGCCCGCGGCGCGGGCACTCTTTTCGAAGGTAGGAGAACAACAGTGTCGGCACGTGTTCGGCGCTCGACTCCGCCGTCCGCCTCGTAGGCATCGCCTCGGCGGAACGGCACGTCTTGGGCGCTCGACGGCACGTCTTCGGCGCTCGACTCCGCCGTCCGCCTTATAGGCATCGCCTCGGCGGGATGGCACGTCTTCGGCGCTCGACTCCGCCGTCCGCCTCGTAGGCATCGCCTCGGCGGGACGGCACGTCTTCGGCGCTCGACGACACGTCTTGGGCGCTCGACGGCACGTCTTCGGCGCTCGGCTCCGCCGCTCGCCTTGTAGGCATCGCCTCGGCGGGATGGCACGTCTTCGGCGCTCGACTCCGCCGTCCGCCTCGTAGGCATCGCCTCGGCGGGACGGCACGTCTTCGGCGCTCGACGACGCGCCTTCGGCCTCGACTCCGCCTCCGCCGTCCGCCCGTAGGCATCGCCTCGGTGGGATGGCACGTCTTCGGCCCTCGACTCCGCCGTCTGCCTCGTAGGCATCGCCTCGGCGGGACGGCACGTCTTCGGCGCTCGACGACACGTCTTCGGCGCTCGACGACACGTCTTCGGCGCTCGACGACACGCCTTCGGCCTTGACTCCGCCGTCCGTCTCGTAGGCATCGCCTCGGCGGGACGGCACGTCTTCGGCGCTCGGCGACACGCCTTCGGTCTCGACTCCGCCGTCCGCCTCGTAGGCATCGCCTCGGCGGGACGGCACGTCTTCGGCGCTCGGCGACACGCCTTCGGCCTCAGCTACGCCGTCCGCCTCGTAGGCATTGCCTCGGTGGGACGGCACGTCTTCGGCGCTCGACTCCGTCGTCCGCCTTGTAGGCATCGCCTCGGCGGGACGGCACGTCTTCGGCGTCCGACGACACGTCTTCGGCGCTCGACTTCGCCGTCCGCCTCGTAGGCATCGCCTCGGCGGGACGGCACGCCTTCGGCGCTCGACGACGTCTCCGGCGCTTCACCGGTTCCGTCATAAGCATTGCCTCTAGGGTCTGCGAGCTATCAGTTGCATCGGCACCCTCGTGCTTGCTGTCAGGGAACGGGGGGCTGGGGTGGTTGATCGCGTCAGCTCGCCCATCGGGACCTCAGCGCTTGCTGTCGAGGGAGTACTGTTGTAGGGGTATCCCAACCCCCCGTGACTGGGCCGTGCAACTAGTCCAACATGTAATAGGCCCAATAGTGTAGAGGAATATAACAGTGTAAATATATACCGGTGTACCCCCATCCTTTATAAATACTAAGGGGTAGAATGGGGATTTCCCATTCTACCCCACTCATGATATATAAGCCCCCAGGAGGGGCAAAGGGGGGGGGGACATCTCCCTCATTCTTACTCAACTCCCTCTCCACAGATCTGGCTTTCCTCTTCCTCTCCTTCTACTAGTCCCCCTCCTCTCTGTTTGGTCTGTAGCCACAACACTGGATTTTTAGAATTATTTTTCTAAAAGAAAATGAAATTATGACATCAGCATGACATCAGCCTGGCTGACTAAGACTGGCCGGTGGGCCCGGCTCATGTGGACCGAGCTCATGGACTATAGGGGAGGCTGAGGTGTCATGGTGGATGATGTGGTGGTGACATGGCAGGTGACTGGGCTAAATTGCTGACGTGGCAGCCTGGTGGCACTGACGTGTCTGCCACGTGGCTCGGGAGGCTCTCGGTGCTGGCGTGGTAGTACACATGGCAGCCACGTGGACTGACGTGCGGATGTGGCAGCCAGGTGTATACCACGTGTGCGTCACATGGGCGGAAAGCTGACGTGGGTGCTGACCAGGCGGCGGGTGCTGGCGTGGTGCTGACCGGGCGGAGGTGGCATGCCACTGGACGCCAAATAGCGTGCCACAGGGGTTAGGCTACTGACGTGGCCCGCCGGTCGGTGGCCGCGCTCGGGGACCGATGGTCGCCGACGATCGACAGCACGGCGGCAGCCGACGAGAGGTGCAACAGAGAGAGGGAAGGACGGGGAACTCGAAGATAGACTCGGACTTTACCGCAAGCGGCTGGAGAGCAATCAGCATTGAGATTGGCTGCGGAGGCGCTCGGGTCTCCGGCGAAGTGGGTCCTCGGGTGACGCTCGAGCTCAGCGGAGGGGCGGAGGAGTTCGGCGAGGGCTTAGGGAAGCCGAAGGTGCTAGCGCCGAGGCTTGGGGAAGCTCCCTTCGCCTACGATCACTTGCCGGAGTTGATGGAGGCGCTCGGGAAGAAGGGGGGCACGGCGCTAGGGCGTGGGGAATATGAGAGGGGCAGTGAGGGCGGGGGTGAGGTGGAGCAAAGGGGTGGCGGTACTTAGCGGGAGGGGTTTATATAGGCTCGGGGAGGGGGGGTGCGGCGGAATTCGTCACCGGAGTGCGTGGGGAGGTGGTGGCGGTTTCGGGCGGAGAGGGCCGAGTGGTGAGTGGGGAAGGTGGGCGAGGTGCGGTGAGTGCGGGGCACAAGAGAGGTAGTGGGGGCGGCGCTTGCGTGGGGTGAATGTGGCCGGGAGGGACGGGATGGCGTAACGGTTGTGGCAGCATCGTGTCTAGGAAAGAAGGAGGCAGGCGCACGGGGAAGACGAGATGCCTGACAGGCGGGCCCGGGATGTCGGTGGGAGAAGAGAAAGGCGGGAGCGAACGGTGTGGATTGCGACCACGTGTTCGAGGGGAGTGGATCGGCGGCTGCAGAGGTAAGTTGAAGGGGACAGGTAAGATGGGCCGGGGCGGGACTCGGCTCAATCTGAGCCATCCACGCGTCGGCCCGAGAGAAAGGCGGGGCAGGAGGGCAGCGGCGACGTGGGCGGATCCCAGCCTTCCACGCGTCGGCCGGGGGAGAGAGGTATTTTATTTCCTTTGTGATTTTTAGAAAACCTGAGAAAGGAGAATAAAGCTTAGAAATTAGCAAAAAGATCCAAATAAATTCCAGAAAATTCCTATAATTATAACAAAATCCAAGGAACTCAAATAAAATTAAATAAACTTATTTTGAACACAATTTCTCCCAAACTATAATATTTTTTAATCTATGCTCAAATGAGAAGAGAAAATTAAATTCTAGAAAATAACAAATAAAATTCAGAAATTTTGGGATGTCACACACCACTGCCTCCAATCACTGCTGACAGCATCTAACCACCCCCAAGCTGCGCGCCAAGCTGAAAACCACTCCCCGTGCCTTTCCCTCTCCATTGTGACCCTTGCCAACCACCGTCGTGCACTGGAGCACCAACGAGCTCTCGGTCTCTGCACGCCACCATCAGTCGGTGTGCCAAATCAGCGCTCAGGTCCATGTGGCTTGCCACCTGGTGCCTCATGTTCCACCACACAAGCACCGCCTCACTAGCCAAGCGCTCTGCCACCTCACCCATGGTCCTCGTCCATCGTGGACCTGGTCCATAGACCTGAGCCCACCTGTTAGTGACTCCAAAACATTTTTCTTACAAAAATAATTCATCCAAATTCTTAAATGCTATGCTGACTTCATAAATCCCTTTGCCATTATTTTCTTCATGGATTAGATGTTTTTTTTTCAAAAACTAGATTAAATGAAAATTGATGAGATCTTTTGAAAAAAGATGATCCGGGTGGGATACCCACAGTTGGGTTAGTGTTAGGTTGGACTTGCATTAACGGTAATAATTTGATTAAATTATTGTTTTTACTTATTGTATAAAATTTAGCAATTTACTTCTACTTACTGTATTTATTTAAAATTGGATTTATGCTCAGATAACTCTATTGTACATTTACTTATTATCCTTGCATTAATATTGTAGTTCCCGTGTAACTTACGGAGTATATTTTTGTGCTCACTCTTACTTAATTCTGTTACTAAGAGGAAGATGACTTTGACTATGGTGAGGATCAAAACGAGTAGTCCGCGTCTCATAGTCATTTGCCTGTGGGCGGACTTATTGGGCTTCTTTGCTTTATTTATTACCGTCTTCTATTATTTATCTTTCTATTTGGCCTATGGGACGTAGAGATGTAAAATTTGGCTATAAGGCCCGTACTCTTTTAATTAATAAAGTTTGTTATTATGTATGATATATATATATATATATATATATATATATATATATATATATATATATATATATATATATATATATATATCCCTACTAGTAAGATGCCCGTGCATTGCAATGGAGTACCAAATGAGGGTGATTCATATTATCAAGTGATGATCCCAAACTAAACATTGAACATCAATTTTATCTTTCAAAAAACATGTATCAAGCAAAACACACATGTACAAACTCATAAATAAATTAAATTGGAAATAGACGACCACACCTCATGACCACGGCTGCTCGACCATGACTGCTTGACCATGGTTTCTCTTCAACTGCTTCACCAACCACATAGGTCTTTGAGCATCGACCTTCGACCACGGCATCGACCAGGCCTTCGACCACAACCAGTGCACATGTCTGCTATAGCGATCGCTAACTGCTACAATGATAGGCTGCACACGTCTGCTATAGCACACCGCTCCTTCGACTATGGCTTCGACTACGCCTTGTCGACCACATCACCGACCAAGGCTTGTCGACCACAGCACCTCGTCTACATCTCCGACCACACAAGTCTTCTAGCACCGATTGTCGACTGTAGCTATGACCATCAACCATTGTAGCTAGACCACTGTAGTACGACTATCGACCACTGTAGCTATGACTACCGACCATCGACCACTATAGCTACGACTACCAACCATCGACCACTATAGCTACGACTATCAACCATCAACCACTGTATAGTTTGACTAATGACTACAACAGTACTCCTCTGAGTACCAACTGAGTTACTGTGGGCTCGACCGCTCCTTCGACCATGGCATCGACGACGGCATCGACCACGGCTTCGACCATAGCATCGACCGCGGCTTGTCGACCATACCTTTGACTAGTCCAGAGTCTCTGACTACTCTTCGACTCTGGGTCTTCAACACCTACACATACTCGGACACATCGACACACAATACTCGAACACACCGAGTATTCGACTATGACCACGCAGTACTCGAACACACCGAGTACATTTGGCTATGACCACTGTGGCTACGACCACACAGTACTCAAATACACCGAGTACTTGACTACGACAAAGTTTTGAGTTTCCGTTGCAATGCACGGACAACCCTCAAACAATATTATCCATCATATGTGAAATATAATCGAAAATTAGTATCAAGCTTGAAGAAGAAAACAAGAATGTGGAATCAAACCTTCTCAATGATAGCTTCAACCTTCTCTGTGTCCTTATCCACTATCTGAGAAATGTACTCAATCTTCTCCACTGCTTTCTGCAGAGACCCATCCTTAGGAAGTTGGTTGACCACATTAGCAGTTAGCTTCTCCATTATCTAAGCTATATGCTCCACAACTTCTGCAGTAGTCTCCACATTTCCCACTATCTCATATGAGATCATAGCAAGACCATAGCAATAAGATTCTCCAAACATATAACACACCTTAATAGTTTTTAATTACTCAGTAGCAATTCATGAACACAATAATTTTTACTTGGTAGCAATTCATGAACTCCACAACAATTACTTCTTTAGTAATTCATGAACTCCACAACAATTACAATTGAGTTCTACTCAAGATTAGCCACTTGTATTTTGGCAAGTGAATCATGAATTACTATAGGTGATCCTGAGATGGACAATAATTGGTATTGGGTATTGAGTTGCATATAGATACCTTCGACATGGCTGAATCTCTTGTAGAATGGCATCACCATGTACACCACACCTCCAAGCACCCACCGCGCCATGGGAGATCAGTGAAACAAAGAGCCAAAGAGACTTTGTCACAATCTAGTAAAGAAAATACTCAAGTGAACCAAGAAATCACTTACCTTGAGTCTTCTTGGGCTGCTGAGGTGGGATCAATTGGCTGCATGGTGAGAGTCACCATACCGGGAGCGCGAGGGCGGCGGACGGTGGACGCGTGGTGTGCACAGGCAAGGACAGCAACTGGCGGACGCACGGCGTGCGCAAGCGAGGGCAGCGGCCGTTGGCGGGGGCGCGGATCGGGACCGCGATATCGGGAGCACAAGGGCGGAGGTCGGCGAACGCGCAGCGAGCGCAAGCGAGGGTGGCAGCTGCTAACGGGGGCCCGGATCGGGGCCTACGACCCGCCCTTCTCTGATTTGGGGATTTCCACTGCCCTTTGGGTTGGAGGAGGCGAGTGGGAGGATGGTAGTGGAGGAGGAGGTGAGCGGGAAGAGGAGGCATGGCTTGGAGGTTGGGGAGGAGGCTAGCTGTGTCGTGTGTGGAAGGAGGCAGGGAAGAAGGGAGACGTAGGTTGCACAATTGAAGGTTACGTGAAGAGAAGTCAGGCGTGGATATAGAAGCGGAGGCGTGCTACGCGCGTGTACGAAGGCTAGGGAGAAGAAGTGAACAAACAAACTCCCATAACATAGAGAAATGTGTTTTCCCCATTAAATCTAACACTCGCATGTGCCCAACAACCCAGGTACGTGCATTTCGGAATTTATAAATAGAAAACTCTGTCGCTCAGATGGATCGGTTGCCGCGTAGCATCGAGATACCAGATCATTGCTCGCCGGAAAATAGTGTACTGCTCCTCCGATTCAAAATCACTTTGTTTTAGACATTGATATAATTTTAAAATATAATTTATTTAACTATTAATCACTATCATAACATATTTATAAAATGTAATAAAAATTTATTTTTCAAAATAAATCTACATATATAATTTTTATATATTAAATTTAAATATTTAAAAAGATGTAGATAGATAAAGTTTGATGATATGTATCCTAAAATGAAATGACATGTTTCTGCAAACGGGAGGAAGAACAATCCATGCATTTCTTGACGTACAAAAGCAAATCATGGAAAAGTTTGAGCAAAAGTCTGTTTGTGCTGTTAACTATGGAGCCCCAAAGTCAATGCTTGCAAGAGTGAAGAGCCACCTTTTCCAGATAAATGACACCAAAAATGGCGCTCCGAAGAAAGGAAATTGTTAAGAAACCTGGGCCTGGGTCGGCAGCCCAGGGCCCATGGTGGGCACCTCATTGTAGTCTATAAATAGAGAGTCATACCTCCTCATTATGTACGCATGAATGAAAGCAATAAAGAAAGACCAGGAGTTCTCTCTATCTCTCTGTGTGTTCAATCTATTATTCTGTGATTCTGTGATTGATTCGTTCTTGTTCTAAACAGAGGAATCGCTCGGACTGGTCGCCAGCGACGGTTTCTCAACACGTTATCAGCACGACTTCGCTCCGGTGAACGAGGTAATCATCGAAGCACAGATTGAATTTTCTAGATCGCTTTTGAATCTGTATTTTCTTTTCGCGTTCTAGATTGAAATTCTATGGTGCAAATCCACCCTAAATCTACCGCGAGCAGACTTGAAGTCGCCGGCACAATGTCGATCGGTAGATTGTGAAACGGGGTAGATGTTGATTGCACTGTAGAACGATGCAAATCCGCCCTAAATCTACCGCGAGCAGATCTGAAATCGCCAGCACAATGTCGATCGGTAGATTGCGAAACGGGGTAGATGTTGATTGCATCATAGATTGCAAACGATTTTGCTTGAATTTATTTGATTCTGCACGATCATTACATGTGAAAAGACTGCATGAGAAAATACTGTATGATCTCTCTGTTCAGTCATTGCACGAACGAAATATTTTGCATCGGTTTCTGTTCGTGTTTGCATGTCCACTGCACGAGAAAGTTGGCATCGTTTTCTTCTTGTTCGGTCATTGCACAGAGAATGCATGTCCACTGCACGAGAAAGTTGGCATCGTTTTCTTCTTGTTCGGTCATTGCATAGAGAAAGAAAAAAAAAACCTCGCACGGGTGGCCCTGCTTGGCCGCCGCATGCGTGATGACCGATGGCCGACTGCCGCATGGAGAACCGCCGGCCCGAAGCCATTGCACCTCGGCTCCTCCGCCCGCGCATCGCCCGCACCTGTACGTGCGCCGCCAGCCACCGACTAGCAGCCGGCGTCACCGCTGGAGCCGCCCAATCACCCGGCCGAGGCTTCCCGCATGAAGCATCGCCGCCTTTGGCCCGCGCCCGCACACGCACGCCGCCATCCTCGTGCGCCGCGCCGTTTGTCCGTTGGTCACCGCACCCGAAGTGCGCCGCCCGAAGCCTAGTCGCCGCCGTCACTGTCGTCGGCTTCCCGCGCCCGAATGCATACGTAGATGCCCGAATGCCCGAACGCACGCGCCGGCTGCGACCGCGCCTCCCGTGCCCGAACACACGCGCCGGCTGCCACCACGCCTCCCGTGCCCGAACGCACGCACCGGTTGCCGCTTCGGCTTCTGCGCAAGAACGCGTGCGCCGACCACCGCCTCCACCTCGCCCGGTCCGCCGCTGCGAAGCCGAGCCCTCCGGTCGCCACCGCCCGCACGGTCGTCGGTCTCCTTTTGCGTCACCGGCTTGACCTGGCCGCTCTGCCCCACCCGAGCCATCTCGGGTCGCCGCCGGAGGGAGCAGCTCCGCGCGCCACCGCATGCCTCTGGCCCACCCTCCGCGCTTGAGCCCACCGTCGCTCGCGCTCGGATCGCCGCTGGTGGATGTAGCCGCGCGCGCCGCCGCCTCCGGGCCACCCGCTCCCGACAGCGCGGGCCCCGCCGCCGCCTGGCCGCTCGCCCCGAACGGCGCCTCCGCCGGCCGCTAGCTCCGCTCGGTTGGGCCGCCTCCGCCGCGCCGTCGCCCGATCGGCCGCTCAATAGCTGCCGCCGCCGCCCTTGGTGGTGGGGTAGGGAAACCCTACCCCACTGCCCCTTGTACCGGCCGAACGGGCAATTGGGCCGGAGGCCAAAACGGGCCGAGGGGAGGAGGGTAAAACGGGCCGAGCGAAAAACAAAAGAAAAAAAACGAGGGTGTGGCCGGCGATGAATATTTTTGCGAAAAAACCCCTGAAAGTCTTGTAATTACCAATTGACCCTTAAAATTTTAATTCAAGACCAGAATTTTGCAAAAGTGGCCCCGGTAGTTCTGAAAATTGCCGGTAAGCCCTCCAATTTACGAGCGGGTCCAAATATTTTCGGAAAAACCTCTCTGTAAATCAGAAAATTGCGCGAATTTTCTCTGAACTGGAAATTTGCGTAAAAACCCCCCGGAATTGCAGAATTTGCTGAAATTTCATATTTTAGCATAAAAGGGCCTCGGGAATCCGAATTTTGAATTATTTTTAGCATTTGAAGCTTATTTATTTCTGCCATTACTGTTTTATGTATTTTCTGTATTTATTTACTGTTTTTGGTTAATTGTAATTGCTGAAAATTGCTTTTAATCACTGAAATTAGCAGTAAAATTATAGAAAATGCATAGAAAATTCTGAAACTTTGCGAGAACCTTTTGTACTATTTATTTACCTGCAGTGAATTATTCCGTGCATGTCTACCAGCAGTAGACTTATACACATTTAGATGACTAGCATAACGAACTGGAAGTTCGAGGAGCTGGCCCAGCATGGCCAAAACTATCTGACGTAGGCATCCGATGTCGAGATTGTGCTTGGAGCCAGGAAGCTCCGCGCTGCTATTGGGATTGGCGGACTGAATGACGCTCAACCCAAACCCGAGGAGAATGATCAGGCACTTCATTTTCTCAGGCACCACCTCTGCCTCACTCTCAAGAATGAGTATATGACGGAGAAGAGCGCGCTGGCACTCTGGACCGCACTCCAGAAGTGGTTTGAGAGGCTAAAGTACACCATTCTTCCTCAAGCAGAGCGAGAGTGGATCAGACTGAGGTTTTGCCGACTTTAAGACGGTCAGGGAATACAATTCTGTCTTGCACAGGATTTGTACCCCAATACAGAAAATTGAGAAAACCTTCCACCCCAATATAGCACAATCCGCACGCAACTATCGTCAAGATGGCTATGAGGAATACGCCGAATTGACTGATATGATGCAAGTTGCGGGGGCTCAGGACAAAGTTCTCCGTAAGAACTACGTCACTCAGCCACCTGGGAGCTCCGCTGGCCGTGAAGCCAACGCCGGGAGCTACAAGGTGCGAAAAGCTCTTAATGAGAGAAGGGGAAGGAAGGGTAAGGCCGCAGCCTAGAAAGGCGAATCAGATGCTCCACGAGAGAATAAGGCCAGCAAGCCAAAGCGGGATGGTCAAGGGCGGTATGAAGCCCACTCTGCATCGGTTGAGGGGGAGAATTCTGAGTAGCTGCCTGCACCGATGGAAGTTGAAACCATCACAACAGCAGTAATCCCTCTCGACCTAGAAGTAGTTAACGCCATGATTTCTCTTGAAGAGAATGTCAACCCCGAGAAAATAGCAGAAGAAGTCTAGTGCACTGAATGCATTTCGACTTTAATTGTCATTTATTTTGTGTGGAAGAATATGTTAGAATTTGCATGGATGGTACTTAAGAATTGTTATTTTCTCGTGATGGTTGGATGATATGTGATGAATTCATTCATTTATTCAGTTTATGATGGCATGATATGTTCTGATATTGGTGTATTTTATCTATGTGTTGATTGCCTTCTCATGCATATTAATAAAATACCATATATTAGAACGCTTGTAGCGCCCTATGAAGGAAGTGTGCTTAGCTAGCAGCGGCACAACGTATACCATCTTAAGAGATATTATGTATTTTCAGTCGATTTGTAAGAGCACTGGCAGCCTTACGACAATCGCCAGAAGCGATGAATGTATAATTGGTTCAGGAAGAGCCATAATGGGCACAACTTTGGTTATTAAAGAAGCCTTATTGTACCCAGAATCGACTAGAACTCTCCTAAGTTTTAAGAATATCCGCGCAAATGGTTTCCACGTTGAGACTGAAGAAGAGTACGGTAAGAAATACCTGCTCATTATGAAGCGCGAAGAGAATGGCAAAAGAATACTAGAAAAACTTCCTTCACTGGGCTATATTATACCAACATTAAAGCGCCTGCAGCGTACACTGTTCTGAAAACAGTGTTTAGAAGCTCTGAACTCTTCTGTCTCTGGCATGACAGATTAGGCCACCCAAGTCTTAGGATGATGAGAAACATAATAACTCGCATGGGCATAATATTAATGTGAAGAATTTCCCGAATCATGAAGATTTTGTGTGCCCTGCATGAGCCACCGGGAAAGTAATTACTAGACCCTCCACTCTGTAAGTGAAGGATGAAGTCCCTGCATTCCTGGAACGTATCCAGGGAGACATTTGCGGTCCCATTCAGCCCATCTTAGGGTTATTTAAGAATTTTATGGTGCTCATTGACGCTTCCTCGAAGTTGTCATATGTGGGTTTTGTTGTCCACAAGGAACCTCGCCTTTGAAAAATTGATCTCGCAGATCATTCGCATCAGAAATGTATTTCCATATCATCATATCAAGTCCATCCGAATGGACAACGCCGGAAAATTTACTTCAAAGGCATTTGATGATTATTGCACGGCGATGGGAATTGCAGTTGAGCATTTGGCACCGCATGTCCATACCCAGAACGGTTTGGCAGAGGCTTTAATCAAAAGAATTAAATTTATTGCCCAACCCCTCTTGCATAAAAGTAATTTGCCAGCTACATGTTGGGGACACGCAGTCCTTCATGCAGCGAATCTCATCAACCTTAGACCTTCGACCTACAACATCCATTCACCTATGCAACTAGCGCAATGGTCAGCACCGAAGATTTCCCAACATTAGGGGGAGGAAATCAACCCCTTGATGAAGAATGTCGGGAAATTATGTGGCAAGCCTGGAGAATCCATGTAGATGACCCACGCACTAGAGAAGTCCAGAAGACATTACATGGCAAGCCACGGGAATTCATGCAGATGACCCGCGCATTAGTGAAGCAAATAGAGAAGTCCAAAAGACAATAGAAGTCTAGAAGACAAGAAAAGTCTAGAAGACAATAGATTTGCAAGTATTAGCAAATCAACTGTCTGATCACTTTAGTGATTTGAAGAGCGTGACTAAGTCGCATGTGCCTGCACGCACTGCACTGGAGAGGGTTGAAATACCAAAGAAAGCAGAAGGTATCCCTAATCTCGTCCAGAGGCCTCAGAAAAATAAAAAAGAGGACGAGAACTCCGGTTCCTCAAATCCTTAGTAACCGGGGACGCCTGGTGAAAAAGGATAAGAGGGATTTATCACAGCCGATCATTGAAGACCCCAAGAATGAGAAGGGGAGCCAGTTGAGACCTGGCACAAGTATGACACCTTCAGAAAAAGGGCATACCGGATCTGAACATCCCCATCGGCATGGATGTGTGCGCACACATCGGAGCCGAAAAACTAAAGGGACTTGTCACCGCAATTGAAAGAAGCGATGCGCAAGGTAAAGCTCTAGCAGAAGCAATCGCTCCAGAAGAAGAAACTCATGAAGAAATAGCTATAAATTATGTGCACACGGGAGAGTCCCTGAATAGGACAACAGCTAATATCGATATCTACTTCACAAAGAAAATTGCCACCATCATCGATCTTGATCCCGAGCCTGCATCGCTCGCTGAATGTAAGAAAAGATCAGATTGGAAAGATTGGAAGAAGGCAATAGCAACTGAATTGCTATCTCTGAATAAAAGAGAGGTGTTTGGGCCCGTATGCCGCACACCTCCCCACATACACCCCGTTGGGCACAAGTGGGTATTTGTTCGAAAGAGAAATGAAAGAAATGAAGTAGTGAGATACAAAGCAAGGCTGGTAGCCTAAGGTTTCACTCAACGTCCTGGAGTTCATTATGAAGAAACCTACTCCCCGGTCATGAGTGGAATTACCTTTAGATACTTGATCTCAATGGCAGTGAATTTGAACTTAGAAATGAAATTGATGGATGTTGTAATTGCATACCTCTACGGTAACTTGGATTCGGAGATTTATATGAAAGTCCCTGAAGGAATATCTCTCCCGATCCAAGACAGAGCAAATAGAAATCTGTACAGTGTGAAACTCAGAAAGTCACTGTATGGACTGAAACAATCTGGAAGAATGTGGTATAATCGCTTAAGCGACTTTCTCTGCAAGAAAGGCTACACGAGCAATGAAGACTGTCCTTGTGTATTTATACGATGATCGCAGAATGGATTCTGTATAATCTCTGTGTATGTAGATGATCTGAATATCATCGGGACAGCCGAAGACGTAAAAGAAACAAGCTCCTACTTGGAGTCAGAATTTGAAATGAAAGATTTGGGCAAGACCAAGTTTTGCTTAGGCCTGCAGCTTGAGCATGTCCTTGAAGGAGTCTTGGTACACCAGTCGACCTACACCCAGAAGGTGCTTGAAAGGTTTGGCTTTGAGAAGGCATTTCCCTCAAAAGTACCAATGATCGGGAGTACTTTACAGCAAGAAAAAGATCCTTTCTGACCTAGGGAAGAGGGGGAGGAAGTCCTGGGACCGGAATTCCCATACTTGAGTGCAGTGGGAGCACTCATGTACTTAGCAAACTGCATTGGACCGGACATTGCATTTGTCGTGAACCTGTTAGCAAGTTACAGTGCAGAGCCCACCAAAAGGCATTGGCAAGGCATAAAGGACACCTTCCAAGGAAGCAAAGACATTGGATTGTCTTACAGAAAGAATCAAGATCTGAACTTGATTGACTATGCAGATGCTGGGTACCTGTCTAACCCGCATACCGCTAAGTCGCAAACAGGCTATGTATTTTTCATGTGGTGGAACTGCAATTTCCTAGAAATCGTCTAAGCAAAGCCTTGTAGCTACTTAGACGAACCACTCAGAAATTATAGCGCTATATGAAGCCGCACGAGAGTGCGTTTGGTTCCGCTGAATGATTCATCACATCCAGCAGTCATGTGAAATGAACATTGTGCAAACCCCCATAATTATCCATGAAGATAATGCAGCTTGCGTTGCACAAGTGCAGACGGGCTATGTAAGCATATCAACCCCAAGTTCCTCTATGCTCATGAATTGCAGAGATGGACAAGATTAAAGTACTGTACAATAAGTCATGTAGACTTGTTCACTAAGTCACTCCCGCATCTAGCTTTGAAAGGTGCGTGCGTGGAATTGGAATGACGAGACTTAGAGAAGTGCAGAATTCAGGGGGAGAATTCTCACAAGCCCGCTAATAAATCTTGATCATGAAGATTAAGTACCCAAAAATAAAGTCCTGCAGACCAAATGAATTTGGGTGAATTGTACTCTTTTTCCCTTGACGAGTTTTCCATGAAGTTTCTCGACCAAGGTTTTTAATGAGGCAATTCGTGCATCGCAACATCACATGTATCATGTGCTCTTTCTCCAAATTTTTCCCACTGGGTTTTTATGGAGTTTTAGTGAGGCATGAACGTGTCGGATGAGTGCCCAAGGGGGAGTGTTAAGAAACCTGGGCCTGGGCCGGCAGCCCAGGGCCCATGGTGGGCACCTCATTGTAGTCTATAAATAGAGAGTCATACCTCCTCATTATGTACGCATGAATGAAAGCAATAAAGAAAGACCAGGAGTTCTCTCTATCTCTCTGTGTGTTCAATCTATTATTCTGTGATTCTGTGATTGATTCGTTCTTGTTCTAAACAGAGGAATCGCTCGGACTGGTCGCCAGCGACGGTTTCTCAACAGAAATCACTATTTTGCGGGCGCCCACGCCATCCGCATATAACGTACACCCCGGATCGGTTGCGGAGGTCGTGCGGACCATCGGATCGCATCCGCATGAGTGTTCCAGCAAGAAATTATAGGTTTTTAGGGTACAGTGTTTTCCTAAAGTTAGGTTTTTCCAGGTAAGTGTGGTGACTTGTGATTATGACTAATAGCTTTTGATTCTAACGAGAACGTTGGTGTGAACGAATAGAGTACCGATAATTCATTTCGAAAAGACTATTCCGATAAGTCGTTTCAAAAAATAATAGAAAATTCATCTTATTTATTTATTTAGAAGAAATTATAAGTTATAAGTTGAAAAGAAAGGCCAAAGAGATAAAAAGGTGGGAATTGTTGCCTTAACTTCACTCTTCCGACGGTACTTCACTGTGGTGATAATTATGATCCTATAGCTGAATGCCCGTGCGATGCAACAGATCTTAACTAATTAATAACACAAATAAGCCCAAAAGAATTTTAACATGTTGCTACATGCCCGTACGTCAATAGAAAATTGTATTGCTCAGATAGTAAAATGGTACACTTAAACATATTTTATGTCACATATTACTAATACCACAAGTTTCTTTTTTTATATATAATGTTAGATTTGTTATTTGTTAGCATATTATAAATTCTTCTTACAAATACTACAACTTTTTATCAGAAAGAATGCAACCTCGTCCTAAAATATAGTAACCTTAGGACATTCTATGTCTACCAAGTTCCTAACGACTTTACAAGATAGGTCTCAACTGGAACTATTATTCAATGCTATAACGCAGACTCATAGTGAAGCTGGGGAATTTCCTCTGGTGCTAAAGCTTGTGTTCAGATGATGTGCCACCATATACATCCATTACAAATATACCACCTCATTTTGAGAGTGCACTGGAAGCATGCTTGAAATACAAAATGAAGTCCTTTCGCTTGTGGAGGCAACAACAACTATAGTTGAATGCACAAATAATGTCACTTGAAATTGTCATATTAGACAGAAATGCAGCCTCTTGCCTTTTTAGTGTTTGCTTCATGTTAGGCATGGTGCAAACTTAGATTCAGGGATTGTTGTTTCTATGGACGCAAGGCGTATATGCATGTAGAAGGCATCACATATAGCATGTACCTACTCAGAGAGTCGTCTAGCTGCAACAAAAAAACACACACTGACATCATGCTCAAGAGATACTGACAATTTCTTGTATAGATTTATTCCCAATTTATCATTCCAGCTGTCAATTTCACAGCTGTACAGCTCTCAACTTTGCAAAGCTCATACCTGTTGGGGCACACGTGGATAAGTACATATGTACTTTGTGCTTATGGTACATTAGCATTTAGCTGTGCTCCTGGTGTAGGGAGCACATTTTTTATTTTGGGTAAGATGGCTTTTACACGTGTAAATAATTGAAGAAGAGGGTAGATTCAGATTAGTAGGATATGAGGTTCTGACTATACTCGTTGATCATGAGGTGAAACACTCATTTAATTTTTGATTAAAATAATGACTTGCACTGCTGAACTTGCGGTTTTCAATTCTACCTATTTGACCTGGGTGTTTACTTTATTTGACTATTTTTGCTTAGGTGGGTACAATTGAACCACCTTTGTCTAATAAAAATAATCTGAACTCTCCAGGCACAGACAATTTGTGTAGAGTCTAGACACTTGATCAGAGCCTGTGTTTGTTTACAACTTTACCTAATCAAAACTGTGCAATGTGCATACCATTATACCAGTGGATCTCTGAATGATTAGAGAACACAACATCCAATCAAAGGATGATTACCACTGAAGGTCTATCTACCTAGATGGTAAAAAGAAATATCTAACATTGAACTACACTAACCTCAGCTATACTGAGATGATGAGATCTACTTAATATGATTAGCTAACCATATTGAAGCTTCCAATAACAGATATTCTTTTGAGCTGGATAGCTAGTCCCAAGCAAGTTCTCAAACTTTCCATACATGTCAATTATCTAGGGTAAAAGAATTTCTACCCAAATAAAAAGAAAGTGAAGACCCAATTTTCTTGCTAGAATAGTTTGCCTTTTCTAAGTTCTAATACATATGCTTTGATTATTTAATTAGTTTTAAAACACTGAATTATATTCTAAGCATTGTAGAAAACCTCTACCCAAATAAACAAAAGAAGAATCTTGCAAACACAGTACATGAACACCAATCATGATAATACCTCTGCAAAAGAGCATGCCAATCATTTTTTAACATACTTGTCCTGCTCATGCTTTCAGCTTCTAGGGGTAACCTCACCAGAAACACTTGCAAGACCATCATCACGTTCTGCCATTTCCATCATTTTTTCTGACAGTGTATCAGCATCCTACTTCTTTCCCCTTTCACTTAATGCATCTATTACTGGCATGAATGCTGCTGGATCAAATGAATGCCGCCATCACTGCCAATTCTTAGTGATTTTAGGGTAATTACTATTCCCCTAAATTCCAATCTATAAAATTATTAACACTTCCACTCCCCAATTTGACCCACTTGGCATATATGCTCTAATGATGTATAGATTAGCAATTGGAAAGACAAAAAAAAACTACCATGTTAGACCAAATTGAAGTATTGGGGGAATTTTAAGAAAAGAAGTAGAGGATTGCCCAAATTAAAATTTTAATATGTAAATTTTATATGATTCCCTTAGCATCTAGGTGTGTAATAATTTATAGATTAGCAATTGGGTGGACAAAAAACTACTGGATTAGATCAAATTGAAGAATTGGGGAAATCTGGGAAAAGAAACGGAGGAGCAGTGTGGAGACCCGAATATGCAAATCCGGACTCTCTGTGTATACTGCACTAGTCCAGGATCACGCTAGTGCACACAGTCAAACATAGAGGTAAACATCACCACAATCTCGATATTAAATAAGGGAATCTCAAATTATTAATCAATATCCAAAAGTGAGACCTTATGGTCAAGCTTACAATCTCAATAGCCTTAGGGGCTTAACAAAATTTAGCAACGGAAAATCCAAAATAAAGCGTAGCGGCCAATCGACATGCCCACGGGCAATCGAGTGGGGAGCGAAGCCTAGAACGCGTAGTCGTCGAAGTACTCGCCTCCTGGAACCTCCTGCTGGTAGTACTCCTCTTCCTCAACTGAGCAACATAGGCGTAAAGCCGTGAGTACATTGGTACTCAGCAAGCCGTTTGTAACAAATGATGCAATATAGTATGCAAGGCTTACCAATGGAAGGCTGAAAGGTTAATTTGTATAAACAGCATTTGAAATTACCGTAAATAGATTGAAGGCGAAGTGTAAATAAGACAATAATGAATAATCAAAGGAATTGAAGTAAACTACTTATGGACCTCCCATCCACAAGCTAAACCAACAGTGAATTAACCATCCACTGACCAACTACAAAATTTTCCAAGAGTAACTATACCTCGTGTGAAATCACCGAGCATTGTCCATGACCGAGGACACGGCTATTCGAATAGTTTTACACTCTGCAGAGGTTGCACAACTTTACCCACAAGAGATAAATCATCTTAATAGCCAGCATGCTTCCTTAGGCATGAGACCCAGATAAATTATCACAAAGTCTTTACCTCACTCCAATCTAGTTAGACATCACCCGCTAAGGTTTCACTGCTGAAGGGTTAACCACCACAGTCAGAAGTCCCCTCTTGCGCCGTATGAGGACAGTAACCCTGTTCCTCACTGTGAGCAATCCAGTTGCCCTGGTACTCACTTACCAATGATGATATCTGAACTAAACCTTTGCAAGTTAATCAGCTAGGTCTATCCCATACTAGACATGTGGTTGTGCGGTAAGACTCAGATCAATGGCGCACAAAGTTAAGTCCTTAAGAATTACCCAGGCGAAACATCCACATCCCATGTGCCTCTCGCACCCCCTTTACTGCACGATCAATCGCCCAAGTGAAAACCAATTTTGTATAACCAACACCAATGACACTACCCATGCCATGGCAACAGGTTTTATAACTGTGGTTAACCACCACATTCAAGTATATCATTAAGTCAAGATTAATTAACCACATGTGATGATAAACCCAACGTACTAGTGATAAGCATGGCTAAGCAATTAAACGCACAACCCATGTGACAACTAATATTGCATCACTAAGTAATTTCCCATTCTATGGTGACAATGGAATCAGGGCATTCAAATTATCAAGGAGGGAAATAACCAATTGGGACGATAACTACCAATACAAGGGTTTGAATAAAAGTAGCGATGCATGATAATTTAAAACAAAATAATTAAATAATAGATTGCAAACTGGGTTCAACATGATCAAAGAATACGACTTGCCTTGGCCTTGCTCAGTTGACGGCTCTTGATCTTCAAATCCAACGGCGGCTCCCTCGAACGCGTGATCTAACGAGAGAGAAAACAAAACGAAGAGACAAAATAAATTCAAATAAAATTCAAATGAACTCCAAAAACTTTCAAACCTGAACCAAAAGGTAGAGCTCAATTTTAGGTGAATTTAGGAAAAAGAATCGGGTCAATCGGAGCTAGGACGAGGGAGAACGGGCCTCTGGAAAATCTTGTTTTAGGAAAAAGGCTGAAAATCGGAAAAGGCACTGTGCTGTGGACCGGGTGCACGGTGAGATGGGTCTACGGTGGGCTCGGTGCACGGAACAGTAAAGCTGACCGGGCTGCTGACGTGGCCAGATCGGCTCACGGGTCCACGGGTCACGCTGACTTGCGGGTCCCACCGGGCAGAGGCACGGTGCATGGTGGACCGGGCGCACGGGAAGGCGAAGCGGCAGGGTGGCGCGGGTGCGGCCCAGCTGGCGGCGCGCAGCGCGAGGTGGGGGCGCGGGCGAGGTGCGGGCGGCGGGGCTCACCGGCGACGACGACGACGGCGACGGCGGCGGCAGAGGCGGCGGACGAGCGGCGCGGGCGACGGTTCTGGCCGGCGAGGCTCGGGACGGCGGCGGTCTGGGTCGGCGGATGGCGACGAGACGGCGGCGGCGCTCACCGGTGAAGACGACGATGGCAACGACGGCGACGTCGGGCGGCGACCGGGGACGGCGCACGGCGACCGAGCGGCGGGCGAGCGGATCTGGCCGGCGACGGGGCTCACCGGCAGCAGACGACGGCGAAGCTCCCGGCGAAGGCGGTGGCGCACGGCGGCTAGCGGCGGAGGAGGCGGCGGCTGCGCACGGCGGCGAAGGCGGCGGCGAGGGCGGCGAACCTCGGGGTCCGCGCCAATAAATACCCGGGCGGCGGCGGCGGCCGTGTGGGCTCGGCCCATTAGGGTTAGGGTTAGCGGCGCTGACAGGTGGGCCCCACCTATCGGTGGCACGTACGAGGCGAACGGCCAGGATGGCGCGCGGGCGAGAGGAGCGAACGGGCTGGGATGACGACACGCGCCGGCCATCGGGCAGGGCAGTGCGGGCGCGGGCGCGGGGCAGATGCTCGCCACGTGGCCAGGCGGGTGCGGGCGTCGCTTGGGCCAGCTGGGTGGGCTTCGGCCCACCTGGCTTTTAGGATTTTCTTATTCTTTTCTTTTTCCAGAAATTCAAATAATACTTTTTGAGCTCTAGAAAATAACAAATAAATCCAGAAAATTCCCAGTAAATTCCAGAAAATTCCTTGAGACTCAAGGAACTCAAATAAAATATTTTGGGCAAATGTTAATGTTTGACTTAATCATATTAAATCCTTTTAATTAATAACAATTCCAATTAAGCTTTAATTAATTCCAGAAAAATACAAATGGTGAATTTTATTTTGAAAACTTCAAAAAGGCTCTGAAAATCAGGATGTTACAAGCAGAGTCTTGACAACCGAGCAGTTGGTTGTGGTAGTGTTTGATGGCCTGTGGCACAGAAATCCTCCAGCAGGTAGAGAGGGACACGTCTGCCGACGTACATCAAGAAGAACTTCTGCAGGTAGCTAATGTCCCCTTTCGGCAACTAAACACAAACAAATACTACACATTGGCATTTCGTCGAACAAGTTGTGAGCACATCGACTTTCACAAATCTAAGCCACAAAAGAAGCTAGAGAGATTACCTGCACAGAGAGCTGGTATAGGTGGAACTTGGAAGGCATGGAGCCTACTTGCCACTGGTCCAGGTCGCCTGCTTCTACGTCTCCCTCTTGTTCATCTTCAATTGTTTCGTTGGAATCGTCATCATCCGAGACCTCATGGTGGCGTGGTGGTGCGTCATAGGCAGATGATGACAAGTCATCACCGTCGTCGCTGCCAAAGTGTGAGGCACTGACGTCACTGTTGAAGTGTGAGCGCGTCGATCTAGGGAGGTGGAGCACGGGGAAGAGGCATTGACATCGGCGTAGGGGGAGGAGGAAGCGGTGGCGTGTGGGGAGGAGGCCGCGATGGTGGCATATGGGGAAAATGCAAACCAACTTTTCCATTAGAAAACGCACACAAACCTCTGTTGAGATCATCAAATCACCCAAATCGTAGAAATCAGAAACGAAATAGCATACCTTCATCATTGGACACCATGTGTCCATCGGCGCGGATCAGGTGGGCTGAGATAGCTCCGGGAAGTCAGGGTAGTCGAAGTCATCGGCCTACATGTTGAACTTGAGAAAGGTGTAGGTGTCACCTGCAGTGGAGCCAGAGGGGTCGGGCTGCGAGGCAGTCTGTTCGAGGTCGGCGGCCACTGCCACAGCCCAGGAGGGCGGCTACATTGCCATCCCCAGCGGGCTAGGAGAGCGCTGGGAAGTCGACATAGTTGAAGTCACTGGCCTATGGTTGATTCCTATGAATGGAAGGGGAGTCACACGAACCACGTCAATCCAACTCAGGATTCTAAGCTCTCCGCACGAGGGGAGGAGCGACGGCAGAAGGGAGGTGGCGACACACACATTAGAGCACGTGTTAGGGTTTCAGGAAGCTATACCGGATCTGTGATGGCCGAGCGCATGCCGTTTCCGGGTGAGAAGGCGGCAAGGACAAGCAGAGGAGGCGATCGGCCCTGGAGATGACGCCTCGGCGGTGGCGGGGGCACGGTGCTGGGGTCGGAGGGGCACAGTGTTGGAGGGCGGGCCTACGCAGGGAGAGGCCGCCGATCGCTACCGTAGATCTAGGGCTTCCGCACCCGACCCCGACCATAACCGCCGCCACGACTCCAAGCCCTCTAATGGACGGGGACGCGCAGGGCTTGCGGTGGTCGCGGCGGTGCGGGGACTCCTCATGGTGGCAATGGCGGCAGTGGGGTGGGTAGACAGCAGGCGAGACTGAGGCGAAGGCGGCCATCAGGTGGAGGAGTTTGTTGGTTCTAGGAAATTTGGAGGCAGAGGATAAGAATCGGTGAGGAGACCGGGGGTAGTGGGCGGCGGTTAAGATATATGGAAAGTATGAATCACCTATATACGGATCTAGATAGCTGATCTTTGATTGGACGGCTGAGAAGAGAGGAGAGAGAACTGATTGACGACCACCAACTCACATTTTTAAATAGGAGAGATTACCATTGTGTGCACTAGATTTTCTTGGGCTAGTGCGATTAACACAAAGGATCCAAATGTGTTGTTTCTAGGTCTGACAGAGATGGTATCAGAGCCATAAAAACTCTAAGACATGGCTGTAGACAGAGTAGAACTGATTCATCATAAGGACTTATTTTAACATAAAATATCATTTTAAAAAACTAGTAATAACTTATCTCTTCCATTCTTTCACATAACTATGTTCTTTTATTAAAAACTTTTCTGATTCTTTTTCTTCCTAAATATTTTAGATGGCCAAAACCCCCATCAAAGTTTCCTGTGGAATCCAAGTTAGACACTTGGTCACCTGCCTTTTGGAGCTCCTTCAGCAGTTGAAGTTCAAAGTGTGACTAGTTGTGACATCCCAAAATTTTCTGGAATTTAAAAGCTATTTTAAAATTAAAAAATTGAAATAAAATATAATAAATATGGCAAATAAAGTTAAAAATATTTTTCTTAAGTCCAAAACATCTCCAGGAACTTCTGTGAATTTTTTTGGAATTGTTGGAAGTTATTGGTACTTTTCTGAGCTTTATTTGCTTTTCTCGGGTTTTTTGAAAATCAAAATCAAAAAACTAAAAATTTAAATCTCTCACCGCTCTCCTGGACAGATGCGTGGATGGCCAGGATCTGTCCACGTTGCCCACAACCCATCTCCCACTGTCCGAGCCCCCCTTCCTCTCTCCCCTCTAGGCCAACAAGTGGTCGGCCCAGATCACCCCCATTCCGCCCCGGTTCATCTCCGCTGCCCACGCCTCCCCTCTCTCTCTCTACTCGTGGGTCCCGCTTGTCAGGGCCGTCGTCTCCACGCTACTTCTTCCTTTCTTCTCAGGCCGCAATCAAGCCCTACCGTCAGCTGTCTGAGCTCCATCATGGTCCCCTCCACCTCCTCCACCCCTCCGTTGAGCTAGGATGTCGCCAGAGCACCACCACATCGGAGCCCTGAGCCGCCTCCGCCGCCCTCCTTGTCATCAGCGTCTCCGAGCACCGCCGAGCCCCGAGCCGAGGTAAAACCAACTCCCCGAGGTCAACTCTCCCTCCTCCGCCCCTCGTCGGCTGCCGCCGTGTCGTCGTTCGCCAGCAAGCCCTTGGTCCCCGTGCGCTTCCAAGTCGGCCAGGCCACATCAACCGTTGAGCTGACATGGCAGGTGAGGTGGCCACCTCTCAATGCCACGCGGGCGCCACGCAAGTGCCGGCTGCCACACTCCACCCCGTGACACCTCAGCATTCCCGTGGTCCATGGACTCGGTCCACATAGATCAGAGCCCACCTGTCAGTCTCTGGTCCAAAAAATCAATCAAGGCTGACATCATGCTGATGTCATAAACCTGATTTTCCTTTATAAAAAGAATTTGGCCGAAAATTAAAATCCCTTGCTGATGTCATAATTCCAAAAATTCCTTTTATTCTTTTTCTCCCTTTTCAAACTTCCGAGAGTCCGTTCTCCTTCGTCCTAACTCCGATTAAGCCCATTCAAATTTCTAAATTCATCAAAATTTCCAATCTATCCATTTTTACTCACAATTTAAATGTTTGGAATTTATTTGAATTTATTTTAAATTTTTTAAGTTTAGTGGGTTATTTTCACATGTAGACTGCGACGATTCCGGAGAATTCTTCGACAATGATTTACACCAATTTGAGGAGCAAAGCAAATCACACACCTTGACCATATTGATTCCAGTTTGCAAATAAAATTATCTTGTTTTAAATTATATTGCATGTATGTGTTTATTCAAATATTTTAATTCTAGTTTTAAACTTAGTTAACCCCCAATTGTTATTGACACATTTGATCTTGTGCAACATTATACCTTGTCGCCCTAGAATAAAACTCTAGTTAGTACACTAGTATGGACTAGAGAATTTTATATCAAATGCTTAGACCTGTTTAGACATAATCTTTATTTTGGGATAACCTTTTCACATAAAATGATGAGTTTTTCAAATGTATTCTTGACTTTAATGAGTCAAGAAGGATTATGAAATATTTTGAAATAAAATATAAAATCTAGTTTAGACTTAAGCTAATGGTTAGGTGGTGGGTGCAGGCATGCACTGTTGTTCGGTGACACAGTGTTGATTGATGGGGGTATGTAGTTTGAACCTAAGTCAAATTAAGGACTGGTCTATGAGCTACTATTGCAAAGTCCTATCGTACTACTACAAGGCTAGAATGGGACAGTCCTAGCTGACTAATTTGCAGGTCCCAACCTGAGTCATGTCGTAGGTTGAAAGTGACTGTGACGTAGGCCATGAGAAGTCTCACTCGGCTCAAGAGGGGTCCTGGTCTGGTGGATTCTTTACTGGGGTGAAACCTTAGTGTTGGCTTGACTGAAGGCTTTGCATTGTAAAGACCTTATCATAATCTCTCCGTCGAACACCTAAGGAAGTATGTTAATTGCGTGGAAATATGAGATGATCATGTCTTGTGGGTAAAGTTGTATAACCTCTACAAAGTATATAATCTATTGTGGATAGTTGTGCCCACGGTCATGGGCATGCTAAGTAAAGTTTTTCACAGATTAGACTTTGTTTTCAAAATGGTTTATGAAAACCTTATGGATGGATGTAATCCATGAGAGATTGAAAGCGTATGGATGGATAGAATCCATATGAGATCTTTTGGAAAAGATGGTCTAGGTGGGATGCCCGTGGATAGATTAGTGTTTGGTCGGAGCCTACACTAATGGTATTAATTTCATTACAGATACTATTTTTACTTATTGTATTAAATTTAGTAATTTCAATCTATTTATTGTACTTCTTTAAATGTTGTCTTACGCTCAAACTCACCCTATATGCCTTTCGTTGTTGCCTTTAACATTATGTTGCATTTTTCGTGTGACTTGCGACGTACAAGTTTGTACTCACTCTTGCTATCTCATTATAGAGGAAGACGACTTTGGCTATGGTGAGGACCAGGACAAGTAGGCCATGTCTTACTGTCTTTTGCCTGTGGGCAGGCTTGGGCTTCGCTTTCATCAGTTTGCTTCCGCAGTTATTTGCCTTATTATTATTGCCAATAAGCATTTATGTAAACGCTGGCCATAAGGCTGTGCTCTTTTAAATAATAAAGTTATCATTGGTGCTTGATAAAGTACCACACTGAATTTTCAGAGCTTTCGAATATCGGAACTTCTGAGATTACAACAGCGGTATTTCCGTACCGACTTCCAACGGCTAGTTCAAAAGCTCTAAAATAGTCGTTACTGCTGCATCAGAATAGGTGCAGTAATACCGACCAATGAATGGCAGTACTTCCTCTTGCCCTGATTTTTTAAGGGATTACCCTGCAATGGCTAGTTTTGGTTGGTCAGGGTATAAATACTCTCCCACCTACTCAAGGACAGAAGTATGAGACTCCATTGAACACCCTTGAACATTGAGCATGCACTCTATACCTCAATTTCACATTGTGCATTCATTTAAGGTGGTTAAGCTAAACCAAGTGCATTTCATCTCTAGATTGATCCTTTTGGCACTTGATTGTTGTCAAGTGAAGCTGTGATTTTTTACTCTTGGTGCTTGCCAGCCCCTGGACAGCTTGGCAGGAACTTGCGCGGTGACTTCTTCAAGAAGGTTGTGAAGAAACCAAGCGCCGACTTGTGAGTGGTTTAGTGTCCACCATCTTCGGAGCGAAGAAAGGACAACCATTAGTGGATTGAGAAGCTGAGGCTTAATTAGGGGAGCCAGTCCAGGTCACTTGGGCTTTCCTCAACGTGGATTAGTAGAAACCGGCAAGTTTCCGATCACCACGATAAAACATCATGTGTAAATTGGTTACTTCTTTGTCTCTTCTTTATGCTCTTGTATTTCTAGTATATTATAATTATCATATTTATTTGTGCTAAAACTATTTGTGTAAAGACTTGTACTTGTAGTGTCTTAGACATATTTGAATTGTGTAGGTTTCAATTACTTTAAAACCCTGCTACAATAAAATCGTGGTAATTGTTATTAGAATACAAGATAATGTTTAACCTCCTATTCCTCCCCCCCCCCTCCTCTAGTCGGTTATCCTTGATCCTACAAGGAGGAGGCTCGGGGGAGGAGGGAGAGTTTGAGTGGGGGTGCGAGCAAATCCTAGTGTCTGAATATAAATAGGGCAAGACATCACAGATGGTTCTAAAGTAGAACTGTCTATGATAAACACACATCACCGCCGGGTATTTAATGGTGCATATCACATATGTTTAGTATTAAAAACCATCTGTAATATACGGTTGTATTTTAAAAATAGACTATGATATGCGACCATATCACGGACGGTTGTATTTTAGAATAGATTGTGATATGCGATCATATCATAGATGGTTTGTTCCACTAAAACACCTGTGATAGTTTCTTATATAACTAAAACATATTCTGTTTTTTGGCTAGCCTCAGGAGTAAATATATATTACTTAATTATTTTTTACTCGTTAGTAATGCTATCATGTCATTATACCGAGACAGTTAACATATATAGAAGACAGTAAATACAAATTCAACTAATTTTTTTATTTTTGTATCTATATATAACCAAACAGCATGGCCAGACACTTCTTATAAAGATTAAAAAAATAGAAATATAAATAATCAATGTTTTTCTAGTGCCAAAAGTAGCATGCTATCTCTGTCTTTAAAACTTCGTAGGCGACCTCATCAGCATTGGACGGTTCAGGATCATCAGTGAACGAAACCCGAAATGCATCCACCCGCTGATGCGCTCGTTCAAGTGTCTCTTGAATACCCTCTGACTAATGAATCAAGTCGAATTGAGCCAATAGACTCTCTTTCCTTACTTGAGGGGTCTTAGCAAGGTTGACTCGATCGCCTGTCGCCTCGACTAAGCAGTCCAAGCAATAACAAGCTTCTAGGAGACGTGCAACATCGTTGTGGAGGACCACGTCGATGGCGACGTTAGCTCATCGGAAGTGGGAGACCAACCGAAAGGCACAGTGGAGGAGGATGTCAAGACAGCGGAAGGTAACCGTCACCTACTCCAGCAAATACTCGAACATAGGAGGGTGGACACTATTGGCACAGTGTCCTTCCTCAGCATCCGTCAGCGTACGGCCAGTGAGGTGCTCATACAGGATTGATAGGTAGGTCATCAATGCTGGCGACAAGGAAGAATAGGGATTCATTTGTTTGTGCTTGAGAGTAAACCAGCAATGTGGGGATTCATCTTCAGTGGCGGGTGATCATTTTTATAAAACAAGTAATAAATTCGGTGTGTGAGATGAAGAGACGCATCAAGGAGCTGAAATGAAGAGACGCATCGTGGAGCCAAAATGCCATTCATGCATATAAGAGATACATATCATAGACACTTCCAACCACAAACCATCTGTGATACGTAATTATCACAGACAATTCGTATTAATAACCATTTGTGGTAATATCACATATGGTTCTAATTAAAAACCGTCTGTGACGTCTGCAATTATCATAGACGGTTCTTATTAATAACCGTATGTGAACTATCACAGACGGTTATTTTGTTAATAATCATATGTGAACTATCATAGACAGTTATTAACAATAAGCATCTATGATAATTGCGTATCACAGATGGTTCTAGCCATCATTAGTAACATAGACGGTCACGCTTGTAAAACCGTCAATAATAATTATAATACATATGGTTCCTTATGAACCATCTGTGATGAGGCATCCAGTATAGCTTGTTTTATAGTAGTACGTGTTGTTGTGCGAATTCAAGTGTCAGAGGTTTTGGTTAACCATACCGTTCTTGGCGGCGCCACCATACATCAGGTTTAATGGATTCTTCAGCATAGCCACACTTGGTATCTCCAAATTATCAATGATCCTATGTCGCAATGATCGGGCATCCTTGTATCAGATACTGTATGACATTTCTCAAGAGGGGTTGAGTCAAATCCATCCGTAAATGACTACGGCTCAACTGAAGTATGTTTAGGGACCATTGTCCGGTTGATCTAAAATATTGTGTTCTAGAGCATCACATCACGTCAAGGATAAAACAGTTAACTTGGCTCTAACAAATCTATGCAACAAACAAGGAGGCTTTTATTTGGACATTGACCAATCTGTTATGTGCAGTATAATGCAATGTAGCATAGATATTTAAAAAAAAAGAAAATGTAGCACATAAATTAGACACGCTAACTACCTTTTTTAGCTTCACAAATGGTAGCATAATATAAAAATCAAATTTGTGTACAAAGCTCTATTTAAGGCCAGGAACAAGAAACATGTAAAAAAATGACAATACCAATATTCAGCTTTTGTCCAGTCTCTCTGGTCGGAGTTGATAGCTGACAAAAGATTAATGAAGAGGACTTACCAACTAAATCTGTTCACGAAAGAATTTGAGGGGGCTTGCAGCTATAGGCGACTAGAATGATGGTCGGGTGGCGGTGGAGACCCGGGAGAGGAGGGGATGCAGCGACGGTGTGGAGTCGAAGGTGGGGGACTCGGCAGCAAAGAGCCGAAGTAAGAGGGGAAATCGGCGGATGCACAGATCCGAGGAGTGCTAGAGGAGGGAATTAGTGGAGGCCAACAGTAGTTCTCAAAGGTAAAGATTTTTATCCCAGCCCACCAAACGAGAGGAGAAAATTGGATTTTTGCCATCCAAAACATTGGGCTTCGCAGTTTTGCCATCCCAAACATTGGTTTCGCAAATATGCCACTCAAAACATGTGCTTCTTAATTTCTTTGCCATTTTCTCTATTTCTCTCATTTTTCTCTTTTTCTCCTAGACTCAGCCACCGGAAAGGACAGTATTGCCCCTAAGCAATTGCACGCGTACGTGCATGCTCTCTGGCCGCTGGGAGCTTGCCACCTGCATGCCCCTAGGATCCTGATGTGCACAACTTTGTTCTTCAAGGTGCAGTCAACAATAGTAAGCCGTGCGCTCCTAGTTCTAGATGGTGATGAACGGTAGCTAGGAGGAGGCAAACCCTATCTCCAGCCATGCCATCAATCCCACCCAAGCAAACCCATAGGTTGAACCACCCAAAGAAACCCACAGGTTGAACCCATTTGAACCCAAATTCTTGAACCCATACCAAACCAACCCAACTCTTTTTTATGGGAAATAGTAGAAGAGGCTTCTACTGCGCTAAATTAAAATAATAAATAAAATAATGTATAGGAGATGAAGAGAGAAGCAAAATGAACAATGTAGGATCGTAAACGGCAACAGAGGGGGGTGAATGGTGCCTTCAAAAATTGCCCCGAGTATCCACACAATCTTCTCCTCCAATAGCTATAAAAGCTATGAACGAAAAGTTTGAGTGCTCCCTGCTGAACTAAAAATAGACTGACAACTTCATCAAAGAGCCAAGAACCATATCGCCAAAAGAAGTGAATCAAACTCGGTTGAGAGTAAATCAGAGCAGTCAAACTAGATAGACTAAGTTGAACCTAAATAGAGGAACTAATTGAGAATTTGATTGACTGAAACTAAGAGATAGAAGTTGATCAAATCACAAGGATGAAGACAGGCTACAGCTAACCGACAGACTAAAAACTGAAGATAAAAAACTGAACTCTGAAGGCTGCTGAAAACAGCAAACCGAAACACTCTTTTGACAGCATAATTTTGAAGCAAACAGCAAAGATGAGAAGCAAAAACAGTAAATATTGCAGGGCTGAAAACAGCAAAAATGAGTGCAAATTGAAATGCAGAGCTGGCCGAAATCTGCAGGACAAATGCAGTTTGCTGCAGCCGAGAGAAGCTGCAGTTGGTGACCGAGAGAAGCTGCAGTTGCTGCAGCCGAAAACAGCAAGAGCAAACTGAAGATTTTCGGCAGCAATAAATACAGAGGGAGCAGTTCGGCTGAACAGTAGGCAATAAAAACTGAGAACAAAGAGGGACTGAAATAGCTGCCGAAAAAACAGATACTGCAGTGGACACCTGACCGAAAACAGGAAGAAACACAGTAAACCGAGAACAGACTGAACTTTGGCTATCGGCAGAAATTCTGCACCATTCGGCTGAGCTGCTGCCGAAATGCAGACTGCAAGCCAAGCTTAAACAAGATCAAGAGATTTAATTGAGAATTTTCTCCACTACCCAAAACAAACTGAGAGTAAGAACTAAAAGGGACAAGAGTCTCAAACTTAGACTTAAGATTTGGTCAAAAGGGGGAAGACAAAAACTGTCACCAAGAAACTGAAAAACATCATGAACAGAGAATACCTTTCGTGCTGGAAAAACAGACACAGAGGCAAAGATTGATGATTAAATGCTGCTCTTCTCAGATCAAATCATTAGGACTACACTCTAAATACCACCAAGACCTCAGAAACAACAATCTGAAAACAAGGAGCAAAAGAAACTGAAATCTGAACAGAAATCAGACATTGAACTAAAAATGAGACATATTTCCAAATTGGTTGTCATTCTCCAAGCGGCAGCACAAGCAGGAGGGGCGAATCGGGAAATTCGCGAGGCTGCACAAGCGGGAGCGGGCGCCGTTGGATTTAGCAGGCGTAACGGGGCGGAGACCCGTTAGCCAAGGCTATAAATAGGATTGAGGGGCTGCATGCCCACTTGAGCACTTGTGGTAGAATTAGGGTTTTAGAGTCAAAAGAGGCTTTAGGAAGGTTGTTTCCTTTAGCTCTTTAGTTGGTGTGAGTTGGTGGTAGAGGCAGAGCGTGCTCCCTCTGTGTCTCTACGATGGTTTCTATGTGAGTCTCCTCTCTCTGTGTGTTCTTCCTCCCAAGAAGTGGTGAGATTCTTGGTGTTCTTGAGGATTGAGAGGGAGATGAGAGATTGTAATCACTCCTCTTGTATCAATCGGGGTATGGGGACGTAGCTCAGTTGTAATCCCTGAATAGTTGGAATGAAATCTGAAGTTTGTGCTCTCTGTTCTTCGATGCTTGCATTTGGTGATTTTTGAGTTTCTTGATTTCTTGTGGTCTGGTGTTGGAGAGTGTTAAAATGGGTTGGTTCATGTTGGGATGTGGCCCAAAGATCATTTGATCAGTAGAAATCCCAACAACCCATCTTTGATTTCGGATTTGGCTCTCTGAGGTCCTCTGTTCATGAACTCATTTCTAGGGTTTTGATGAAAAACTCGATTCCCTTCAAGAGATGTCTTGATTTTTGGTCTGAGGAGCTCTTTTGATATTGCTAACATGTCTGCAAAGCCTCATGTGCAAAAGATTTGTGGAGTGTGAGCAATTTGAGTTTGTGTGCTCTCTTCTGAAGTTTACTGAGTTTTCTAGGGTTTGGTCCAGATTTTGTTTCTCACCTTAAGATGGCTTGAAACTTGACCCATAGAGTTCAAAGGCTATTTTCTTGCTACTCAAAGTTTCTTAGCCAAAGGATCAGGAAAGAGATGGCAATTTGGATTTTTGAGAGGTCCCTGTTCAGTTTTGCTCATTCTAGGTTTTGATTGCTGCTCTTGATTCCCTTTGCAAGATTGCATGAAATTGGATGTGGAGAGTCCCTTGGCTATTGCTAACTTATTCCCAAATTTTCATGTGCAAAGGATCAAGGGTTTGGAAGAAATTTGGATTTTGGTTCAGCTTGTGGTAATTTTCAGGGTTCTGTCCTAAATCTGAAATTCATGTTTATCCCTTGTTTGATCTTGTTATTTGAAGCCCCTATGATATTTAGATTATGCTCTTGGTGTTATTGATCAAAAATTGCAGCTGAATTTCATCTCTTTTCTCGTTTTGGTGGTGGTCTGAAACTTTTACTGCGTGCAGTTTTTCTGGACAGCAGTTAATCTTCAGTTTCAGTTCTCTGTGGTCTTCCCTCCCTGCCGAATGCCTTATTGCTTTGGTAGCTAGCTGCAGTATAAGAAGTTCTCCTCTGAAAACTCTCTCTCGGCAGTAAGTTGTTGCACTAAAAGACGATTGGATTTTTTCGTCTTTTTGTGCTGGTTTCAACCATTTTGCTTGCAGATCAAACAGCGATATTTTTAGTTGAAATTTTTTCTGGATGATCTCTGATTTATGGTGAATTTTTCAGTGTCGCATGCGTTCCAAATTTCAGCAAAATTAATTTTAAGTTTTCTGTGAGTTGCGTTGTTTTGCATCTTTTGAAAAATCAGTGTTCGATTTCTCGGGGGCGATTTTAAGCGAGCGACATTCACCCCCCCCCCTCTGTCACCATTTCGGTCCTACAATTGGTATCAGAGCCGGTTAGCTCTAATCAATAGATCTTAACCGGTCTCAAGAGCCATGGTGACGGACAAGTACTCGACCAAGCCGCCTGTTTTCGATGGCATGGATTACCCCTTCTGGAAGAGCCGAATGGAGACATACATCCAGGCTCAGGGGTATGCCATCTGGCGCAAGGTCAAGGTCCGGTTTGCTGTTCCTGCCGATGAGAACATCAATGTCAATACATGACTGATGTTGAGGCAAACGCAAAGGCAAGGAACATCATTATCCAGGGCCTGAGTCGTAGCGAGTTTGACCGCATCTCTCATCTTTCGTCCGCCTTCGATATTCGGGAGACCCTCGATGCTTACCATGAGGGCACCACCCAAATAAAGACGGTGCGACAGGACCAGTTCAAGCGTGAGTACAACAAGTTCGAAATGCACGCTGGCGAGTCCTTAGATGAGTGCTTTGCGCGATTTCACAAGATCTTGAGCAACCTCCGAGCGGTCGGTCTCACATACCCCGACTCGGACAACGCTCGTCAGATGCTCGCTGCACTCGATCTTCGTGTTTGGGAGATGAAAGTGACCACCATCAAAGACACGACAGACCTCTCGACCCTGACTCTTGACGCGCTGTACTCACGAGATTGACGTTGTCTCTCGTCGGTCGAAGTCACAGTCGATGGCTTTGGTCACCGATCCCAGTTCTGCTTCTGGTCTCTCTTCTGAGTCTTCTTGCGGTTTCTCCCTTGCTGCTCTCTGTGACATAACTGATGATCAGTTAGAGCAGCTTGCGGATTATCAGCTGGCCCTCCTAGCCCAAAGGTTTTCCCATGCCTACAAGGGTAGGAGAGACAGAAAGAGAGGAGGACCAGTCATCTGCTTCGAGTGTGGTGGCCCCAACCACATCCGAGCAAACTGCCCCAAGCTTGGGAAGGGTAAAGGTGACTACGGCGGTTCGGGCAAGAACGACTACACCGACAAGAACCGCAACACGAAGCCTTCAGCACCTGCTCCGGGAAAGAAGAAGTTCCGCAACTTCGGGAAGGCCAAGAAGCTCTTCCACCGCGTCCTCACCGCCTTCGACGACCTCGACCTCAGCGAGGTGGAGGGATGGAGCGACGACGACGGGACGGGTGACCAAGAGCCCAAGGATGGCGGCGACGACTTCTCCGGCATGTGCTTCATGGCCCTCGAGGGCGAACTCAGCGACAGCGAGCTGTACTCCGACTCGGACGAGGTATGTCCCACCTACAACCAGCTCAATCATGCTTTTCTTAAGCTGGGAGGTTTTCATGCTAGAGCTAAGGCTAGGTGTGCTGAGTTAGAAAAGGAAATAGATAGACTGTCACTAGAGATTATTGCTCTTACATCTGCTCCCTCTAGTGATGATTGTGATACATGCTCTGCTTTGCTGGTTGATATGGAGAAATTAAGGACCTCGCATGATAGTGTGTCCTCCGAGCTTGATATTGTTAAGGTGGAGAATGTTAGTCTGCTTGCTGATTTAGAGTTGAGTAGGATGGCTGTTACCCTTCTTACTACTGATGAGACTACTTCTCCCACCTCATGTGAGGTTAAGGACATTGCTGCTAGAGGACCTTATGCCATGCTCCTTGATCTGCCCGAGTCTTGTGAAACTTGCTATAACTTGAAGATGAACTTAAAACGGGCAGATCATAAAATTGCTGAACTACAAGCTTCTTTACTTGAGCCGATTGATTCATGCCTAAACTGTCCTAAGTTAACTGTTGAACTTGAAGCTGTCTCCAAACAGTTTCAAGATATGATTGATCATGATAGGAAGTTGGCTCAGTTTGCTTCTAAGGACCCTGTTAGCTCACCATGCAAAAATTGTAATAAACTAAAAATTGACTTGACTGCATTAGATGAGAAATGTGTGAAGCTAACTAAGGACCTACTAGAGAAGCAACCATCAGCTTGTATTGTGATTGCTGAGAAGGGGGAGAAGCCCCAGGGTAAGGTGGAGACGCCTAGGAACGTGAACCAACTGTCTAGCAGTAGGACTGCCCATTCAGAGTCGGCTGTGCGTGCACAAGCCATTCTTCCCTCTGCTGTTGGTTCTTCATCTGCTCCCTTATCTCCTGCTGTTCCCTCTTCCCCCTGCTCTTCTTGCACCTCTCTCTTTCGGGAGTGTCAGTACCTTATGAACACTCTCGAGAGATTTGTAGGCGGCAAGAAGAAGCTTAATCTTATTCTAGACCAATCCAAGATTTGCAAGTTCAATCAAGGTCTAGGATATGATTTCTATGAGGATATGAGGAAGCATCCTCCTGCTATTCTCCGATCCATCTTATGAGGTGTGATCGAGGTTGAGCCCAGGTCTGATGAGGTCAAATTCAAATCAGCGGGCTTTGTCCAAGGGATCTCTGACAGCAAGGTGAGTTCACCTGCTACTTCGGCCTCTCAGAAGTCGAAGTCCTCGCGTGCTACTTCCACCTCTTCGAAGGTGAGGTATCACTGCACCTTCTGTCAGAAGGATGGACACACAGTCGATCGATGCTTCAGGCGCGCCAAGATTGCGCGTAGAGACCGTGCTGAGGCACTTAGGCGTATTCAGGATCAGCCCCAGATCCTGAGTGCACCTAGGACCAGCACGAGGTCTAGGTTTACTGCTGTTAATGGGTTTGGGCAGCATCGAGGACTTGGTTTTTCTGAGTCTTCTGTTTTTCGTCCTCATGCTGCTCCTGTTCGTGACTTCCGCCGTCCTGAGGATAGATCTCGTTTCTTCCATCGAGATAGCTACCCGCGGCGTGATCAGCGTGTTGCCGGTGTTCCGACTCGCTCTCCCGTAACAGTCGGACCCCGCAACAGCTTCAGGTCTGCTCACAGACTTTCTGCTTCCTTGAGTCACAGAGAGCGTAGGGTAGATAGAGGTCAGTCGTGCTTGACGACTTCATCTGCTCGACGTGTTGTTCAGTATTGGGTGCCAAAATCACTCTTGATTTACCCCAGTACTGATACTTTACTCTCTGCTTGACTCAGGTTCGCCGGGCAAGGAAGGGAAAGGTTTGGTTCGTAGACTCCAGGTGTTCACGACACATGACCGGAGATTCCCGTTGGTTTTCTTCCCTTGCCCGTGCTCCAGGTGATGAGACGATCACCTTCGGAGATGCTTCATCTGGGCGCGTCATCGCCAAAGGTACTGTGCGCATTAATGATTCTTTCATTTTGAAAGATGTAGCCTTGGTTAGTAAGCTGCAGTACAATTTGCTTTCAGTCTCTCAGCTTACCGATGACGGTTTCGAGGTGAGCTTTAAGAAAAATGCTTGTAAAATTTTTTATTCTTCGGGTAGTCTGGTTTGCGGGATTTCTCGTTATGGGAGGATCTTTCGTGCTGATTTTTCTGAGTCTTCTGACGATCCTCTCAGGTGTTTAGTTGCTTCTGAGTCCCGCGACCTTTCTTTCTGGCATAGGAGACTTGGTCATATTGGATTTGACCATTTGACCCGAGTTAGCGTCACGATCTCATTCGTGGTCTGCCGAAACTCAAGATGGTCAAAAATCTTGTTTGCTCTCCATGCCGGCACGGCAAGATGGTTGCCGCTTCTCATCCTCCTGTCACAGTTACTATGACCGATGCACCGGGACAGCTGCTCCACATGGACACAGTTGGACCAGCTCGAGTGCAGTCAGCAGGAGAGAAGTGGTATGTTCTTGTCGTGGTCGATGACTTCTCGAGGTATTCTTGGGTGTTTTTCTTAGCCTCGAAGGATGAGACGTTTTCACATTTCCGAGGTCTTTTCAGTAGGCTTTCTGTTGAGCTCCCGGGTGCCTTACGAGCGATCCGCAGTGACAATGGCACGGAGTTCAAGAATTCCTACTTCGAGAGTTTCTGTGGTGAGACAGGTGTAGAGCATCAGTTCTCCTCTCCGCACGTCCCACAGCAAAATGGCGTTGTGGAGAGAAAGAACCGTACCTTGGTCGAGATGGCCAGGACGATGCTTGATGAGTACTCTACACCGCGGAAGTTTTGGGCTGAGGCTATAGCCACCGCGTGCCATGTCTCAAATCGAGTTTTTCTTCGGGCACACTTGCACCGCACTTCTTATGAGCTGAGATATGGGCGAAAGCCTAGCGTCTCTCATTTTCGTGTGTTTGGTTGCAAGTGCTTTGTTTTGAAGTCTGGAAACCTAGATAAGTTCGAGTCACGTTCTTGTGATGGGATCTTTCTAGGCTACTCGACTTCTTCGCGGGCTTATAGGGTCTGGAACTGCGAGTCTAGCAAAATGGTAGAGACCTGTGAGGTTACCTTTGACGAGGCCAGTCCGGGGACTAGGCCAGATATCTCAGGTTCTTTAGAGCAGTCCGAGACCATCTTTGTGGATGATGAGGACGATGGAGATGAGGGTTATCTACCCGATCCAGCTCCTCATCCTCCCCTTGAGGTGCCTCCTTCTTCCACTGTACCTCAAGGAGATCAGCCCATGCCTTCTGCTTCTTCTGGAGCTAGTGGCTCTGTTCCTACCTCGTCTGCTCACGAGGTAGAGGCCACTTCTTCATCTCATCCTGGTCCTCCTAGACATATCCAGAAAGCTCATCCTTCAGAGCAGATCATTGGAGACCTTTTCGAGCGTGTTACCCGCTCAAAATCTAGCTTATCTCAATTCTGTCTCCATTCTGCTTTCATTGCCTCCTTTGAGCCCAAGGATATTTCTCATGCTCTTTCCGATGTGTCTTGGGTCAATGCCATGCATGAGGAGTTAGAAAATTTCGAGAGGAACAAGGTCTGGTCGCTTGTCGAGCCCCCGCGAGGTCACAATATTATTGGGACTAAGTGGGTGTTCAAGAACAAGCAGAGTGAGGATGGAGTGGTTATTCGAAACAAGGCTAGACTGGTAGCTCAGGGGTTCTCCCAGATTGAGGGTCTAGATTTCGAGGAGACCTTTGCCCCTGTAGCTAGACTTGAAGCCATTAGAATCATGCTTGCCTTTGCAGCTTCTAAAGGTTTCAAGCTTTACCAGATGGACGTCAAGAGTGCCTTTCTCAATGGCTTTATTGAGGAAGAGGTCTATGTCCGACAGCCTCCTGGTTTCGAAAACCCCAAATACCCAAACCATGTCTTCAAACTTTCCAAAGCTTTGTATGGACTTAAGCAAGCCCCTAGAGCTTGGTATGAGAGGCTTAAGTCCTACTTGTTAAGTCATGGTTTTGAGATGGGTAAAGTTGACAAGACCTTGTTCATCCGCCGGCATGGCACTGACTTTCTGCTCGTCCAAATCTATGTCGATGACATTATCTTTGGCAGCTCTTCCCATACTCTGGTTTCACAGTTCTCGGATGTCATGAGCACCGAGTTTGAGATGAGTATGATGGGGGAGTTGACCTTCTTCCTTGGCTTCCAAATCAAGCAGTCTCGGGAGGGTACATTTCTTCATCAAGGAAAGTACACTCGTGACCTCCTGAGACGCTTCGACATGAGCGATGGTAAGCCTGTGTCGACTCCCATGGCTTCTACAGCCTACCTTGACCCAGATGAGGATGGCGAGCCAGTTGATCAGAAAGAGTTCAGAAGTATGATCGGCTCCCTTCTTTACCTTACTGCCTCGAGACCAGACATACACTTCTCCGTGTGTCTGTGTGCTCGTTTTCAGGCTTCTCCTCGCGTATCTCACCGCCAGGCGGTGAAGCGCATCTTTCGGTACCTTCGAGCTACCATTGACTATGGTATCTGGTACTCTTCCTCATCCTGTCTTTCCTTGAGAGCCTTTTCGGATGCAGACTTTGCTGGCTGTAGGATAGATAGGAAGAGCACTTCCGGCACCTGCCAGTTCATTGGCACTTCTCTCGTTTCCTGGTCTTCGAGGAAGCAGTCCGGTGTTGCACAATCCACTTTAGAGGCCGAGTACGTTGCTGCTGCCAGTTGCTGCAGCTAGGTACTTTGGATGGTTTCGACCCTGCAGGACTTTGGGTTAGCCTTAGACAGTGTTCCACTCTTTTGTGATAACACGTCTGCTATCAACATTGCTAAGAACCCAGTGCAGCACTCTCGGACCAAGCATATTGATATTCGCTTCCACTTCCTTAGAGACCATGTAGAGAAAGGTGACATAGTGCTCCAGTTTGTGGAGAGTGACCACCAGTTGGCTGATATCTTCACCAAGCCTTTGGACAGTTCGAGGTTTTCAGCTCTGCGGGGAGAGCTTGGGGTGCTTTGTCCTTACGGACTGTAGTGAGGGGGAGCTTGGGCTTTACTGCTTTATTATATTAATTATGCTTCTGTCTCATTTCTGTTGCATTGCATTTGCGGGTGCATTGGGTTAAGTCCTTCTAGCATAGGTTAGAGTGTTTCTTGTGTTGAGTTGCTTAGACTTCTTACTCTTATCTTGTGCTTCCAGGAGTAGCTATTTCTTATCTCACTAGGTTGAGCTCACTCACTTCTTGTAGGTTCTAGCAAGGGTTGGGCCACCCTCGGGTAGACAGGGTACGTGTTTGCTCTCTAGTGTGTGTTCGACGTTCAGCTGTTAGTCCTGGAGTCATTTGGGGTAGATGAGAGTCAGTTTAAGCCATAGTTGCTTCTATATCTTTTCTATGCTTTAAGGACTGCCTGTTTGGTTTTCTTTGCCAGCTTCTCGATTTTATTGCTTTGGTTCAGGGGGAGTTCATTTGGGAGCTTCTGAAGCTTAATTTTGACATAACTCAACTTGAACTAAAAGTTGCATCTAATGTTGAGGGGGAGCTGGACTTTCTTGCATTTTTAGCATTCTAGCATTATAATCAATCTGCATTGAGCCTTGATTATTATCCTGAGATACGGGTCAATTACTGAGAGACCAGGTGGTCGTGACTCCATGTGAATGATGAGTAATTGACAAAGGTTTAGGATAGTCGAGTTTGGTTTGAGTGGTTCGGAGTCGAGCCGTTGCGTGGCGCAATCGGGCTCGGTCGGACTTTGGTCAAACTTGGTCATTTGGGCTTAGGATGTATATTCTAATGTTTCGACAGGTTTGGACTTCGTCTGTGGTAAGTGTGATGGTATTTACGCTTTCATGTGTCGAGCGGTGCTATTTGACGTGTTTTCTTGTCTGTGTGACTGCAGGACATCGGGTGGAGTCGTGGCGAGACACGTGGACCGGACTAGGCGCAGGTGGCGCTGAGGTCAGAACGATCGGGATGTGTCGAAGACGACGTAGACTGGAGGTGGTTGCGATGCGTGCAAGGCAAGGAGCGCGGAAGCTTCCCGGAAGGTGCAGGAGGGGCGAATCGGGAAATTCGCGAGGCTGCACAAGCGGGAGCGGGCGCCGTTGGATTTAGCAGGCGTAACGGGGCGGAGACCCGTTAGCCAAGGCTATAAATAGGATTGAGGGGCTGCATGCCCACTTGAGCACTTGTGGTAGAATTAGGGTTTTAGAGTCAAAAGAGGCTTTAGGAAGGTTGTTTCCTTTAGCTCTTTAGTTGGTGTGAGTTGGTGGTAGAGGCAGAGCGTGCTCCCTCTGTGTCTCTACGATGGTTTCTATGTGAGTCTCCTCTCTCTGTGTGTTCTTCCTCCCAAGAAGTGGTGAGATTCTTGGTGTTCTTGAGGATTGAGATGGAGATGAGAGATTGTAATCACTCCTCTTGTATCAATCGGGGTATGGGGACGTAGCTCAGTTGTAATCCCTGAATAGTTGGAATGAAATCTGAAGTTTGTGCTCTCTGTTCTTCGATGCTTGCATTTGGTGATTTTTGAGTTTCTTGATTTCTTGTGGTCTGGTGTTGGAGAGTGTTAAAATGGGTTGGTTCATGTTGGGATGTGGCCCAAAGATCCTTTGATCAGTAGAAATCCCAACAACCCATCTTTGATTTCGGATTTGGCTCTCTAAGGTCCTCTGTTCATGAACTCATTTCTAGGGTTTTGATGAAAAACTCGATTCCCTTCAAGAGATGTCTTGATTTTTGGTCTGAGGAGCTCTTTTGATATTGCTAACATGTCTGCAAAGCCTCATGTGCAAAAGATTTGTGGAGTGTGAGCAATTTGAGTTTGTGTGCTCTCTTCTGAAGTTTACTGAGTTTTCTAGGGTTTGGTCCAGATTTTGTTTCTCACCTTAAGATGGCTTGAAACTTGACCCATAGAGTTCAAAGGCTATTTTCTTGCTACTCAAAGTTTCTTAGCCAAAGGATCAGGAAAGAGATGGCAATTTGGATTTTTGAGAGGTCCCTGTTCAGTTTTGCTCATTCTAGGTTTTGATTGCTGCTCTAGATTCCCTTTGCAAGATTGCATGAAATTGGATGTGGAGAGTCCCTTGGCTATTGCTAACTTATTCCCAAATTTTCATGTGCAAAGGATCAAGGGTTTGGAAGAAATTTGGATTTTGGTTCAGCTTGTGGTAATTTTCAGGGTTCTGTCCTAAATCTGAAATTCATGTTTATCCCTTGTTTGATCTTGTTATTTGAAGCCCCTATGATATTTAGATTATGCTCTTGGTGTTATTGATCAAAAATTGCAGCTGAATTTCATCTCTTTTCTCGTTTTGGTGGTGGTCTGAAACTTTTACTGCGTGCAGTTTTTCTGGACAGCAGTTAATCTTCAGTTTCAGTTCTCTGTGGTCTTCCCTCCCTGCCGAATGCCTTATTGCTTTGGTAGCTAGCTGCAGTATAAGAAGTTCTCCTCTGAAAACTCTCTCTCGGCAGTAAGTTGTTGCACTAAAAGACGATTGGATTTTTTCGTCTTTTTGTGCTGGTTTCAACCATTTTGCTTGCAGATCAAACAGCGATATTTTCAGTTAAAATTTTTTCTGGATGATCTCTGATTTATGGTGAATTTTTCAGTGTCGCATGCGTTCCAAATTTCAGCAAAATTAATTTTATGTTTTCTGTGAGTTGCGTTGTTTTTCATCTTTTGAAAAATCAGTGTTCGATTTCTCGGGGGCGATTTTAAGCGAGCGACATTCACCCCCCCCCCCCCCTCTGTCGTCATTTCGGTCCTACAATTACTCATCACAAACATGGAGACACCTACACATGGTCTCTCAATCTCCCCCTTGATGAGTATATTGACAAACATAGAAAAAACATAAAGTTGAGTTTGTTTTGAAAGTCATACATGGTCTAAAAGAGAAGCAAAGAAACGCAAAACCATGTAGACAAAAGGAGCAAAAACAGAAAGAGCAAGTTTTCCTCAAAAGCTCCTAGTTTTTCCTTGAAATGGGTTTTTCTCCAATATTCTCCTCCTTTTGGCAATAAAATCATCAAGATGCAAAGGAGAGAATAAAACTTGATGTGAGAGTGGAATGACTGTATCTTATTCATGTTAAGCATCAGGAGCCATGAAGATTATCCAAAATGACCTTTTGAGTATTACACCAAGCCATAATACAATAGAATGCTATCAAGATCATGACAAGACATGTATAATCAAGCTAAACCAAAGAAGTCACAATCTAAAATTTTGTCGAATTTCTTAGCATGTCAAGTTATCCAAGAGTATAGTCTAGCTAAAGGTATCCAAAAATGATGCAAGCCATGTCAATAATCTAAGTGGAACCAAGAAGCTAGTATTGAGTCGATTTAGAGCGCTACAAGTCCAAGAATAAATCATTTGTTTAAGCATTTTAGTCTTTTTGTAATGAAGCAAATTAGGCACAATTGACATGTTTTACTTTTGAAACTCATGGTCATTTCCAACCAAAATTTTAGTCATGTGCTAGATCTCAAGCTTTATGCGACCACTCCAAGTTAGAAGCTTAAGAAGATGATCTTGGTCATCCAAAACTCCCCCTGAGTTCATGCCTAGTGCAATGGCAAGCAGTCTCATGAGAAAGAATTGGTGAGATCAGTTCTTTCGCACGAAAGAGATCTTTTTGCTCTCTTAAAGAGTTGTACTAACTCATGCTTCATCAAGAAACTAGTATATCTCAATCTAAAGCTCAATAAAGATTCAAGACCCAACTCAGCCTATTTGACATGCCATGAATCATAAAAGGATAACTAAAGACAGACTAGTCTCAGAGCTAACATAACATGAATTAAGTCAAGTTGAGCATTTTTAAACAACTTAGCATGGCAAAGACTTGACTACACATATAAAATCATGATAAATCTAGCAATTAAGCACATATCATGGTAAGATGTAATGCATTGTAAACATGTCAAATAAGGATAATAATCAAGGCTCTATGCAGTTATATTACAATGCAGAATGAAATGCAAGAAGATTCAGCTCCCTCTCAACATGAGATGCAACTTTAGTTCAAGTTGAGATATGACAAAATTAAATTCTAGCATTCCCAAATGAACTTCCCCTGAACCAAAGCAATAAAGACGAGAAGCTGGCAAGAAAAACAGAAGCGGCAGTCCTTGAAGCATAGATAAGATATAGCGGATACTATGGCTCAGACTGACTCTCATTTACCCAATATGACACTAGGACTATTAGCTGGTCATCTAACATACTAAGTAGCAAACACGTTCCTTGTCTATCTAAAGGTGGCCCAACCCTTGCTAGAACCTATAAGAAGTGAGTGAGCTCAACCTAGTGAGAAGAGAAATAGGTAATAAGCAGCATCCTAGAAGCACAAGATGAGAGGAAGAAATATAAGCAACTAGACAAGAGAACCACTCTAATCTATGTTAGAAGGACTAACCCGAATGCACCCTCATGCGATGCAACAAAATGAGAACAGAAGCATATAAACAAGATAAAATATAAAGCACAAAGCTCTCCCTCACTATAGTCCATAAGGACAGACCATCCCAAGCTCTCCCCGTAGAGCTGAAAACCTAGAGCTATCCAAAGGCTTGGTAAAGATATCAGTCAACTGGTGGTCACTCTCCACAAACTAGAGCACTATGTCTCCCTTCTCCACATGGTCTCTAAGTGATATCTGATATCAATGTGCTTGGTCCGAGAGTGTTGCACTGGGTTCTTAGCAATGTTAATAGCAGAAGTATTATCACAAAAGAGTGGAACACTGTCTATAACTAACCCAAAGTCCCGCAGGGTCGAAGCCATCTAAAGTACCTGGTTGCAGCAACTAGTGGTAGCAACGTACTCAGCCTCTACGGTGGACTGTGCAACACCGGACTGCTTCCTAGAAGACCAAGAAACAAGAGAAGTGCCAATGAATTGGCAGGTACCTGAAGTGCTCTTCCTATCTATCCTACAGCCAGCAAAGTCTGCGTCTGAGTAGGCTCTGAGAGAAAGACAGGAAGAAGAAGAGTACCAGATACCATAGTCAATGGTAGCTCGAAGGTACCGAAAGATGTGCTTCACCGTCTGGTGGTGAGATACGCGATGAGAAACTTGAAATCGAGCACACAGACACATAGAGAAATGTATGTCCGATCTCGAGGCAGTGAGGTACAAAAGGGGAGCCAATCATGCTTCTGTATTCTTTTTGATCAACTGGCTCGTTATTCCCATCTGGATCAAGTGAAGCTGATGATGCCATCGGAGTTGACACCGGCTTGCCATCACTCATGTCAAAGTGTCTCAGGAGATCACGAGTGTACTTGCCTTGATGCAAGAAAGTACCCTCCTGAGTCTGCTTGATCTGGAAGCCAAGGAAGAAGGTCAACTCGCCCATCATGCTCATCTCAACTCGGTGCTCATGACATCCGAGAACTATGAAACAAGAGCATGAGAGGAGCCACCAAAAATGATGTCATCCACATAAATCTGGACGAGTAGAAGGTCATTGCCATGCCTGCGAATGAACAAGGTCTTGTCTACCTTACCCATCTCAAACCCATGACTCAACAAATAAGATTTAAGCCTCTCATACCAAGCTCTAGGGGCTTGCTCCATACAGGGCTTTGCAAAGCTTGTAGACATAGTTTGGGTATTTAGGGTTCTCGAAACCTGGAGGCTGCCTAACATAGACCTCTTCCTCAATAAACCCATTGAGGAAGGCACTCTTGACATCCATCTGGTAAAGCTTAAGCCCTTAGATGTTGTGAATGTAAGCAATATCCTAATGGCCTCTAGCCTAGCTACAGGGGCAAAGGTCTTCTCAAAATCTAGACCCTCAACCTGGGAGAAACCCTGAGCTACCAATCTAGCCTTGTTTCGAATAACTACCCCATCCTCACACTGCTTGTTTTTGAACACCCACTTAGTACCTATGACATTATGACCTCTAGGGGGCTCAACAAGCGACCAGACCTTGTTTCTCTCAAAGTTCTCTAACTCCTCACGCATGGTATTGACCCAAGACTCATCAGAAAGTGCATGGTCAACATCCTTGGGCTCGAAAGAGGCAACAAAGGCAGAGTGGAGACAGAAGTGAGACATGCCAGACTTTGAGCGTGTGACATGCTCAAATAGATCTCCAATCATCTGCTCTGAAGGATGGTCTTTTTGGATATGACGGGGAGGTCCTGGATGAGAGGAAGAAGTGCCCTCTACCTCATGAGCTGACGAGGTAGGAACAGAGCCACTAGCTCCAGAAGATGTGGAAGGCATGGGCTGATCTCCTCGAGGTGCGGTGGAAGAAGCAGGCACCTCAAGGGGAGGAGGAACTGGATTGGGTAGACGACCCTCATCTCCATCCTCATCATCTACAAAGATGGGCTCAGACTACTCCACTGAACCTGAGATATTAGGCCTAGTCCCCGGACTGGCCTCATCGAAGGTAACCTCACAGGTCTCTACTATTTTGCTAGACTCGCAATTCCAGACCCTATAAGCCCGCGAAGAAGTCAAGTAATCTAAAAAGATACCATCACAAGATCGTGACTCAAACTTATCTAGGTTCCCAGACTTTAGAATAAAGCACTTGCAACCAAACACGTGAAAATGAGAGACACTGGGCTTTCGCCCGTATCTCAACTCATAAGAAGTGCGATGCAAGTGTGCCCTAAGAAAAACTCTGTTTAAAACATGGTACGCAGTGGCTATCGCCTTAGCCCAAAACTTCCTAGGTGTAGAGTACTCATCAAGTATCGTCCTGGCTATCTCGACCAAGGTACGGTTCTTCCTCTCCGCAACGCCATTTTGCTGGGGGACGTATGGAGACGAGAACTGATGCTCTGCACCTATCTCATCGCAAAATCTCTCAAAGTAGGAATTCTTGAACTCCGTGCCATGTCACTACGGATAGCTCACAAGGCACTCGGGAGCTCAACAGAAAGCCTTCTAAACAAACCCCAAAAATGGGCATATGTCTCATCCTTTGAGGCTAAGAAAAACACCCAAGAGTACCTCGAGAAGTCATCGACCACGATAAGAACATACCACTTCTCTCCTGCTAACTGCACTCGAGCTGGGCCAACTGTGTCCATGTGGAGCAGCTGTCCTGGTGCATCGGTCAAAGTCACTGTGACCGGAGGATGAGAAGCGGCAATCATCTTGCCGTGCCGGTAAGGAGCGCAACTAGATTTTTGACCATCTTGAGTTTAGGCAGACCACAAATGAGATCGTGGCTGCTAACTCGAGTCAAATAGTCAAATTCAATATGACCAAGTCTCCTATGCCAAAAAGTAAGGTCACAGGACTCAGAAGCAACTAAACACCTGAGAGGATCACCAGAAGACTCAACAAAATCAGCACGAAAGATCCTCCCATATCTAGAAATCCCGCAAACCAGACTCCCCAAAGAATCAAAAATTTTGCAAGCATTTTTCTTAAAGCTCACCTCAAAACTGTCATCGGTAAGCTGGGAAACAGAAAGAAAATTGTACTGCAGCTTACTCACTAAGGCAACATCTTTTAAAATGAAAGAATCATTAATACGCACAGTACCTTTGGCGATGACGCGCCCAGAAGAGGCAACTCCGAGGGTAATCGTCTCATCACCTGGAGCTCGGGCTAGGGAAGAGAACCAACGGGAGTCTCCGGTTATGTGTCGAGAACACCCGGAGTCCACAAGCCAGACCTCTCCCTTCCCAGCCCGGCGAACCTGAGTCAAACAGAGAGAGATGGCTCAGTACTGGGATAAATCAAAAGTGATTTTGGCACCCAATACTGAGTCACACGACGAGCAGAAGAAGTAGTCACGCACGACTAACCTCTAGCTACCCTACGCTCTCTGTCGCTCAAAAAGCTAGAAGGTCTATGAACAGACCTGAAGCTGTTGCTGGGTCTGACTGCTATGGGAGAGCGAGTCGAAGCACCGGCAATATGCTGGTCTCGCCGCGGGTAGCTATCTCGATGGGGGAAATGAGATCTACCCTCAGGACGGCGGATATCACGACCAGAGGCAAATCGAGGATGAAAATCAGAAAACTCAGAAAAACCAAGTCCTCGATGCTGCCCAAACACATCAAACTAATCAACCCTAGACCTCGTGTTGGTCTTAGGTGCACTCAAGGTCTGGGGTTGACCCTGAATACGCCTAAGAGCCTGAACACGGTCTCTCCGCGCGATCTTGGCGCTCCTGAAGCATCTCTCGATCAAATGTCCATCCTTCTGACAGAAGGTACAATGATACTTCACCTTCTGAGAGGTAGAAGTAGCATGACGGGGCTTCGACTTCTGAAAGTTCAAAGCAACAGGTGGAACCACCTTACTATCAGAAATCCCTTGGACAAAGCCCGTAGATTTCAACTCAACCTTTTTGGTTCTGGGCTTGACCTCGATCATACCTGCTGCTATCACTACTAGATTTCGGGTCTTTGGCCACGAAATGCATTGCAACGACACAAAATTAGTTGCTATAGGTAGTTGTTATTGCAACCTATGTCCAAAATCATGGCAATATGCGCACATATTGCTACTTAAATATGGTGTCGCGATAGTCACCTTAATTCGTTGCAATAAGGTGATCTTTTGCTACTATTTAGAAAACAGTTGCAAGAAGTATAACTTTATCGCCATGCGATTCCTGTGTTGCAATAATATTGATTTGTGTTGCAGTAGTTATGGGGTATTGCCACGATATAGAATTTCGTTGCAAATGGCTGACAATTTTGCCACGGTCTTGTTGGGTAGTTATAGTTTTGGATTGCGTTGCAAAAGGATACTCTATACTGTGCATGAAACAAGTTTTTATGCCACACAATAAATGTGTTGCAAAATATGAAAATTTTCCGTGGCAATAGATCATTGTGGGCCAGGCATATTGTACGTGGCCGCCCAACACCGTACGTCCATACCTAGAGCCCCTGCTTCGGTCGATCAGTTTACGCAGCCCCAGCACCTGCCGCCGTCGGCCTAACACCTGACCCTGCTTCGGTTGACGAGTTCACGCCGCCTCGGCACCTGCCGCCACTGCCCTAACACCTACCCCTGCCTCGATCGTGCAATTGACGCCGCCCAGGACCTGCCGTCACCCCTAACACCTGTGCCTGCCTCGCTCGAGCAACGCACGCTGGCCAGCACCTCACGGTGCCCCAACACCAGACCGCCAGCACTGGTCCTCCGCTAAACTTGTACTTGGTTTGTTATTTAGTTACTAAATATAATATTAAAATATGTTTATCTACCGTATCGCCGTGTCATTATATTGTTTTTTAGAGAATGGCGTATCCGCGTATCCAATGCGTATCGTATCCGATACTCGTATACGTATCTGGGCAACATTTGCACTGGTAATGATTGTTTCTTTAAATTTCAGTGCCGTCATGTGATTTACAAAGTGTATGCATCTAGCAGTGAGAAGAAAAAAAAGAGGAAACAAGTATATCAGTTAATATCGGTCATGGTTATTGATACATGGTTTGGCAACTTTATTGTATTGAGAAGAAAATTGTTTGATGAGATTGATATTGATATCATAACCATGACTTTGCATACAGGCATGTTTAAAGAAATTTTAAGATAGTTGTAACATCATGATTTTTTAGAGCCTTTTTGAAGTTTTTAAAATAAAATTCACCATTTGAATTTTTAAGGAATTAATAAAAGCTTAAATGGAATTTTATTTAATTAAAAGGATTCAAATTGACTAAACTAAACATGAAAATTTGTCAAAATATTTTATTTGGGTTCCTAGAGTCTCAAAGTATTTATTGGAATTTGTCTGGATTTTTCTGGATTTATTTTCTCTTTTCTGGAGCTCAAAAGGCTTTATTTAAATTTCTGAAAAAAGAAAAAGAATTAAAAACCCTAAAAGCCAGTGGGCCGAAAGCCCATTAGCCTCCGGCCCTCTTCTCCGCTCAGCAGGCCGCCGGCCCAGCCGCACCTCGCCCCCGGCCACGCGTCGCCCATCCACGCCCGCGCTGCCCCGCCCGATGATCGCCACGTGTCATCCATCCAGGTCGCCCTTGTGTCCGCGTGTCATCTCTACCGTCCGTCGCCTCGTGCCACCGACAGGTGGGGGCCCGCTGTCAGTTGTCGTCCCCGACCCGGTCTCCGTCTCCGAGTCCGGCACGCCGCCGCTCGTCGTTTCCGCCGCGAACTCCGTGCCGTGCACGAGGTGGTCATCTCGGGCGTATAAAAGGGGCCCGCCCCGGGGTCCGTCGACGTCCCGAGCTCGCCGCCGCTAGCCTCCGCCGGAGCTCGCCGCCGTTCGCCGCCACCCGGGCCTCCGCTTTTGTCTTCGCCGCCGGCGGTCGCCGCCGTCTCGTCGAGGGTCACCGTCGTCCGCCAACGAGAGTCGCCGCCGTCGTCCGCCAACGAGCGCCGCCGCCGCTGTTCGCCGTTGCCGCCGGTGAGCTGCCGCCGTCTGCCTCGCCGCCGGTTAGTCGCCGACGTCGCCTCGGTCGAAATGCGCCGCCTCCGTTCCCGCAGCCACCTCGCGGCCCGCACGCGCGAACGTCATCGCTGACGTCAGCCCTGCTGCCGCTTCGCCTTCATGTGCGCCCGGTTCCCTGTGCACCGAGCCACTGACATGCGGGGCCCGCATGTCAGCTGTAAACCCGTGAACCGGCCATGTCCCCAGCACTGTTTAATGCGCCGGGTTCACCGTAGACTGATCATTTAATGAGCCGGGTCCACAGCACAGTGCAATTTTCGATTTTCAGCCTTTTCCCAAATTAGGTTTTTTTCAAGAGCCCGTTCTCCGTCGTCCTAGCTCCGATTGACCTAATTCTTTTTCCTAAATTCATCTAAAATTGAGCTCTATATTTTGGTTCTTGTTTGAAAGTTTTTGAAGTTTATTTGAATTTTATTTGAATTTATTTTGAGTTTCGTTCCGTTTTCTCCCTCGTTAGATCACGTCTTCGAAGGAGTAGAAGCAGGGTTTGAAGAGCAAGAGCCGTCAACTGAGCAAGGCCAAGGCAAGTCATATTCTGTTGTCATATTGAACCTAGTTTTCTAATCTATTTTGTATTACTTTTTTTGTAAATGATTTCTGTGCTGCTTGATAAGGTTTCTTAATTGCAGGTACTGGTACGTTGGACAGATTATTGGGTGTTATTTGTTGATTGATATACTTTGGAATCATGTCACAAGCTGGCAGCAGTTGGATGCGTATGGATAAATCAACAACTGAGTGGCAAACTGGATTCAAGAAATTTTTTGAAAGTACATTTGGAGGCACATCTAAAGGAGAAACTGCACCCTGTCCGTGTTCAAGGTGTCGTTGCCAGTGCTATAGATTACAATATGAGATTGAACGTCATTTACTAATGAGAGGGTTTGATGAAATTTTTATCCGAGAGCAAGAGACCGATGAAGCGTCAGCTGGCAAGGATGTCCCTATTGAAGAGGATTGCAATGAAGGCGCATCAGGTGATGGTGCTTCTGTCACTGATCTAGTTTCTTCTCTAATCAGGGGTGCTTTGCATGGCGACATCATAGATAGTAATAACGAAGAGCCAAATGAACAAGCAAAGAATTTCTATAATTTATTGAAAGAGGCACAGAAGGAATTGTATCCAGGTTGCAAGGAGGCCACTAAGGTTTCTTTCATTGTCAGGATCTTTCAAATTAAATGCATGTATGGTCTTAGTAACAGTGCCTTGGAATCCATACTTCATCTGTTCTCGCTTCTGCTCCCTAAAGGCCATTGTATCCCAAACACCTTGGAGAAAGTGCAAAAGGTTGTTCGAGATCTTGGGCTTGATTACCAAAAGATACACGCATGTGAGAATGATTGTGTATTGTTTCGTGGGGACTATGCTAAGATGGATACTTGTCCAATATGTGGTGAGTCTAGGTGGAAAACCACGGGTTCAGATGGGATTGATGAGGCTAGTGGCACTACTGGAGCAAAGAAGCGTTCCCCTCGTAAAATTCTACGTTATTTCCCACTTATTCCGCGGCTTCAAAGATTGTACATGACGAAGACCACATCATCATATATGCGATGGCATAAAGAAGGATTGGTTCGTGATGGGAAAATGCGTCACCTTGCAGACTCACTAGCATGGAAGCATGTGGATGACATATATAAGGAGTTTGCAGTGGATCCTCGCAATGTTAGGTTGGGTCTTGCATCCGATGGCTTCAATCCATTTGGGATGTTGAATGTTACATACACTACATGGCCTGTGATCATAATTCCTTATAACTTGCCTCCTTGGATGTGTTTGAAACAATCGTTTTGGATGATGTCGATGTTGATACCTGGCCCAAAATCCCCTGGCATGAACATCGATGTTTATTTGCAGCCCCTGATTGATGAGCTAAAGGATCTTTGGGAAAAGGGTGTTGAAACATGGGATGCGAAGGAGAAGAAGAATTTTACTCTACGTGCACTTCTACTTTGGACAATTAATGACTTTCCTGCATATGCGATGCTATCAGGTTGGAGCACGAAAGGCAAGTTTGCATGTCCATACTGCCATAAGGATACTGACTACTTGTGGCTGAAATTCGGGTCCAAGCATTGCTACATGGGACATCGCCGCTTTTTGCCTTCGGACCACAGGTGGCGCAGGAACAAGATCAGCTTCAATAACAAGGTGGAACGCAGGGAGACTCCGGTGCCACTTACCGGCGAGCAAGTGATGCAACAGTATGAGAGTTTTGAGCAGCGTGAAGAAGAAACTAGATGGCACAACTGGAGGAAGAAGAGTATTTTTTTTGAACTGCCTTACTGGAGCTCATTGCTTGTAAGGCATAATTTGGATGTGATGCACATCGAGAAAAACATATGCGAGGCCATATTGGGGACTTTGCTCGACATACAAGGTAAAGGCAAGGATAGTGAGAAGGCTCGGCTTGACATGCAACATCTAGGGATAAGGAAGGATCAACATCCTATGGTCGAGAATGGTAAGTATACTTTGCCACCAGCGTTGTACTTCCTAGGCAAGGATGAAAAGACAATATTATGCAAATTTCTAGAAGGATTGAAGATGCCTGATGGTTACGCCTCGAATATCAAGAAATCTGTGAATGCCACTGGGTGTAAGCTGTCTGTTCTCAAAACTCATGACTATCATATTATATTTCAGAATATTTTACCCTTAGTAGTTCGCAACATATTGCCACAAGATGTCGTCATCCCATTGATTGAGCTCAGTCGGTTTTTCAAGGCAATATGTTCAAAGGAGCTGGAGGAAAAAGAACTTAAGAACCTAAGCACTTTGATTACAGAGACTCTTTGTCGGCTTGAGATGGTATTCCCGCCTACGTTTTTTGATATCATGATGCACTTGCCAGTTCATATAGCTGAAGAGGCTAGACTTGGAGGGCCTGTGTGTTACAGATGGATGTATCCTATTGAGAGGTACCTACGTACGCTTAAAGGCTACGTGAGGAACAAAGCGCACCCTGAGGGTTCAATTGCCGAGGGATATATATCTGAGGAGTGCATGACATTTTGCTCTCACTTCTTGGAAGACGTCGACACCAAGCTTAATCGTCCAGAGCGTCATGAAAGGGCTGCAGTGAACGAACCACCATCTGGGCTAAGCATATTCGGGAGCATTGACTACGGTAGGAAAGGATGTTGCATCGAGTCAATTTCTACTACGGAGTTGCATCAGATGAGGCACTACATAATTACAAACTGTGATGAAGCCATTCAATGGATAAAGTAAGTTCTACTTTAGATGTACTAAATCTGTAGTATTATTTTTCATGTTTGTGTAACTTACTGAAGCCCTTCTTTTTCTGTTTTAATTTAGTGACCATAAGAATGAGCTTAGAAGCCTACCTTATAACGAATTACCGATTGATGGCATCATATACTAACTAATTGCTTGAATTTCTCTTGTTCTCATGTAAGTCATGAACTGCCCTGGTATCTCAGCAAGAAGTGACTGAACTGTGGATATCCCGGTGCCTGCAATTAAAAATGGATTGAATATCACATTGCTTAATTTTCCCAGTAAAGGTCAAGAAACAAAATTCCATGAGCCATCATATGCAGAAGGAAAAAGCAAACACAAAAATACATAAATGGCAAGATATGAAAACAGTATATTTTGTTTTCTAATACCACAAAAGACAATCTGGGTTTTAAGCATAGAAATATTCCATGCATATGCATACCACGCATATCCTTCATTGGGGCGAACTGTATGATATCCCTTGATGCAACTCTCCCGGTTGATATGCTTGTTCTATCATGCTTCACTAATATGATGCTTGATTTATTTACGAGTATGAACATGTATACTTTGCTTGATACATGATGATGTAAGATAAAATTGATGTTTATTATTCAATTTGAGATCATGTTTGATAATATATATCACTTTTATTTGGTACTTCGTTGCAACGCACGGGCACTTTACTAGTGTAATACCCTGATCATCGATTCGGCGTAAGTTTTAAATTAATCGCGGAGTCACCGGTTTTTTCGGTAAATCGCAGGACGGAAAAAAAATAAAAATTGTAGAATAATATAAAATAAATTAAATTAAAACGTCTGAGTGGGCCGACCGCCTTGGGCCGGAGGCCCAAGGGGTGGCCGCACCTCCCCTCCCCCTCCCCAAAAAACCCTAGCCCTTTTTCTCCCCCTCTCCCATCCCTTTCCAGCCGCCACCCCCCTTCCTCCCCCCCCTGGGCGCAGCTCTCTTCCCCCCTCCATCACCCCCCCCCCACAAGTGCTGCTACCATTGGAGCCAAGGAGAGGAAGGAGAAAGAGAAGAAGGAAGGAGAAGGAAGGAGAAGAAGAGGAGGGAAAAAGGGGTTATTCTTCATCTAGGTAATTTTTCCTCATCCCAAACCCTCTGATTTTCGAATAATTAGGGTTCTTGGCACGGATTTTGAAGGTAGTTAATAGATTAATTGCCCGATTAGAGATTAGTTGCTGTCTGCCTGTAGATTGATTCGCGCAGCGCGTCTGTTCGCGTTTTGACCTAGTAAAAGAATTTCCTGCGACTCTCCCAAAAGGAAAGTTGTAGAGGACTTCCAGACGCATCTCCTGTATTTGTTTCGGAATTTTCTGCCGTGTCTGGGAGTTACAGGGTCGGGAATACTGCTGTTCGTCAGGCGAGCAGATTGGTACAGACCGACGGTAATCTGTGAATTTGAGGTAGTAAATGATTTTTGGTCATGGCCGTAATTGAGAAGTTGTAGATAATTTAGAGATATAGCTTTGTATAAAATTCAGAATTTTTAGACCCTACTGTTGCTTGGACGCATGATACCGCTGTCCAATCTGCCAGAACAGAGTTCTTCCTCTGTTTTGGGCATTAAATTACACCTAGCTGTGATCAAAATAAAAATATGTGTTCTACATGAAAAATGTAGGTTTTAAGTGAATCCAGAGAGATATCGTTTGCTGTAAATGGATCAATATTTTTAAATTACGAAAATGTTAAGCAGCGCTGCTGCAGAGGGTAATTTGCTGAATTGTTGAGCGGAGAGGAGTTTGTGCGGGTTCGGGGTTCTAGCGACGTTTTTAATTATTAATGTCATGTTTGTATGCTGTAGCTGTGTGCTGAGAGTTGCCTTTTGGACAGGTGGTCTTGTCCCTGAGCGCTCTTGATTTTACTTCGCTTCGTCGGTTTGAGGCAAGTAAACGTAGCGGTGGTTGCTACCGTTTAACTTGTTATTCCTTCTACTTTCAGTTTACATTATTATCATAATTTGATACATTATGCCATGATTGCATGATATCTTAATTGTGGAGATGGTAGCAAGTATTATCCATTGATATGTTGATAATCTGCTAGTAGCCATGTGGAAATCTTGCTTAATGTTATAATGTGGAACATGAAAATAACATGTGGTGGATGTGGATATGTCGTGAGCATGTTGATGCTCCTTTGAGGATGGATTAATGTGATTTGTGATTATCATATCATATCATATATGCATATGTGGATGTCGCCGCACATAGCCGCGACCGTACCGGTACAGCATCGTATATTGCCGTAATACGATGCACCTCTTATCCCGCGGGAAGCATCGTATATTGCCGTAATACGATGCACCTCAATCCTGCCCTGGAAAGAGTGATGTGGAGCATAGCATGAAAGCATTCATATGCATTGCATTGTGGAAAGATTCATTTGCATACATATGCAATATGTTGTGGTGAAGTTATTTTGTGGAATATTCAACTTCATAGTTGCAATGTGGAATTGGCTCATGTGAGCTAATTGTGGTATGAGGATTGTGGTTGTGGTCGTGGAATGTGGTTCCTCCCTTGTGTATGGTAAGGTTTGATGGTGGCATGAGATTCTTTTCTCTTGTATAATTGATGATATCAATTGTGGATGTGGAAATAATAAAGTATTGAAGTAAGACATACATATGTTTTATTGCTTTTGGTAGTGTAGTGGTCGAGGATTTAAAGTAGTCAAACAAGATTTATTTGCTAATGCTTTACGTCATTGATGGTGATTTGAGGTTGAGGATATAACATTGTATTTGTGGAAGATTAAATGTTGATGATTAATATTGTGGATTGTGAAGATTAAATGTTTCTTTGCATTAAGTGGATAAAATGATGCATTCATATGCCAATAAATCTGAAATGAAGAGGTATGAATACGGAAGTTGTGGTGGTTTAATAATTGTGACATGAATTGTGGTTGTAGTTGTATGGAATTATAAATGATGATGTATAATTGTTTGTAGTTTGAATAGCCTGTTAAACAGTTTGCTTGCTGAGATTTTTATCTCACCCTTGTTTCCCCCTCCCTACAGGTGGACTTTGAGCATGCATGGGAAGGGTAGAACGGCACCACACTGATGCACGTGAATCATATTTTTATGCTGTAATAAAGTTGAAAGGATTCTAGACCTTGCATAGCTTTGTTTACATTATCTAATAATGTTAAATTTGTGAACTATGTTTTAGATTAAAATGTTGGAGGATGTTTTAAATAGTGAATTGCTATCACTATCCTGTTATTCCTTAGTTGTTTATGCTTCCGCTTATACTATCTTGTTTAGTAATTGTTGCCAGTTTATTTTATCTTGTAAATTGGCTCGTTGTAGAGCAGTTTTAGTAGCATCCCAGGGTAATGTGGGTCCTGGGGTGTTACAGTTGGTATCAGAGCGGGCGTTAGGTCCGTGGTAATGAAATATTAAATTGACACACTGGTGCACTGTAGGATGGGATGGGTCAAGCATTGCATTTATGCTTTTGACATGTTGTATTGATGATTTACATTATGAGATAATCTTGTATGATTATGATTTGCTCCTATGACTGTTATGAGAGAGAATTGTCAATGATAATGTAGAGGTTGTATTTGCTGCCTTGGCATTGCCAGGTTATACCACTGTTTGTAGCATGTGGTTAGCGATGTAGTTACCTCGGGTAACTTAGTTGCGGATGTTGTGAGTGAGTTGATTTAGAAAGTTGTATCTTCCTTGAGTTGATTTTGGCCAATTCTGGCTATTGCAGTTAATGAATTTCTCTTGAGTTTGTGGTTCATTGCAGTTGAGGGTTTGCAATTGGTCTCTATCTGTTCTTTGAAGCAATTATTGTTTCTTTTCGGTATTGAGACACTTTGCTGCTTGTGAACATTGTTGATTTGTAAGGTAGTCCCTTTGTGGGAATTTTGTCTTGTTGTGAATCATGACTCATTGGTTCGCTTGGTATTTTATTAATGAAAGTTTTATGTTGCAAACTCATTAATATGTAAAGCCTTGGATCTATGTATTTATCTTAGATTATTTCGAGTGTTGAAGTTTAATTCTTTTCCTTTCGAAAGAGAGTGTTAAAACCATTTGTGGTGTTTTGCTATGTTAAGTGGAAGGTGGTAATCATATAAATCAATTCATAAGGTATGAATTATCGTTGAGATGTTAGTATGGTATAATTAATTTAACTAGCATCCTCGAAATATAGTTGATTAATTTGATATCACCTTGTAATGTTTCTAGAAGAACTATGATTAAGAATATGTCTATTCATGATTGGAACTCATGGAGTTATTGAGGAGTGTGCAAAAGAATTGAATGATTATTATGATTGTTTAAATTTCTATCATGTTGGATAAATTGAATTATTTTTGTCTTAGTAATTAATCTGACCGTTTGGAATGATTAAGTAAGGAGGTGTTGGAATATTGCCTTGGTAATATTAACCTTTAATCTGTCCTTTATTTAGATACTTTATGAGCATGTACAATTGCTAGATTCATCTATCTTTCACCATGCTAAATTGTTGAAACATGTATAAAGAAATAGAGGAAGGTGGATGTATTGACTTGTAGAATCTTGTCTTACAAAGCTGGTATTATTGAAGTTTAAAGTTATTTCGTTCTAATTTCTGAACGTAAGGTGGGATACTGAATCTATGCTCATGATGTTTTATGATTGTAAAACGGAGTTAGGATCATGAATGTTGTTATGATAAAATAATAATCAATTATTGCTAGTAATGACTAGAGTACAATCAATTTGTGCTAAATTAGAGTTGAGCATCAATAAGAATTGAATATATGGAATCTAATAAGAGATTCATACTAGCATGTTTGTGAGATTGTCATGTTCTAGTATCATCTTGTTTAAAGCTTTGATTTAATATGGTGGCTTATGCACTAGGATTTCCTAGATTAAGTAGTCGCAATCTTATTCAGATAATAGAAACATGATGATGTGATTTCTTATGTTTCTTTTGGAAAAGTTTATGAAGGGATTTGTGGATATGATGATGCTTGTTAAGAATGTATTATTCTGATGTTAGCATGATGGTCAGTATGTGGTTGTGATGACAATGTTGAAGGCTCTTAAATAAATAACTTCCATGATACTATTAAATCAAAAGTTTTGAGATTTGCGTATGCGATCTTTTTGATCTCATGACTTATGTGGCAGCTGAATTGTTTTGAGCAAAGTGACGCGTTGAGAGCTTTTATTAGTTCTTAAGGGATTAATGTGTTGTGGTCTTCAATTCTCTTTTGGAATTGTCAAGGTAATACCGTAATCAAAGAAAGTTGTTCTCTTTGTTAAAAGAAAGAGTGCGTAAAAGTATTGGAGGTTGAAGTCATGTCATGCAATTTTTTTAGGTGTGTTTGACTTCTTAATTTCGCCGCATAAGAGCTTCTTGAACTCAAATGGCAATATTTTTCCGCCGCCTAAGAGTTTCTTGAGCTCAAATGGCAATGTGTATTCTTATTGGTTGAGATTTGATATTTTTCTTCTTGAGGGGCATGTGCCTTCAACTGTGATCTTATCTTTTGTTGTCCAAGTTATTTCTCTTGGTTTGTTTTATTGCAGATGGTAACATCTCTTTTGTGCTGAAATTTACTTCTTTTTGCCTCTCCAAGAAAGGGGTAATCAATTTGAGTGCAAAGTCCTTTAAGAGGTGTATGGCATCTAGTTGGTGTGGTCATGTGATTGATTTTGGTGAGAATGTGGGTGTGATATGAATTTCGAGTTGTTATCCTTAAAAGGATTGAGGTGTTTTAGGAATTATCTGTCAAAGTAATTCCATTGGTCGTTGGCTTGGCTAGAATGTATTTTTGTGGAGACAGTAGAGTCTCTCTGCAAGGGTGTGGATGATGTACTCAGTTTGAGCGCATCGTCGAAGTTGCCAACCTAAGTAAATGAGTTGATGTGTTGGGCGATGATTTGGAAATCCTTGGTTCAAGGAAGTTAAATTTCCAAAGGAATGGATTGGGAATTATTAATAACTCGAGCAGTAATATGCTCTCTTGATTCTTGTTTAAACTGTGTGTTTATGGCAGAGGTCATCTGCAAATTGAGTTGTTATATGTTGTGGTGTATTCTTTTCCAGTTAGGAAAAGAAAATGATTGTTTTGGTCTGTCGAGTGATTTTCACTCTTGGCTCGTGCAGTGTGGTTTTTCCAAATGTCTATTTGGAGAGTGTGAATGGTTTTGTTGTGAATCCTTTGTTTTGGATTGTGGTCCTTTGAAGGAAGGTTGTTTGCTAGTATGTTGCTTGAGAATCCTTTATTCCTCTTTTGGTTGGGTTCCTTCTGCGAAGTTATTGTTCGTGCTTCGAGTAATGTTATGAGTGGAATCTGTGGTTGAATTCTTTAAAGGGGTACAATGTATTATCCCGATTATAATATATAGAGGAAAATGTTTTAATAAGAAGGAGGTATTAGATAGTGGCTTGATAGTTGTGGCGGAGAATTTTGTGAGAACGGCAGGATCTGTTGGCCGCTCAGAGCCGACAAAAGAGTTGTGGGTGCTCGGCGTTGACCGGCGCGTGTCGTGGACTCATCGGAGTTGGACATGAGGAAGAGAGCCACCATGTATGTGGAGGCCCTCTTGGCGAATCAGTCCGAGCGGGAGGTGACGTGGGAGCTTGAAGTTCAAATGTAGAGAAGGACCCGAGTTCTTCAAGGCGGGTGAGAACCCGTAGTTGTTGTTCCCTTGGGATGTTCTATCCTTGGGATGCTCTTTCTTGTGGTTGTTCTTTCCTTCATTGCTCTTTTCTTGCTGTTCTCTTGATTTGTGGTTTGAGGAGTTAGATTCGAGGACGAATCCTTTTTAGGTGGGGAGAATGTAATACCCTGATCGTCGATTCGGCGTAAGTTTTAAATAATCGCGGAGTCGCCGGTTTTTCGGTAAATCGCGGAAGGAAAAAAATAAAAATTGTAGAATAATATAAAATGAATAAAATAAATTAAATTAAAACGTCTGAGTGGGCCGACCGCCTTGGGCCGGAGGCCCAAGGGGTGGCCGCACCTCCCCTCCCCTCCCCAAAAACCCTAGCCCTTTTCTCCCCCTCTCCCCCTTTGCAGCCGCCACCCCCCTTCCTCCACCCCCTGGGCGCAGCCTCTTCCCCTCCATCACCCCCCCCCCCACAAGTGCTGCTGCCATTGGAGCCAAGGAGAGGAAGGAGAAGAGAAGAAGGAAGGAGAAGGAGAGAAGAAGAGGAGGGAAAAAAGGGGTTATTCTTCATCTAGGTAATTTTTCCTCATCCCAAACCCTCTGTTTTCGAATAATTAGGGTTCTTGGCACGGATTTTGAAGGTAGTTAATAGATTAATTGCCCGATTAGAGATTAGTGCTGTCTGCCTGTAGATTGATTCGCGCAGCGCGTCTGTTCGCGAGTTTGACCTAGTAAACGAATTCCTGCGACTCTCCCAAAAGGAAAGTTGTAGAGGACTTCCAGACGCATCTCCTGTATTTGTTTCGGAATTTTCTGCCGTGGATCTGGGAGTTACAGGGTCGGGAATACTGCTGTTCGTCAGGCGAGCAGATTGGTACAGACCGACGGTAATCTGTGAATTTGAGGTAGTAAATGATTTTTGTGGTCATGGCCGTAATTGAGAAGTTGTAGATAATTTAGAGATATAGCTTTGTATAAAATTCAGAATTTTTAGACCCTGTACTGTGCTTGGACGCATGAATACCGCTGTCCAATCTGCCAGAACAGAGTTCTTCCTCTGTTTTGGGCATTAAATTACACCTAGCTGTGATCAAAATAAAAATATGTTCTACATGAAAAATGTAGGTTTTAAGTGAATCCAGAGAGATATCGTTTGCTGTAAATGGATCAATATTTTTAAATTACGAAAATTAAGCAGCGCTGCTGCAGAGGGTAATTTGCTGAATTGTTGAGCGGAGAGGAGTTTGTGCGGGTTCGGGGTTCTAGCGACGTTTTTAATTATTAATGTCATGTTTGTATGCTGTAGCTGTGTGCTGAGAGTTGCCTTTTGGACAGGTGGTCTTGTCCCTGAGCGCTCTTGATTTTACTTCGCTTCGTCGGTTTGAGGCAAGTAAACGTAGCGGTGGTTGCTACCGTTTAACTTGTTATTCCTCTACTTTCAGTTTACATTATTATCATAATTTGATACATTATGCCATGATTGCATGATATCTTAATTGTGGAGATGGTAGCAAGTATTTATCCATTGATATGTTGATAATCTGCTAGTAGCCATGTGGAAATCTTGCTTAATGTTATAATGTGGAACATGAAAATAACATGTGGTGGATGTGGATATGTCATGAGCATGTTGATGCTCCTTTGAGGATGGATTAATGTGATTTGTGATTATCATATCATGTCATATGCATATGTGGATGTCGCCGCACATAGCCGCGACCGTACCGGTACAGCATCGTATATTGCCGTAATACGATGCACCTCTTATCCCGTGGGAAGCATCGTATATTGCCGTAATACGATGCACCTCAATCCTGCCCTGGAAAGAGTGATGTGGAGCATAGCATGAAAGCATTCATATGCATTGCATTGTGGAAAGATTCATTTGCATACATATGCAATATGTTGTGGTGAAGTTATTTTGTGGAATATTCAACTTCATAGTTGCAATGTGGAATTGGCTCATGTGAGCTAATTGTGGTATGAGGATTGTGGTTGTGGTCGTGGAATGTGGTTCCTCCCTTGTGTATGGTAAGGTTGTGATGGTGGCATGAGATTCTTTTCTCTTGTAGTAATTGATGATATCAATTGTGGATGTGGAAATAATAAAGTATTGAAGTAAGACATACATATGTTTTATTGCTTTTGGTAGTGGTAGTGGTCGAGGATTTAAAGTAGTCAAACAAGATTTATTTGCTAATGCTTTACCGTCATTGATGGTGATTTGAGGTCGAGGATATAACATTATTTGTGGAAGATTAAATGTTGATGATTAATCTATTGTGGATTGTAGAAGATTAAATGTTTTCTCTTGCATCTAACCGTGGATAAAATGATGCATGCATATGCCAATTAAATCTGAAATGAAGAGGTATGAATACGGAAGTTGTGGTGGTTTAATAATTATAGACATGAATTGTGGTTGTAGTTGTATGGAATTATAAATGATGATGTATAATTGTTTGTAGTTTGAATAGCCTGTTAAACAGTTTGCTTGCTGAGATTTTTATCTCACCCTTGTTTCCCCCTCCCTAAGGTGGACTTTGAGCATGCATGGGAAGGGTAGAACGGCACCACACTGATGCACGTGAATCATATTTTTATGCTGTAATAAAGTTGAAAGGATTCTAGACCTTGCATAGCTTTGTTTACATTATCTAATAATGTTAAATTTGTGAACTATGTTTTAGATTAAAATGTTGGAGGATGTTTGAAATAGTGAATTGCTATCACTATCCTGTTATTCCTTAGTTGTTTATGCTTCCGCTTATACTATCTTGTTTAGTAATTGTTGCCAGTTTATTTTATCTTGTAAATTGGCTCGTTGTAGAGCAGTTTTAGTAGCATCCCAGGGTAATGTGGGTCCTGGGGTGTTACAACTAGTGTTAAATTAAATTTAACTGGTTTGTAAGGAGGTGGCGGCCAGCAAGGCAAGAAAGGTCGTGGATGCCTGAAAGGTTTAGCAGCAGCTACCAAGAGAGTTAGGACTGCGTCCCAGAAACTTACAATAAAATTTTCAGCAAGGCGAGGAGGTCCTGTTGGTGAAAACTCCCGAACATTTGTGGATGAAGTGGTAATGTTTACAAAAAAAAGGGCTCCACTTATTGGTGTGAAAAGGTGGAAAGATGTCCAGCAAAATGTCAAAAATACAATAGCAGACGATTTGTTGGTAAGTTGCCTGTTGTAGTTGCCTTAGCATGTTGCGTCTCTAATTATGTAACAATTCACATTCTCACTTTACATTCTCTATGTGTTACAATTTGAGCAGAGCAGGTGGGATTTCGAAAATGTTGACAATGCAATTGAAAAGATATTGGACATTGCCAAAGAGCGATACAAAGGATGGCGATCAACACTCAGTGCTACTTACAAGGCATACAACACTTACGATGAGCGCATGAGACAGAAGCCTGAAGATTTACACCCTGTCGAGTGGCACTACATGGTGCTGTATTTTGGAACTGAAAAATTTCAGGTTACATGCTACTGACTTTTTTCTTTTCAATACACATGTTGATAAGAATGCTTGTTGACTGCACTTGCATACTTTTTTTTCAGATGTTAAGCAACCAGAACTCTGAAAACCGTAAAAAACAGAAGACCAAGCATGTGATGGGATCCAAACCGTTCTCCCAATGTAGCTATGAGCAGGTAATTATAAATTAAACTTATAAGATTCTTTTCTTAAGTGATCAGTTGTTCATAAGGTACATTCTTGCCATCTTAGAGAGACCCAGAGACTGGGGAAGAGCCAAGTGATTTGACTCTTTGGATGATTACCCACACAAAGAATGGGGAATGGTCAAACAACACTTCTAAGGATGTCTATGTGAGTAGTAATTAAATTTGTTCATGACTTGGTATATTACTCAGAATTTTGTGCTGATAGCTTAACTTATTTAACTTTTAACCTCTTATCTCAATTAGGATGATGCAGCCTTCAAAATTACTAACCTATCAACAGAGGCAGATAAAGGCTTCCTTACAGTTGAAGAGGAAGACATTGCTTTCCAGTCAAGTTACAAGGAGAGCACCCGAACCAAATCATGCAAGCTTCATGGTCATGGATACATGGCGAAATATCCGACACGAAGCCAACTGTTGAAAGACAGACTCGACGAACAAGCCCGTGCTTCTGCTGCAGCCCGCAAAAAAGAAAATGAGTTTGTAGATGAAATTCATAAGTTAAAAGAACAACTTGCTAACGAAGTTGCTGAAAGGGAAGATACTAGGCAACTGATGGAAGAGGAATTGCAGAATGAAAGGAACGCAAGAGAACAGCTCAGGGAAGAGTTCCTTTCATTGCTAGCAAAACAGAGCGGAGCAACATCACAGGTAATAAATCTGTAAATGTGTCTTGGATTTGTACATCGTATGATAACTAAAGTATTCCTTATTTGTTCATACACAGGATAACCAACGAAATGTATTGAACACCACCGAAAACGCAGCTACTCCAACTGACAATAACGAAAAGACACCTGAACATGTACACGAAACTTTACAACAGGTAACAAGATTGCAAAAAGTTTGCAGCCATCAGGGAATTGTAATTTGAATTACATGCAATCTTTGTACACTAATTATTTCATTTGCAGACTCAGCCACAAAGCGTCCTCACCGCAGAAAAGGATGCTAGGCCACCTGCTCGCAACACTAACAACTCTACTCTTAATCGAAGCCTTTTCCACAAGGGCACTGCCAATGTCTCAACAAATTTTATTTCTTCAAGTCAATTGTTCAATGCTGCTAGAACTCGTTTAAGGACAAGGAAGGAGCAGGTATGACATGAAAACATAATTTATTCTGACTTAACATGTTGCTCTTGTACACCCTGTATTTAAAAAAGCAATTTATTATAATGTAAGGTAGTACTGAAAAAAAAGGAAATCGATGGGCCATCTTTTGCATCTATACTCTAGATGGGTACGCATCAACTTCTTTTTTTGTGAGCGGTTCGAGTTTAGCCATAGTTTCCTTTTTTGTAGCAGTAGAGACTTTTCCTCATAAGCTTAGGTGTAATACTATCATAATACATATGATCTATCCAAGATGAAAGTTGAATACTTTATAGTAGTAGACTCCGGTGGGGATAGGCCACCATTACTAAATGTAATTGACGAAAAATATGTCTTTTACATAAAGAAAAAGAGAAACAATCTTAGCTATGTTTGACTCAAACAGATTCTTGTTTAGGGCTAGTCAGAAGATCCTAGTCATCCCTGAAGACAAGGATCTTGTTCACAAGATGGAACTGCATTTGCTTCATTAATTAGAACTCTCCTTTTGATCTATTTTGCTTTTGGATGGAGCTGACTGTGCAAAGCTCCCAAATTCCAGCTCTATTAGAGTATCAGGTCTCGATGATGAGGGATTACCAAGCAATGAAGCATCTGTACGATCAGGGAAAGAAGCCCTCATTCCCTCTCTTCTTTCCTCCTCCCTTGATCCATCAACAAGATGGAGGAGGGGCCTCGGCTGGCCCGCCATTTCTCAACGGAGTAGCCTACTCGCAGACTATACTCAGTGACATTAGGGTCATAATTTCTGTCTAGATTTTGGGACATGGTTTACCATTTTTCAACCCTTCACGAAAGGTTAATTTCCTTGCAAGAATCTCGTAACTCTCAAGTATTACTCGGGATCTTTTTTCCCCATCTTGATATCCACATCAGCTTGGTAGATACCCACCAATTGCTTACTTAACAGCCAATTTAACATGATACGCCCTATTGCATAGACCTGATCCGATTCATCATCATGATCCTCTTTCCGCTTATGGGGTTTCTTATTACCCTTGCCTTTGGAATCCTTTTTCTTTCCATTCGGTTGTTTCAGATTACTGCATGGAATGTTTTCACTAGTAATAGGTTAGTAGTAATAGGTTATCATGGAATGTTGAAGTCGAGAACGATAGTTTGGAGTTGAAACAGGAATAGAATGGGGGGAATTCCAGCGATCACAGGTTGATGTGATCAGTGAACTTTTTGGGGTGTTCATTGGTATCCGGAGAACGGTATCCCCGTAATGAATTTACGGGTTGTTCTTACACAATAAATTTACAAGTTGATGAGTTTCGGGTTATAAAGGAACACACCTTTTCCTTGATTGGAAACAAAACCATCTGGTAGATGGAGTATGGAAAAATAGGATGGATACTATATCCCGTCTTTCGAGAAAGGTACCGAGATATGGTAAGACACCGCTGTCGCAGCGCGTGCACTGGATCTTCCTGTTTACTTTTATCTGTAAAGATGTTGCCTGGTAGTGAGTAGTGACAATAATTATTACTGGTATATGTGCTGCTGGACTTTACTCACGTTAAGGACCTTGTTTTTGGTTCCTTTGATCCCTCATTCATATAAAATATTATTTCATGACTGTTGCTTTAATTTGATTATTTCATCAATCATATTTCACTAAGATGTTGCAAATTGCTGAACCATATGCTAAAGTTAATGCTTTTTATCGAGCAGGAAGGAACAAGTTGATTAGAGCACACAGAGTCAAGGCATAGGTTGTCAAGTCAAGACATTCTACATGCCAAACCAGCAAGGAGCAATGCAACAGAAGCGAATCTATTTTTGTTATTATTAGTTAAGAACTTTGTAGTTTAAGTTTGGAGATTTATATGTAACTCCTTCAGTAATAGTGGCACTTTTTAAATTATGATTGTCAGAATTAATGATATTTTGAATTAATATATGTTGCTACGTTCTAGCATTGTTACTATTTTGCTATTAATTTGCAACAACAAATTAATAATCAAATATCAAATGCTATATGTGTTGCCACAATTCTTCCCGTTGCGATAAACCTGATAGCATTTTGTTGTGATAGCGTAATGCAATGCCGCTACTACGTTGTGATCCAACTATTCGCCACGAACAATGATCGATGCTATAGGATATATTTGGCAACATAAATATTTTGTTGCAATACCTTTTCTGAGCCTGTTGCAACGAAACACCTAACGTGGCAATAGTACCTCTTACCACGAAACATGGTGTTGCAATAGATTTTCTTGCCACACTATAGCTCCATGGCAATAGAGTCTATTGCCACGTAATAACTCCGTGGAAAGACAAACTATTGCCACAAACAAACTTCATGGCAAAAGAGGCTATTGCCACGTAGTTGGTCGATGCAATAGCCTCTATTGCCATGACATCGCTCCTTGCAACAACAAACAATTGCAATGCTTCATTGCATGGCAATAACCATATGTACTGCAACGAA